>OZ057399.1:75427650-75921524 GCA_964056695.1 Melieria picta | reverse complement strand
ATTTTCACGAAAGTGTCCAAATTAATGCAGCTGAATTGCATTTCAATGGTCGGTCAGTGGCGAAAAAGGTCATACGAACGCATTGCATTGAGCCACGTTGCCACAAGTCTTCGGTCAACGTTGTTAGGTGCTATGTGTCATATTTAACGTTGGCTGAAATGTGTGTAGCAGTATGAAGGAAATGCGTGTTAAGTCACCAATTTATGATTAGCTTTGTTTCTTCTACTTTTCGCAAGTTAATTTGAAACCAATTTGGTTTGGAATCTGATTTGGTATGGAAATGTGTAGGAAGTAGGAAAGTTGTGAACAATATTTTAAATTGGGTTTTTTATTTTTATTTACTCCCCTTGGGCGCATGGAGTCTCTACAAGGCCAATGATTTGTGTTGCTTACGTAAATCAATGGAAAATTTTTTCAGGTTGAGTGATTAGTCCATTGCTGTTTGATAGCTTAAAAGATGAATAAACGTTCTTCAACTTTTTTTCCCCAAAACTGCATATAAAACTGAAATGAAAGACCCATTAGAGTACTTAAGCCTAGCTTAGAAAAAGGTTATAATTGAAAGTAATAAATGTTATAAAAATAACATCAAATAATAAGCCAATAAATCATCTTCAAATTCTTCATTAACTGCTTATCAAACTTTCAGAATTTCAGTAATGATTTTCTAGTAAAAATATTTTCCTTTTAGAACAATTTCCAATTGCAATTTGGTTGACTGGGTTAGCTGTCCAGGTGGCAGTGCATTTAAATGCAAACCGCTGGTCGTTATTGAACGCTTGTTGCCATTGTTGCTGCTACTAGTGACGTTGTTGTTGTTGTTGTTATTATTGTTGTATGCCACCGTTTCAGGCGCAATAAAGTGCAGCAACGATGGCAAGAACAAAGCAGCACCAGCAGCTTGGCCAGCAATTGCAGCAGCGGCATTTGCGATAATTGCATTTTGTTGCTGCATCGCATGAATGAATATAACAGCCTGTTGTTCTTGTTGTTGTTGTTGTTGCCATTGCTGTTGCAACATCAGCATGCAACAGTAACGACTGCAACATCATCGACATCAGTGGCAACGTTGTGCAGCGTTGCCATCCGGTAAGCCTCAAAGGCACAGATAACGGTATAGTTAAGTAAGACCAAAGCCCGAACATAAACACGATTGCTGCGAGAAAGCAATGCACCGCAAGCGAGTGGGTGCAGTGCAGTGTGAGATGTGAGATGTGGGCGAGGGGAACGTGGGAGAACTGGCATGCTTCGACATGGGCACAAAATTTAAATGAGTTATTGCTCGATGTCGGCTGTCAATGTGCACTTTATTGCCGACTTTACAGCATTGATTAAATGTGTATGTGTGCGATGAGGTGAGAGTAAGCATTTGTGTGTGTGTGTGTATGTGTGTGGTGCATCTGACTGCGATTAATCATGCCGTTTGCATTTTGAATACTAACGACAGTGTGGGCCAACATCAGCAACAACAACTATAACTACAGAAGGAACATCAACAAAAACATCAACAACAACAACAACCAGCATAAGAAGCACTAGCAACAGCAGCAAATGTCAAAACGTTGACAGCTGCATTCGATTAAAGTGATTTAGCAATTTATTCACACAATTAATTTTTGCCATACTGCAATAACAACAACAACACTAC
Source organism: Melieria picta (assembly GCA_964056695.1). NCBI lineage: Eukaryota > Metazoa > Arthropoda > Insecta > Diptera > Ulidiidae > Melieria > Melieria picta. Next base: position 75,919,876 of record OZ057399.1, on the reverse strand, counting down.
TACTGCAACAAACATGTGATGAACTATTTGGTTTGAAGCTGAACAGAAGTGAGCCTTTGTGCTCGAAAATTTGTTGTTGATGTTTGAGCTTTGTTTGTGAGTGTCGTCAGGACTTGGACAAAGAAAGGTTTTAGTAGCTAGGATTTCATAACGAACCCGTTTAAAACGTTTTTCCGCTTAAAACGAACCAATTTCAAAAGTACAAAAGCGAACTTTCGGTTAAAACGAAATTTTACCCAGTCCCTCGAAGTTCGCTTTAAGCGAAAAGTACTGTATTTCTTTGTGTTGTTTTTGTTGTTGTTTAAGGCAACATACGAACTAACAACACTTCAACTCATTACAGGCTGAACAGAGTGTTTTCAGAACTTGTTAAATTTTTTTTTTTTAATTGGCACTAAATCCAAAAAATTGTTGAGGAAGTAGAGCCAAGTTAAATCGTTGAGTCTTATAGAGTTGAGAAATTCTCCCCATAGATAAGATGGATGGCAAGCAAAGCATAGAGAATAGCTAATCTTGGGTCTTGATTGTGCTACGAGGTGTGACAATTAAGTAATGAGACTGATTTTAATGCCGCGCTTGTGGTAAACCTGCGACCTTGAAATTTCTTTCCCCTTCCCCGGCATCCTTCCCCTCTCCATTGATATATTTACCATCGCTCTAGCTTGTTAAGACGTGTGTTGGTGGTGCTCGTCACGAAAATGGAGAAACGAAATCAAGAGCAACGCGTCGCGATAGCGTTGCGTTTTGATAGTCGTGGAATCGTTCACAAAGAATTTGTTCCATCGGGGCAAACCGTAAATCAAGTCTACTATCGCCAAGTACTCGAAAGATTGCGAAAACGAGTCAACAGGGTGCGCCCAGACATCGCTCGTAACTGGATCCTTCATCACGACAACGCGCCGTGCCACACCGCCCTCGGCGTGTCCCAGTATTTGGCCTCTAAAGGGATCGCCGTGTTGCAACAGCCGCCTTATTCGCCCGATATGTCACCCTGTGACTTTTTTTCCCCTATAACAAAATCGGTGGTCAAAGGAACCCATTTTGAGTCGATTACGGACATCCAGGCGGCCGTGACGAGGGTACTCGCGGACATCCCAGTCGAAGCGTTCCAGAAATGTTACGAAGCATGGAAAACGCGCTGGAATCGTTGTATAGCTGCCCAAGGGGACTACTTTGAAGGGGATGGCAGAGTTGTAGAATAAGTTTTAGTTAAATATACGGTTTTAATGGAATCAGTCTCATTACTTAATTGTCACACCTCGTATTAGTTATATCTTATCAGTATACAAACTAAATCGGATATAGAGCGACTTGTGCACTGCCATAAGTATCTACGACTGACAGATCTGTAATTAGATAGAAAGGGATGGAAATAGCAACACCGAAGTTAAGACCAACAAAAGCAACCAGTGACATTCATGGCCATAACACCAACTGAAGTGGCCATTGAGAAGCTGGTGTGGGACTCCATGAAAGAGTTTCAAATGCAATAAAAAGTATGTAAGTCGAGTTAAAAAAACACCATAGCAAAGAAATGCTACCACTAAAAAAACGGAAAAGGAAACAACAGTAGAGAAGCAACCATAGCAATAAATGCTAAAAGTGTGTAGGATGCGGCAAACACAAACATTGCGCAAAGCCAGAAGCAAAATAAAAAAATTGTTTGAAAAAAATGCAACAATAGGTAATACAAAAACAACAGCGGGAATGGTATGAAGGTACAAACAACAGCAATTACAACAACGTGACGTAGATATGAATCGGACAGGAGCGAGGAAGGCAGCAGGAAGAGCATAAAAGTGCAGTTAGTGCTGGTCGGGAAGTTGAGGTAAGGAAATACGCGTATTTACACGCAATGCAACAATAACAATACCAAAATAACAATAACAAAAATAACGTAAAAAGTCACAGCAAAAAGTAGGCAAAAAAAAAACAATACAAATTTTTAAAGCATAGAACAGCGACGGTAATGAAAACAACAACTGCAACAATAACAGCGGTGAGAGAATGGTAAAAAATAGTGTTGAACGGAATGGATACTTAAAATTGTAGGTACTCGGTTTTTCGAAAGAGTGTTTTTTTTAATGTAGAATAACGACGGCTCCAATAACAACAACTGCAAAAATAACAGCACGCAAGAATAGTTAAAGATAGTGTTGAACGGAATGGGTACCTAAAGTAGTAATAAATTGGTTTTCAAAATAGAATTGGTACTTGGATGCGTGAAAGTATCGAGTGTGAGTACCTAAAAGAAAATGCTTAAATAGGTGTATGCATTCAGTATCGCAAAGACTGAGTGTTGAATTGAAATTTGTATTTAGTATGGAGAAGCATTTAGATTTGAATTGATACTTGTACCCAGTAAAGAAAGGTACTCAGTCTTAAAAAGTACTCGGTGTTGTGAAGTACTCAGTCTGAACTTAAAACTTGTACTAAAAATCTACAAGTACTCAATACTTAAATACTTGTAATGAAAATAGATAAGCACTCAATATGGAATGGTTACATGTATGCAGTATAGAAAAGTACTCAGTGAAGGAAAGTAATTATTGAGAATTGAGGAAGGCACTCAGTATATAGAAGTACCTAATATAGAAAATTAACTAGTTTTAGTAGAAGAAAGTACTCACTCTGAACTTAAAACTTGTACTAAAAATCGACAAGTACTCAACACTTAAATACAGATTGAGCACTTCACAACACCGAGTACTTCTAATGAAAATAGATAAGCACTCAATATGGGATGGTTACTTGTATGCAGTATAGAAAAGTACTCAGTGAAGGAAAGTAATTATTGAGAATTGAGGAAGACACTCAGTATATAGAAGTACCTAATATAGAAAATTAACTAGTTTTAGTAGAAGAAAGTACTCAGTATCGAAAAGTATTCAGTCTGATATTGAAACTTGAACTCAGTATAGAAAAGTGCTCAGTATCTAATCGGTGCTTTTAACTAGTAAAGCAAAGTACTCGGTGTCAAAGGTACTGAGTCTGGAATTAAAACCTATTCTTACTATAGTAACGTCTTCCTTATCGAATATATACTTGTACTCAGTACTTATTATCGAAAATATACTAGTTTTAGTAGAAGAAAGTACTCTGTATCGAAAAGTACTCAGTCTGATATTGAAACTTTAACTCAGTATAGAAAAGTTCTCAGTATCTAATCGATGCTTTTACTTAGTATAGCAAAGTAATCGGTGTCGAAAGGTACTGAGTCTGGAATAGAAACCTATATTTACTATATTAACGTGTTTCTTATCGAATAGATACTTGTAATTAGTACGAAAAAAACACTCAGTATATAGCAGGACCTAATATTGAAGAGATACTAGTTTCAGTAGAAAAAAGTACTCAGTATCGAAAAGTACTCTGATCTTGTCTGATATTGAAACTCGAACTCAGTATAGAAAAGTACTCAGTATCTAATCGGTGATTGTACTCAGCAAAGCAAAGTAATCGTTGTCGGAAGGTACTAAGTCTGATATTGAAAAAAGTATTTAGTATAGAGAGTACTTAATATCGAATAGATACTTGTAGTCACTACAGAGAAATACTCATTATTTAATCAGTGCTTTCACTCAGTATAGAAAAGTACTCAGTGCCGGAAAATTTTCAATGCGAAATTGAAATTTGTACTCAGCATAGATAATTAAACAATGTTGAACAGGTACAGTGTTAAAAAGAACTCAGTCTAAAATAGTTAGGATTTGAATAAGATTGTAGTTTATGTTGATACCTTGCAAATACCAAGAATTGAGTCTTGTACTCAAGTACAGAAAAACTCTCAGAATCAAATCGATGTCTTTACTCAGTACAGTCTGGATAGAAAAACTCAGTACTAAGTACAGAAAAACTCTCGTAGTTAGTATGGAAAAGTATTCAGGGTTTAAACAGTACACAAAAAAATTCGGTGTCGAAAGTATTCAGTCAGTCAATAAGTAAGTATATATAAAAAAGTACTCAGAACCAAAAAGATACTCGTACTCCACATCTAAGACTATTCAGTATCGAAAAGTACTCAGTATGAAATCGATTTGTGTATTCAGTACTGAAAGTAATCAGTGGCGATATTTGTACTCAGTCAGCAGTGTATCCAGCAGTTCACTTTGAGTGGTTCCGTACACAACTTTTGAGTTGTCACCCACAATTTTTGTAACCAAAAGTTGTTGGGGCGGAGGATTGAACCTCATAAACCTAAAACAGTAACCAAAAGTACTTTTATCGAATCAATATTATATACGAAATTGGTTTGGAATGTTCTACATTAACAGGTTAACAAAATTTTATTTCAAATAAGAGCTTCTTAATTAACAAATTTTTAATTAATTTAATTCAATATTGAAAAATATGGAGACTGCTGTACTCGACTCTCAAAAGTATCGATAACACACATCACTTATATCCATCACTAGTAATAAGCATAGCTACTGCAACAACAATTGCAAAAAGGCACAACCATTACAACAATAATAGAAGCACACACACACACACACACATACAAACAAAAACATTGCACACCTACACCTGTACGCCATTTAGCAGCCACCGACAAAACGCTGCCACCCACCGACCCGCGACGCCATTAGCGGGCGTTCGCCACCCCCTCTCCACCTCACGCTCACACTTTCCCCAAGAACTTCAGCAGTCGCACCACACCAACGCACGAATCCAAAAGCCCAACGCTTCCACCTTATTCCCAGCGCAGACATCGTTCCACTGCCACTTCGTCACTTGGTCACTTCGAGCAGCGTTCTGATTCGCCAACATTCCATTGCTGCTGCTCACTTGGCTGCCTTTTTTCCCAGTCGTTTCAGTTTGTTTCACATTCTGTCGAGCTGTGCGCTTTCAGTGTTTGTTTATTTTGTTCGTCACTCGCTGCTGCAGGCGGCTTTTTGTTGTCGTTTCGTTTCGTTTCGTTGCCATTTGGGGCATTTTATTGCCATTCATTTCATTTCGTTTCGGTGCGATTGCATCGGTTGGCGCCTGAATTGCTTCGGTGTGGGCAGCGTCAGCGCCAACAGCAGCGACAGCAGCGGCAGCAAGTTGCATTCGTTGTGGCAACATTGGCTCGCGGTGGCAGCAGCAGCAGCAACAGGGCAACAGTCGTTTTTGGCAGCAACGGCAACAGCAACACCTACACCGGCCGTGGTCGTGGTCGTGGCAGCAACTGTCTTGTGTCGTGGCGTGGCGTGTCTCGTCTCGTGTCGCTGAGCGGCCGCAAATACGTTTCGTGCTTTGTGCGTTGACAGTGCAATTTGTTTGTGGCTTATTTTCGATCACAATTCGACACAAGTAGCTGAATTTTGTGATTTTCGTTTGCAATCGCCATCGAAGCAATTTAAATTTATTTTTGCTAGCGATTTATTTTTTGGTGCAATACATTGCTGCCAACAGCAATTGTTGACGCTCAAGTGAAACGCAATTTGACGTTTGCATTTTGACATTCGATTTTTGTCAATTTTTTCCGGCGTTTGGTTTGTGGTGAATTCGGATTTTGGCGCGTTTTGCACGAGGGCCAACTTCTTTGCATTGTTCGGCTGGTAAGTGACACAAAATTTGTTTACTAGTGAAAGGAGATGAAGTGTGACTGATGAAAGAGAAATTGTGATATTCTTTGTTGTTGGAAAAAATTAATTAAGTAATTGATGCGGGGAGTTCATTAGTACGGGGGAAATAAAATGAGAAATATGAAATTCTTGCGTGTGGCCGCTTTGTAGCTTTCGTTGAAATATTCTTTGGAGTAGTTGGAACATTGTTAAACAAGTTTTTAGTTCAAGATTTTTAGAACTTTTTTTAAATTTTTTTTTAAAATGAATAATTCAATTTTTGTAAAGCGTGTATAGTTCATGAAATAAGTGATAAATGTTTCCTTTAGAAAAACATTTCGTACTACAGTATAATCTCGATAATCCGGACAATTGAAAACCAAACACTGTCCGAAATATCGAAATGTCCGGATTACTAAGATTACAAAAAATCGATAAAAATACTGCAGAACACAAATGATAAAAAATGATAATTTTTTATTGGAATATAATTATTTTTGCTTAACCATTTCATTTTTAATATTTTATAAACATTTTTAAGGGTTTTGAAAGAAATTAGTAATTTTCGTTTGCCAAAATTTTGTTTCATGTTGGTAGAAATTGTAGAATTGAACTCCAATTTAAAGTCTTAGGCTTCTATGTGGTTATATTAGCAACATTCCATAAGACATTTTTTAATTTTTATACTCGGACCCTGTATTTGAGAGTGTATTTCTATGAGAGCAACCACATCGCTGTGGCTGTAATAATTACTTAAACATAAAACTTTTTACGCATAACGAAAATTTGAATATTTCTTCATTTACTTCAGCCAAAATTAAAAAAAAAAGTATCTAAATTGAAACAAAACGTCAAATTAAAAAGTTCTCTAAATTTTTCTGCTTCTTCTTCCTTTGCTATGTAAAGATATGCCATTAAAAAATACTTTTATACTTATAATTTTCTTCTTTATACTTAAATATTCAGTTTATTAATTTCGTATTTTTCCTAAAACTTCAAACTATTCTAAGGACCAACAAAAATTTGTATTCTTGCAACCATAGAGGATGCAGACGTCCACAAAGTAGCATGTTGCCATATGGCAACAAAATAGCGAAAGGGTTAATATTTGATGTAGTTTACACAGTTAAATTACAATTTTTATAATTAATTAACACCACTTGAATTTATGCAACCTCCTATTTCACACCTGAACCAGCAAATACGACAGGAAGAGAAAGCATATGGGTTTTCACTTGAATTTCTTGCATTTTATGAAAACATATATTTAAATAGAAAACGGGGACTCCCCGTAAAAAAGCAAATAAAAATGGGTGTCCGGATGTCTGAGTTAAATAAAATCTGTGGTGTCCGGATTACAGAGTCTACAATAGAAATCAATTACGTGTCCGGATTACCGCGTTGTCCGTATTAGCGAGTGTCCGAATTATCGAGATTATACTCTACTATTTCTTTGAATATCTGGAGACCAATGAAGCATATAGACTTATTTTATTAAAGATAAATAAATACTTAATAATAATTAGAAAAAAGAACACAAATATTAAAATAGTTTTAATAAAATGTTTACAAAGACATTTCAATCAAAATTAAAAACAAAACTTCATGAGGATAGAATAGGTAAAGAAAGCTGGCAGACCAGGTAGGACACGCATAGAAGATCCTGTCTTCAGCGACACCTTTGACCTCCGATACCAGTTAGAGCTCTTTAGTGGGTCAACGGAAAAATCATTTATCAACGACTTTATGTCGTGCTTGGGGATCCCATTTAACTGGGAGACTTAAAACGGGCCTCCTAAGTGAGTAAAATGTAGACTTGATTTTTTGATTTGATTTTTACTTAGAGTTTGTAGAGCGCAGAAAGAGAAGTAAAGATTGTAGAAGGATCTATGTGCATGTATGTATATATGAAAAATATCAATGTCAAGAAAAGCATCAATGTTAGCCGAGCTAGTTGAATCCTTCTGTTCGTCTGTTATCTAGCAACCTGCTACGCTTAAAAGCGCTCAAATAATTTAATACATTTTTCTAAAGGTCTAACAAAGATCTAATCAGAAAAATGGTTTAGCCCACTAACTTTTGAGTGACGTTACAACATAAAAATATTTCAATAAATATGAAAACTAATTTGGCAATTTAAGACTACGTTACGTTAAGTAAATTTAGATTGGAGTGGCAGTTTTCTGGAAAGGCTTACTTAAGCACAAAGAATTAACCTCTTGTTGTGAGAACCTATTTTCCGGCTCTGAAAACTATGAGGTTTTCAATATAAAGCCCACTGATGTTTAGAATTGGAAGCTCAGTTTGGTATAGTTTGGTTGGTATGGTTTGGTTTTTTCTGGCCAGGAACACACATTGGCAAAAATACTGTCCGACCAAACTTCTTAGCTTCATTTGTCATTGATTTTGTAATACGAGTAATTTACCAATCAATAGAAATTCCAAATTTTTCAAATTACTTTCTTTCGAACTATGTTAAAGTTGTTTTAAATCTCTCAACTGAAAACCATTGCTTGCAACTGTTTTAATATGTCTAGAAACATTATGTCGATGTCTATCATCGATTGAAATCGATTTTTTTTTCGAACGTGCCTCGCTGCTAACTACACCACTTCCATCTCCATACAATGCTAGGAAAATGCATAGGTAATCTCCAATGATTTCAAAACAACACTCAAATAAATGACAGCACAATGTCGCATATGAGTGAGATGTCTATTCAAAAATGTAAGAGCAGTAAAAGCCTACCGAATGTCATCATTTTAGCTGATGTTTTTTTTAGACAATGACATCTACTGGGAAATATTGGAAGTGTAAACTTTATTGTAGAAAATTTATGCACACACTAACATACAGACTTATCACATGTAAAGGTGTGCTTATTGCAAGACTATTCTCGGCTAATGGAGGTAAAAAGGATTATTTGTATATCAAATATTTGTAGATAGAGATTTTCGGTTTACGGAAATCAAAATAGTAGAGAGGTAGATCAGTGATTAGTAAATTAGTAGTAGTAGTAGATTAGTGAGAAGACTATCCCTTCAAAATTCTAGGGAATCTTAGATTATCTTGAGGCTATTTGCTTTCAATCTCAAGCAATGTTTAAAAGGACTTTATAAAAGGATCTCACTCTCACTCACTCACTCTTACTCAATGATAGAATAAATCTTTAAACTTTTCGCTACATGCTGCAGACTACATGCTACATGCTACTAGACGTTTGGACCCTCCATGGTTCAAACAATAAATTTTGTTTTTAGTTCTTAGAATAGTTTGAAGTTTTAGGAATAATACGAAATTAATAAACTGAGTATTTCAGTTTAAAGAAGAGAAGTATACACTTTTTTAAATGTTATATCTTTACATACTTAGTAAAGAAAGAAGAAGCAGACAAAAATAGGAGAAATTTTTAATTTGAATTTTTGTTTAATTCAAATTAAATACATTTTTCAATAATTTTAGTTGAAGTAAATCTAGAATATTCAATTTTTGGTTAAACCTTGAAAATGTTATGTTTAAGTAAAAAAAACAGCCACTTTTTGCTCTCATATGAAACTCTAAAAACTCGAAAAAACAGGGTCCGGTAATAAAAATAAAAAATTATATATATAAATTAAATATAACCACGGAAGACTAAATCGATAAATTAAATATATATTAATTATTAATTAATTATATTAATTAATTAAAAATTTTAGCTTTTCCCAGTAAAAACCCGTAGCGAATGGGTTAATGTTGACGTTATAGACGATGCCGCAAACATAATGTTTGTCTAGCATAGTTTTAGGCTGCGGTCAAACGTGTAAATAATCTTCCAAACTCTGGTAGCTGCCAGAAATTTCAACTTTTGCCAGTAAAAACCCGTAGCGAATGGGTTAATGTTGACGTTACAGATCCTATCGCCAACGTAATGTTTGCCTAGCATACTTTTAGGCTTTTTTTTAGGGGGGATACATCCCTCTCCTATGGCGGTAGGTGGACGTTGTCTTCATCCCCAAGACCGGCAAGACCTCGCACGCCAAGGCCAAGGACTTCAGGCCAATAAGTCTGACATAATTTCTCCTAAAGACTCTCGAGAGGACACTCGACGTCCATATTAGGAGCCTTATTTACCCAGATCTTCTCTATGAGTCGCAACATGCGTACACAAGGGGTAGGTCAGTTGAATCTACGCTGCACTCTCTCGTCGACTATATAGATAGGTCGATAACATACAAGGAGTACACCCTGGTGTCTTTCATAGACATAGAGGGCGCATTCAACAATGTCTGCCTTCTAGCGATAGGGGAGGCTCTTTCTGAACTTGGCGTTGGTAGTAAATTGGTAGATTTCATCAACGCCCTACTCAGTAACCGTTTCATAAACTCTACGTTAGGGACGGCGTATTTTCGCAGGTCAGTTACTAGGTGAACCCCCAGGGGGGCGTTCTGTCGCCACTCTTGTGGAATCTAACCCTGAACAGGCTGCTTGTCAAGCTAGCGGCTGTTGGCTGCAGGGTCGTCGCTTATGCCGACGATGTTGCAATGGCCATAGCTGGCAAATTTCCAAGTGTACTCTCTGAGCGGTTGAATCACTTCTTGGATATCCTCTTCTCGTGGAGCAGCTCTTGCGGCCTTACGGCCAACCCGGAAAAGACGGATCTTGTTCTCTTCACAAGGAAGTACAAAGTTCCGCCTTTCAGACCCCCCGCCCAAAATGGAACCTCGCTCAAACTGAGCAAGAAGGTGAAATACCTGGGGCTCATATAAGACTCTAGGCTTACCTGTAGTGCTGTAAACGGGCGGTGGGTGCCAGATGGGGGCTCCAGCCATGCGTAATTTCTTGGCTTTACGAGGCAGTGGTCTTCTCTACGGCGCTGTTGTCTGGTGGCCTTCGGCGGATAGCCGGGTGAACCAGAAACAGCTCGACAGAGTCAGGAGACTTGCTGTCACTATCATAACTGGAGCCATCCGTTCCACGCCTACTAAGGCGCTTTTTACTATTCTTAATTGGGTCCCTTCGACCCTGCTAGTCAGGCAGTCCGCCAAAATTGCAGCTGTACGGCTAAATGCCATATGCAGTTGGGCACGAGCGGACCAAGGCCACTCTAGAATCCTCGGGCTGGATCTTCCAACCCCGACACACATCGAATATACAGTCCTTCCCCCTAGCTTGAGCGTAAGTTCACCATAGGGATCCCCAGCAGGAGCGACTGGACGGAAGGCCGTCGCTGATGCCAAACGCTATCCAAATCTTCACAGACGGCTCCAAACTTGAAAATAGGGTCGGCTGTGGGGTTTTCTGCGATCAACTAGGGGCCAGTATCTCCGCTCGTCTCCCTGACCACTGTAGTGCCTTCCAAGCGGAGACCATGGCAATACTGCTGGCAGTGGACCGGTTACGAACGCAGCCCCCCATCCCTTCGGCTTTCTGTATCTTCTCAGATAGCCAGGCAGCAATTAAATCCTTGATAGGTATATATACCTCCTCCAAGCTGGTTGCAGAGTGCCGGGTCGTTCTGAATGATATATCGGAGCATGCCAGGGTTCACCTGAGTTGGGTCCCGGGGCATAGTGGCATCACTGGCAACTGCGTGGCAGACGAGTTGGCCAGAAAAGGCACTCTGCTTCCAGCTCCTACTACGCAGTGTAGCATCCCCCTTGCGACCGTCAAATTGATGTTCAGGCAGGCTTATCTCCGCCTGGGTAATCGACTTTGGGCAGAGGAGAACCTATTTAGGATCTCCAGAAAAACCTGGCCGTCGCTTAACCAAGGCAAGACACGTGAATTACTTCGTTTAAAGCGGAATTCCATTTACTCCACAGTTTCTGTGCTAACGGGACACTGAACGCACGGCGCACACGCCAGGAGACTCTGCCTCCCCTTCAACAACCATTGCCGCAGCTGCGACGATGCGAGCGAAGAGGAGAGCGTCGAGCATCTGATGTGCCACTGCCCAGCACTAGCGAGGAGACGACTCCGGCTGCTGGGAGCCCCGTTCTTCAGCAACTTGGCCAACCTAACAGGACCCAGCATCGGCCGCATCGCCCGATTCATTGCGGAATCGGGATGGCTCCTGCCCAACACCCGGGGGGAGGGTGTGTAAGCCTGAAGGGCAGCCACGTCCTTCACGTGGTACCACAACGGGCCGCAACATGGCCTACGTGAGCTCTTTAAGCTGCCACCCTAACCTAACCTATACTTTTAGGCTACAATCAAACGTGTAAATTATCTCACAATTTCTGGTAGCTGACACATAAACAACTTAACATCAACTTTAACCATTTGAAACATTTAATATGAATGTTTCATGTTCATTAGCATAAACCAATTTGTTGCATCAGTTGTCCTGATATCCCATTAACCATTTTCATTGCTTTCAAAATGTCATTTCAATATGTGCAATTGACGTGGTGGTCATTGGTTTCCCACACACGACACGACTGTATGTGGCGGCCGTTTAATCAATGAACATTTTAACTTTTAAATAAATGCGTGCTGCATGCACTTACACACCATTCATACAAATACATATATATATGTGTGTGTGTGAGTGTGGGAGTGCGAGTGCATATTAATGCGATTTCATGGGCAGCTTTATTTATGTGGCAACTGTGGTCGTAATAATGCAACTGGTTGATCCGGTTGTTAGTTGCTGGCGCAACGGCTAACGAGCCGTTTTCAACCCCACTTTCCCCTCTCGCTCTCACAACAATTTTGTCTGTTCGATTTAATTGCTTTGCTGGCACCTCCGTTGATGTTCATTTCCTTGCATTCGGCGAACATAATTTCGCCATCAACGTTAGTCAATGCTTCGATTGTTGTTCCAGTTGATTGCCATCACAGTCGGTGGCCATTGAATGCATATGGAAGCGAGTGTTGGCTGGCAGTGAATCGAGTGTTTTCGCCACTTCTGCATCATAAAAAAAAGTAGAAAGTAGAAAGTAAAACACAGACTGCATTAAAGGGACTGCAAAATAACAACAACAATCACAACAACAACGATAAAAAAGTACCGTCAAGTGATTATGAGATTTCTGCCTGGTTGCGGCTTTTAATTATTTTGTGCTCCTAAAGGTATGCAATAAAAAACACTTGAAAACCACTATGGCACCATATGATGGAATTGCTGCCGTAGGTGTGTGCCATTGTTGTTGTTGTTGTTGTCGTTGCTATTGTTCTTGCTGGTACTAGAGAGGCTTTGCTAACACGTTGTTGTTGTTGTTCGTAGTTTTACATGTGATTTTTTTGGCAGCGTTGGCCACATAAGCATCCCCAATGCTACCTGTGCAAATAGGAATGAAAGTAATCGCCAAAACCAGAACATAAACTACAACAGAAAGGAACTAAGAAAAAATTCCATTGCAATTCCCCAAAAGGACCGTCAGCCAAGTCTGTCTAACATCTACACACCAACACACAAAAGTGTAAAGCTAACAGCACCGAACAAGTGGTTAACACTAACCGGTTAAGGCTGCTGGTCGCGTCAGTGGTCAGCAGTTGGCGGCTGCGACGGTGTTGCCGGTGATGCTGTCAAGTTGCCAGTTGTGGTTGGCGCACCAATTGAAATAACAATTATGGTTCTACTCATAAGTAGCAACAAAAATAAGAATAACAACAACAACACGCAAATGCATACTCGAAAAAAAAAATCCATTTGCCACACGTTGCATGAAGTTTAAGTGTTGTCGGCGGCACAAAATCGTCACGCGACAAAGATGTGGTTCGAGGTGAGGAGGACAGCAGGAAAATCACAGCAATTTTGCACTGTTTGTGCGCTTCTATGTTTGCTTTTTACTATTGTTGTTGTTGTTGTTGTAAATTTTTTTTTTGGGCACATTGTGTGCACTGCAACGCTTCCGTTTGGATATGTTAAGTGGCAGTCGGCAGCGGTAACCGGATGTGCCATGCCACCGCTGTCGACGTGCCTGTGTGGTGAAAATGCGAGAGCGGGTGTGAGCATGGGTAAGAACACTTTTTGTTGTTGTTTTGTACTTGTTTTTTCTGCTGATGCTGGTTGCATGGTTAGTGTAGTTTTTGTAGGTTTTTAAATCTAAGTGAAAAAAGTGGGCTTAAAATTATTATTTTGTTTGAATTTTTGAATTCATAGTCACAGAAAAAGTCTGATAGAAGTCTGCCAAGTAAATTTTGTGCTCTGTAACTATAACATTTTTGATGTATACTTTCAGGCTCATAATTAATGTGTACAATTTCATAAAGTTTCATTTTTAAAACTAGTTTTTAATGACATAAATAATAGCACAAAAAAACCAAAAAATATTTTTATGAAAAAAATTGAATGGTTCAAATTATTCTATTCTATTCTAATTATTAAATTATCTACGTAATCTATCTACGTAATCTATAAGAACATTTTTAATCTCATGTTGTTTTTGTGTTGAATGTAGCTCATTTTGTTTGGCAGTTGAAAAAATGTTAATGAAAAATTGAAATTATTTTTTTCCTCCTTAGCAACATTCCAACTACTTCTGAGTGTCATTCGTACTTTCGTACAATATTCTCATTCAAAATTTTAGCTCATAAATTTTTACAGTAAAACAAAAGAAAGAAGCAGAAAACATTTAAAAATTAATAATTTTATGAAATTGTAATGACCTGACACCACTTGACACAAATCAGATAATTGTTATGGCTTGTGGGAAAAACCTCTTAGCTCTGCAACATCTTTTGAAGTGCCCGGAAAGTGTGAAGTATGAAATTGAATTGTGAAAATTTCCCATTTAAAAAGCACTTCTTCTTCATGCACACTTAGGCGTAGTCACTCACACACACACACATACAGACAGACAGTAATTTACATTAACACTTTTCAAGTGCTATGTAAAATTTTTGAACAATTTCCTCAAACAATTTATGAAACACTTTAACACACTTTTACTCAGCTTTATGTCGCTGCGCGCTGTGTGCTTTGCCCATTCTGCGGTGCATAATTTTATAATTTTAATTACAGTCATTGTCGCGCATTGTCGATAGACGCACGAAAGCGTACACATTCACATTTCGTGCTGGCAGTGTGCAGTATTTTTGCCTAATAACACAATTTTAGAAAAATAAATTTACGCTTAAATGCTATTTTACGGCTTTATTTGCAGCATTGATTTAATTTGTGAAGTAATATGATTAAAACAAAATGCCTTGTTATAATTTTTTCTCTCTAGTGTAGGAGGTTTTCGTATTCACTTAAAGTTTACTTAAAGTTTTTATATACAGTTTAAATACAAATTTTCCTAGCAAACATTTTCAGCCAAAGTTTCTATTACCATTTTTAACGCTTATCTTATTTAGCTAACAAACAGACTGTCAGCTGAAGGGTAGAGCCTTCTTTGCTTAAACTTTTCATTCCCTCTTTAATTTTATTCTCATTTGGCTTACTTTACTCTTAACCCACTTATGCATTTCTATATTTTTGCATACATTTGTCGAAGGTTATTTGCGCTAACTGACGCTTAAAACTGTCAACAGTGCTCTTACTTCAAATTTTATTTAATTTTCATTTAATTAATTATGTATTTTTGGCATAATTTTAGGCGCATGTGTCTGTTGACCATAAATTTAACTACAATAAACCAATTATTCGAAGGTTATTTGCTCTAACTATTGTTTAAACTATTCAGCAGTGCCATTACTTCAACTTGTACAGTAGGCTACTGCAAATTGTTGGCATAATTTTAGGCGCTTTAGATTGTTGGGCTCACTTTTGATTAAGTTAAGCTGTAAGCTGTCATTGTTGAAATTTTATTTTGCCCCTTTAAGCTGTGCCCAACCATGGGAAAAAGTTTTTGAGACCTTTCTAAAGATTGCTAAATTTTTAAATTAAAAAAAAAATTCTGTTAATTTTTTTCGAGTTTCTTTAGCCCATTTTTCATTTGGTTTACTTTCCGCTTAACCAATATTGTTGATTGTATTTATCAAGAATTATTTGCATAAACTGTCATATAAATTACCAAACAGTGCCATTACTTTAACTTTTATAGAAGACACTTGCATATTTTGTGCATATTTTTAGGCGCATGTAATTGTTGACTATATTTTGACTACGTTGACTATATTAAAGCAATTTGTCGCAGGTTATTTGCTTAAACTATTCAGCAGTACTATTACTTCAACTTGAATAATAAACTACTTCATATTTTTAGCATAATTTTAGGCGCTTTCGACTGTTGTGTCTAACTTTGTTTAAATTAAATTGTAAACTGTCATTATTTAAATTTATTTTGTCACTTTAGACTTTGTAGAACTATACAAAAATATGCTGCTCATCACCTGAAAGTATGCTATACATTTTAGAATTTTTAAACATTTGCTTCCATGCACGTTTCTTTTCAGCATAGAGTTCATGTATGACGCATTATTGACACCTTTAGCTGCGTCAAGTCGTACAGTTCTCGCACATTGTGGCATTTGATGCACTCATCAGCAGTTCCGGCAGAAAATGCCAAACGCACCTGACGTTGCGCATTTTACTTCCCTTTAATTGTGCACTATCAGTTGGGAATTGCAGCCAGTTGGAGGTGGATATTTTTAGTCCATCCAAAAAAAAGAGTGAAAATGAATTGAAAGTTTTTGCTGGGAGCATTGCAATGAATGAAAATGAAGTGTCTTATAAATGATCAATTTTAATTAAGTGAAGAGGAGGTATACGAGTAGATATGTGTGAAAGTCCACTGAGATTTCAATTCAGAAAAATTGTAAAAAAACTAAATTGTAAATTAAAAAAAGAAAAACACAAGTTTGAAAGAGGGGGAAACATTTTTAATTAAAAATAAAATTACAAAAAAAGTTATATGAGTTTTTGCAGCAATTAGTGTGGTAATTGTAGTGCGCTGGCCAAATTGTGTGGTGGTTTCTGTAAAGGAAACAACGCAAAGAAGTGCGCTGTTGACTCTATTGTGAGTGGAATGGAAAGACGTTCGTGTCTAATGGAATTGAAAAATTGAGAAGAAATTTCAAATGAAAAATATTTCAAACTGTATTCATTCATTCAGGAGAACTCCTGGACTTTAAGTTATTGGACGTGCTTAGCTTTGGGTACATCTAGATAGAGTCTATGGGAACTTTCTTAGAGCAGCAGCTAATCTTACAGCAAAACGGCTGCTGTGGACTGGTTATGTCTCTGGTGCTCCTTAAGCTGCAGCAAAGTATTTTGCAAAAACGGCTCTCTTCTGGCTTGGCAACGATAATTGCTAGCAGAAATATTCCCAATTGAATGCGACTTAAACAGAATAGAATTCTGAAAAATATTTCACATTAAATTGGACTTAATCAGAGCAAAATATCGGTTAAATATTTCAATTTGAATCTGGTTTAAGCACAATTAAAAATCGAATGAAAATTAATCTCAATAGAAAATCTGGAAAATATTTTAAATTAAATCTGACCCAATCCGAACAGAAAATCAGAAAAATATCTCAAATTGAATCCGAATTCAGAAAAATATCTCAAATTGAATTTGACTCAATCAGAATAGAAAATCTAGAAAATATCTCAAATTGCATGCGACTCAATCAGAATAAAAAAATTTAGGAAATATCTCGAATTGAATCCGACTCAATCAGAATAAAAATTCTAGGAAATATCTCAAAATGAATCCGATCCAAGCTCATAAAAAACATCTCATTTTGAATTCGAGTTAATCTCAATAGAAATTCAGGAAAATATCTCACATTGAATTTGACTCAATCAGAATAGAAAATCTAGAAAATATCTCAAGTTGCATGCGACTCAATCAGAATAGAAAATCTAGAAAATATCTCAAATTGAATCCGACTCAATAAGAATAGAAAATCTAGGAAATATCTCAAAATCAATTTGAGATTCTTTTTTCTGAGATTCTTTTTTCTATCTCTCAATTTGAGATATTTTACCGATATTCTGTCAGATTTGATTGCAGATATTTTTCTTGAATCAACTAACATAATTTTGGTGACTCCGTGTTTGAACGATTGGTTATTTTGAAAAATTTTTAAATGCTTAAAATTTTAAATTAAAAAGAGACATCCCAGAAAAAAGCTCAAACTGAAATAAGTTCAAAAATAAATTTAAAAAATTTTAAAATATTTAATAAACGGAAATTTCATGGAACCGAAGCTTTTAGCGTCAAAAAAGCAATAATTGCAAAGGTATTCAGAAAAATCTAATCTGGCATTTCTCATGAATATTGCCATACATCAGCAGCAGCAGCAATATGTTGCGCTCTGAACAGCACTAAATATTTGCTGAGTACTTTCATATGACAGGCAACATGGCCAGAAATCATGATGTGCATTTTTCCGCACTCTCAGCCAAATCGGAAAAAATTTCATTTATTTAACGTTTCACGAAAGGGAGGAAAATCCACATAGCGAAGCAGAAAAATTGCAGCAGTTGTGCAATTGTGTGTGTGTGTGCAGTATTTGTAGAAAGCTTGAAATTTTGTTTATTGACAACTATATTTTTGTTGTTGTTGTTACCTTTATTGTGGCAATATTATGCATGACAAATGCATTGGAAGAAATGCGCAATGGAGATAGCAACCTGCACAGCTGCACTTACTCACTCATTCATATACACACACACACATAAATACTGACATATGGGTGAGTATGATGCATGTAAAAGTGTATTGAGTTGAGTTGTCTGTGTGTTTGGTTATTGTTTCCATTGCTGTTGCAGCTTCCTTGTGAGATTTGTGCATTGTGGACGTTGCAACATCTTCGGGGCGAAAGACAGTTTCAAGCAGCGGCAAGCAATGAAGCGCCCTGAAAATTTGATAGTCAAATTTCCGTTGCACTTGAAAGGCATTATTTGTTTGGAAATTGGTGAATTGAGAGAACAGATTGTCGCTTAAGCGTTAGAAATTATTCAGGTCTGAATTATTGTGCAAATGCAGCATTTGACTTATTGATATGAGAGAAGTGAGGGAGGGACTTTTCAATTGTCTGAACTTAAAGTGGCTATTTGAAATGACAAAAATAAAAAGCAAAGTAAGAGAGAATATCGCTTAAGTGAAAACATTTTGAGAGGTTATGTTAGTCAATTTGAAATGATCATAGTTAATTGGTTTTCATTGGTATTTATGAAGTTTAAATTAAATGAAATTTTAATTAAATTAATGAATTTATTTCTAATTAAATTAAAATTAAAAAATTAAAATTAAAAAATTAAAATTGGTATTTATGAAGTTTAAATTAAATTAAATTTTAATTAAATTAATGAATTTATTTTTAATTAAATTAAAATTAAAAAATTAAAATTAAAAAATTAAAATTAAAAAATTAAAATTAAAATTAAAAAATTAAAATCATTATTTTTATAAAAATTATCGTTTAAGCGAAAGTGGCTTCAATGTTATTTTAACTTAAAAGTTAAAATTTGCAAAAGGTCACTAATTTAAATTGCTCAAGCTTTGGGAAAAGAAAAAATGTATCTGAAAATAATTATTTAGAACTTATCGGTTAAGCGAGAAAGATGTTTATAATTATAAAAACATGTATGTTTTAAAAAAAATTATATTTCTGTTCCATTTAGATTCTTGGTCAAAAAATATTTCAATTAAATGTAATTAAATTTTTATAAAAATTATCGTTTAAGCGAAAGTGTCTTCAATGTTATTTCAACTTGAAAGTAAAAAATTGGAAAAGTGACTAATTAAAATTTTTCAAGCTGTAAGAAAAGAAAAAAAATGATCTGAAAATAATTATTTATAACTTATCGCTTAACCGAGAAGGATATTTATAATTTTAAAAACATATTGAATGTTTTTTGTTTCTAAAAGGAATTTCTTTTACATTTAGATTCTCGACAAAGAAAAAAACAAAAAATTAAAGTTAAATTTTCCCTACCTAGAAAATTAATTAAAAACTTATCGCTTAAGCGATAATGTTCTCAATCATCTTAGCAGACATTGTAAATGATGTTCGTATTAAATATGTTTTTTACATCTTAGGGCAAGTTTTCAATATTTCGAATTTGTTTACAATTTACCGCACTGATGACTGTCGCTTTGGCGAATAATTCAACTTTAACACGTTTCGCGTGAAATTTCGCAGCGCATTAAAATCACAATGCACAGCTGCGAAAGTAACCGGCAAATGCAACAATAACAATTTTCCATTTAATTCAGCCAAGTTTTCCACTCGCAATTTTGTTGTTCGCAGCGTTTTGTTGTTTTGCTAAATTTCGCTTATGCGAAAATGTGTACGATAAAATCAACTTTTGCTGCCAACTATTTGCAACACATGCAAATTGGTGGGGGCGCACAATGCAGCTTATGAAATGTGCAGCAAGTGCAGAAAAGTTGCATGCCAGCAGGCAGGTGATAACATGCTACAAATTTGCAATAACAATAACAATAACAACAACAACAATGGCGAACGAGCGACACATGGGCGACACACTTGCCGGAGTAACTTTTTGGCCTTGCAGACATGCTTGCGGTGAATTAAAACAAAACTCCAAAACTTTAGGCTGTGAAATGCCAGCAACAACAACAACAACAATAACAGCAACACTAATAGGTAACAAACCAGCAAACCGCCAGCTAACACATGTTGCAAATTAAAATTTCTATAAACTTGTGCCACACGAAATCTTCGAATGGCAACTTTTCAACACACACACACACACGCACACTTAAAACAGGCGCAGCGCCCAAAAGGCGACTACGTGCAGTCAGTGCTGCCAGGTGCGGCTGGTAATGCCATCGCATTGATGTTGTTGTTGTTGTTTGCTGTTCACTTAAGTGTCATTGTTGTTGTTGCTGTTGCTGCGCTTTGGCCTTTCAAATTAAGAAGTATGCCGGGCGATTTATTTGCTGACTGCCTGTGCGGCAGCTCCATATTTCACTTTCAACGCCTCGCAGTCGCCGTTGTCGTTGCCGTTGTTGTTGCTGCCACGCCAGGCTCTGCACCGCGCAGCGCTGGTGTCGAAAGTGGAACATCGACAGCGTTTGCTGCATGCTAACAAGCGGCCCTCGAACACACAATTGGGCGTGTGCAGTGCCGTTGAAAACTGTTTGTGACCCTCGTGCGGCGCGTGAAACTCAGATAAATTTTCGCTGCTCGGCGATTTTGTTGCTGCAGCAGTAAATGCAGCTTTGTTAGAAAAAAAAGCTGCACGTTGATGAGGATCAATGTGTGTGTGTGTGTGTTCAAACATGATTTCGAAAAATGCCGCGCCACAGCATGAAAAGTTAAAAAAAGGAAAAATGAAATGAAATAACAAAAAAATGCATTGAGCCATGAAAAAAGTTGGTGTACGCTTTCATACAAACAGATTCGTGCTTGTGGTCTGTTGCACCACAACGTTGGCCAAACGCCCATTCGAGTTGGCGCTTTGTATGTGTGTGTGTATGTGTGTTGTACACACACGCTTGCCAGAATATACTTTGATTTTTCCACACGTCGAATTGCATCTCATTTTCCGCATCAGTGGCAAAATGGTTTCAAAGGCGTCATAACTATTGAAAAGCTGATGCTTCAAATAGTGTAAAGTGGCGCTGGCAGCGAAAAAAAATAATATTTAAGGATTCATTATAAATTACAACAAAAAATTCGGCTTCATTGCTTTGAACCCATTTTTCAAGCATTTGTATTGAAAATGAGAAATTTCCGCTTGGTTGCGGTGGTTTACAATTCATTGTAAGCCTAAAGGTATGCAATGGTTATGTCTAAAGTCCGACCGATTAATCGGGTTCAGCAAGCACGAAATTTCGATAACTTTCATATATTGTTACGAAAATCCAAGTTCGTTTTGATTGTGCTTGAAAATAAAACAACTTCATTTATTCAGCGCAAACGCAGTCAAAAATCAACAATCACTTTATTTACAAATTTACACTTGTTACTACTTTACACTACTACTATTGCATGTTTCCCCTTTGCTTGCTCAACACAGACTCGACTCCTTGCGCTGCACACTGCTGCTTTATACCAGTTTTCTTATCGCGCCGAAGTTTCTTGCAACTTCCAATTGGAAAACGCTCGACCATTCTCGCACAGCCCATTCCTTCGCGATCCATCCTTGCCATATCGGACTATACCAAGCGAATTATACCAAATTTGCTGTACTTCAAAGTGCATGCCTAAAAGTATGCTATTCATGCATAGCACAGCACAGTGCCTCTTCGCTACAATATTTTTTTAATTAGGCTTTGATTACACTACTCGACACGAAAAATGCTCCTAAAAATACAAGTATTTTTTAGACTAATCTTCGGCTGCTGAACACGAAACTGAAAATCAAAAAATTTTCTTAAGAAGCGTTTTCGAAAAATCTTCGAAAAACACGTTTTTCCCCTCTTATTTCAGTTATGAGCACATATCTCGTAAACCAACCATCCGACTAACACAAGTTGGCCGTCGTTCAGAAGGCAATTAACTAACCTTTCCAACGATTGTCCAAATCAGATGAGATTTGGGTAAGATACTGACGATGAAAGTTGTAAAAGAGTGAATTTTTCGACCATTTTCAAAAATTATACATTTTCGAATCGTTTTTTTATAGATAAAATAAATGATCTATCTCCTCTGGTTTTAAAATCTAAGATGGAAGATATATTATTTGAGCAAATATTAAGCCTAACATCAATAGAATGAAAGAAAAATAACAAAGTTATGATGCACGGAGTGAAAACACCAACTTTTCATTTATTACACCGTGCGAAAATTTTTTTTAAATTTTTCCGAGACCCATCCAAATGTTGATATAGACGTGAAACTAGAAGTAATTTATAATATCCTGGCATAGTCAATTCTTCATTTTCTGACCCAAAAACCTTCTTAAAGGACTTTAAAATTTTAAGGATATACTATACACATTTCAAATATTTTTTTAAATATTTGCGATTGTGCAATGATGAAGAAAGAGGGAAATTGTCTCCTCTTAACTAAATTTTCTATTTTGAACTTTCAGAACTTTGAAATAGAAAAAAATTTAGATGTATGGATCTACAGACTGAGATCCAAAATATTTATGTTTTGCATACCTGACATATTTTGGTCCTGAAAGTTAAAAATAGAAAATTTATTTACAAGGAGATAATTTTTCTCTTTCATTTGATACCCATATCTTCATCATTGCACAACCGCAAATATTTTAAAAAATATTTGAAATGTGTATGTCCTTAATATTTTAAAGTCCTTTAAGAAGGTTTTTGGGTCAGAAAATGAAAACCTGACTATGCCAGGATACTACAAATGACCTCTAGTTTTACGTCTATATCAACATTTGGATGGGTCTCGGAAAAATAAAAAAAAAATTTTCGCACGGTGTAATAAATGAAAAGTTGGTGTTTTCACTCCGTGCATCATAACTTTGTTATTCTTCTTTCAATTCTATTGATGTTAGGTTTACTTGTGTTAGTCGGATGGTTGGTTTACGAGATATGTGCTCATAACTGAAATAAGAGGGGAAAAACGTGTTTTTCGAAGATTTTTCGAAAACGCTTCTTACGAAAATTTTTTGATTTTCAGTTTCGTGTTCAGCAGCCGAAGATTAGTCTAAAAAATACTTTTGTTTTTAGGAGCACGCGATGAACCCATTTTTTGTCGAGTAGTGTTATAGCTGAATGTCAGTTTTGCAACTGATTAATTGGCTTCGGCCAAAATTTCACCTTCAGCCGTGCTCTTGCTTTGTGCACTATAACATTGGTTAGTTAACTGGTCTTTAAGTTATTCACCTTCGGCTTCGGTTAAAGCCGAATGTCAGTCTTGCAGCCGATTAGAGCTTCGGCTTCGGCCAAAATTTCACCTTCTGTCGTGCTTTAACTATGTGGACTATAACTTTGCCTTGTTAACTGATTTTATTTTCAAGTTAAATTTTTTGTAGCATACTTTTGAGCAGTTTGAACTTTCCATTTTGTTCTTTGAAGTCAGCATGAACTCTTTAGGCTCTTTCATTTGTGTTTAGAGGTATTCAAGTACAACAAGCTTGGTAGCGAGTAGCTGGATTGTTAATTTAAAATTTGTGGATTTATATTTTAAATTTATATTTCAACAAAGTTTTTAAAGCTACAAAACTTGCGTAGCTGTGCATTGCACATTCACACTCAATATGCGCTTTTGTCGTTTGTCTTTTCACCAATTCACACAGACACACACCATCAATAAAAGCTCATGACATCTATATATTTATTTATATAAGTATGTATGTGTGTGTGCATTTGTATGTATGTGTGTGTGTGTACAGCGCATACCTTGCAACTAATTCAATTAAGTTGTTTTGGGTAACGGCTCTTGCGTTGCTATTCACTTTCATAGTCAACCTTTATGTATGTGTTTATGTGTGTGTGTGTGGGTGTGTGTGTACAGTTCACCACCTACGAAATGACAAACTTTTCACCTATTGATTGAAACAGGCAACGCGGCGGCATAGTTCAATAGCGTAATATGTTTGCTTCGTTGAGGGCGACATTTGAATATGTTTTTCCATTTATTTTCTTGCTTTCAGTGCACACACACACACACACATACACACATACATACTCACCCACAAACATATTAGTATATTGAATTCTATGCGAATTGAGTTCAACAGCGCAACCGTTCACAAAAAGAAAAAAGAAAAAAAACGGTGCGCACAAAGCCCTGAACTACGCTGATGTAACATTTCCATTTACATTTGCCTCATGTTGCTCCACATACCTGTAGAGTGTGCGTGTGTGCGTGTGTGGGAGTGTCAGTCATTTGTAGGGTTTCGGCTCTTAACTTGATGTGTTATATTGTCTGTGACGGTGTGAATTGTTTCTTCTTTGATTTTCCATAACATTCAAAGACTATTTTGGTGTGTATTTCATTATTGTTGTTATAGTTGAAATATGTGTAGAAGTCCTACATGGAGAATTCCATAGCTTTTTTTGGGGCTTAAGGACCATTGAATTAGAGTCTTTTTGGCTCTTTTCCATTGACTCTTTTTGCAATTCTGGTACAACAGCCCTAAACATGACTAAGACTATGCTTTTCTAAACTATCTACATTGTGCTTGTGGCTTTATAAATGAACGGAATCGATTGAAAGTTTCAAACTGACGATTTCAAAACCCCAATTGGAATATTTTCAAAGGTTTTTTCTCTTCTACTTTTGAAGGTTTGTCGCTAATAGCAAAGCTGTCTTTAGTTGTAGTTATTTGAGTCGATTTTCGAACACACTATTCGTTGATTTGTGATCCAATCGACACTCGAGTCAGTGATCTAAAGAGCTCCCGTCGTTATTTACATGGACAGATCTATATTGCATGTTCACGAATGAACTCTAGAATAGGTTTGTTATACCCAAAAAACCAACAAAAATACCTGATGGAGAGAAAGCAATCCAAACAATTCAGCTTAAGCTGTGGATATGAAATCTCACCACCATTTTACTCAGAAATATTGCATACTTACTGTCTTCACAAAAGCATAATTCGATAATTTTAAAGCATTGTAGCATTGTGTTAAATCACAACTTTATAGCTTGTGATGGCAATCGATCAGGTCATACTCGACTCAGTTGAGTTGCAAAACTCAAACGAAAAAAACTAAAAAAAAGATTTGGGATTTTCTGTGGAAAAACATGAGTTAATGGGCCAATTGACTTCAGACTTTAGAAAAAGACTTTTTGCAGTTTGCATGTTTTTGAACATAGTTGCACAACTCAAGTGATAAAAAGTGTCTCAAAATGACTTCTTCTATCGTCTATCTGAGCTTTAAAAAGTTGTATGGAGAAACATGAGTTATAGGTCCTCAGAGTTGAGAGAAGATTTTTTTCCAGAGAACAGTTTGCATGTTCTTGAACATAGTTGCACAACTCAAGTGATAAAAAGTGCCTCAAAATGACTTCTTCCATCATTTAGCTGAGCTTTAAAAAGTTGTATGGAGAATAATGAGTTATACGTCCTCAGAATTCAGAGACGATTTTTTCCTGAGAATAGTTTGCATGTTCTTGAATGTAGTTGCTCAACCGAAAAAAAAAGTCTTAAAAACATTTCTTCTATCGTTTATCTAACGTTCGAAAAATTGTGTGGACTTCAGACTTTAGAGAGAAGACTTTTTCATGAGAACAGTTTGCATATTCTTGAACGTAGTTGCACAACTCAATCGAAAAAAAGAGTCTTAAAAACACTTCTTCTATTGTCTATCTAAAGCTTGAAAAATTGTATGGAGAAACCTGAGTTTATGGACTTCAGACTATAAAGAGAGTACTTTTTTCATGAGAACAGTTTGCATGTTCTTGAATGTAGTTGCATAACTCAATCGAAAAAAAGGTTCTTAAAAAGACTTCTTCTATCGTCTAGCTGAGCTTTAAAAAGTTGTATGGAGAAACATGAGTTATAGAAACCTCAAAATTGAGAGCAGACGTTTTTCATGAAAACAGTTGGCATGTTCTTGGACATAGTTACACAAGGTAATCGAAAAAAAATAATCTTAAAAAGACTTTATCCATCGATTATCTAACGTTTGGGAATTAGTGTGGAAAAACATGAGTAAGTGGGCTAATTAACTTCAGACTCTAGAGGGAAGACTTTTTTCATTAGAACAGTTCTTGGGCGTAGTTGTACAACTCAAGGAAAAATAGAATCTTAAAAAGGCTTCTTTTATCTATTACACCGTGTGACGAAAATTAAAAGAAATGTTCACACCGGAAAAAATCCATATGGGCGTGAAACTAGAGACCAAACATAGTAATACTGCGTACTCAATTTTTCATTTCTACATCCTTGGTCCTATTAAAAGGACTTCAAAATTTTGAAGGGAATAAAAAATAAAAAAAATATAAAAAATTCTTAACCTCGTTAGAATATGGCGATATGTATATCAAATGAAAGAGAAAAGGCTCAAAAATTTAAATAAATTGATTTTTTATCTATTTGTAAAAAAGCGATATGAAAAAGGTCCTTTGAAAACTTTAATCCTTTATATCCATGAAAATTTATAAAGAATTTTCTTGAAAAGTAAGTATGTTACAACCACAAATCTGCTTGATCATGTGTCAAAATTTCATTATTCTCGCTTCATGTATTTTGTATCTTTTTATTATTTAAAATACTGATACTCAAATAAATTAAAATGTTTGTACTTCATTAGACGTGCAGCTTCCGCCTTTTTTTTAATAACTTTCGAACCAATAAAGTTAGAGTAATGAAATTTTGACACGTGATCAAGAAGATTTTGGGTTTTAACTAGTTACTTTTCAAGAAAACTCTATATAAATTTTCAAGGATATAAAGGATTAAAATTTTCAAAGGACCTTTTTCATATTCTTTTTTTACAAATAGATAAAAAATCAATTTATTTAAATTTTTGAGCCTTTTCTCTTTCATTTGATATACATATCGCCATATTCTAACGAGGTTAAGTATTTTTTATATTTTTTATCCCCTTCAAAATTTTGAAGTCCTTTTAAAAGGACAAAGGATGTAGAAATGAAAAACTGAGTACGAAGTATTACTATGTTTGGTCTCTAGTTTCACGCCCATATGGATTTTTTCCGGTGTGAAAAATGCTGTCGCACGGTGTTATCTAACGTTTAAGAACTCGTATGGAGAAACTTGAGTTAAAGGATCTACTGTCTTCAGACTTGAGGGAAAAGTTTTTTCATGGGGATAGTTGATATGTTTTAGGGCTGGTAGTGCTTTTGTCAACGGTTTGGAGTCTTTTGTTCCAGAATCCAATGCCCCATGAGTTGTCTGTAAAGAGAAGCTGAGTTCGAGGTCGAGGACAATGAGGTCTTTTTAGTCAAATAGTCACTCAGAGACTTGCGTCAAAGTCATCGTATCGTAGACAGAAGAGAAGTTCGTGTAATCAAACCCCTTCTTTAAGGCATAACTTGGGCCATGTGACCCATTGTGTTCTTCCACAGATGAAAGCCATTTGGTGGCTCTGATGAATTTATTTTTCTTCAAAAGCGAGTCATGAATAATTTCTCATAAAAGAAAACATATTTCGACATCGTAGTTTCAGTAATTTGATTCGCCTAATAAAAAGTGAATCCAACTAATTATGATGTGGTTCATCTATATTAAAATAGATACTTCATATTTGCCTTATTCAACCCTTAATACAATGTATATATATATGTATGTTTATATCAGTCGTTGATATTACAACTACCAACTAATAGAGCAATATCTCATAATATCCTGTTTAATGATGCAATAATTACCAGCCGCTCAGCGTTCGCCGGCAACACTGGCATGCAACGAGTGCGCAACATAATTGAGAATAATGTGAGCCCACAAACGGCGTTTGCGTAGTTTCAACAAGCACCACTAAATCTTGACTTAATAGATTTTAAAATAATTACCCTACAAGCGGAAATGTTGTCAGATATTGAACAGACTTGTGCGCCTAATTAATAAAGCAGTTGCATAATCGGTAATCGAATGAGGATTTAATGCCATAAAGCTTTGATTGTAAAGGCTCAGAAGGAAGTTAAAAATCTGTTTCGAATCAACACTTAGGAATCTCTGCTATAAGTTACATAATAAGTTACTGACTCCATCAAATCTTTGTCAATTTATTGCCACAGCTATAAATTACATATTTGTTAGGAAATACCAACAACTTCTCAAATATATTTAATAGAATTGTGCAATGCTTAAGAATAAAATGTTCTCATTACATTTAATACCTCATTAAGCGTTGAGTGAATAGCAATTTTATTGCCGTAACAAGTTGTAACACAAGCAAACATCAATTGAGCAATGCAAAGCAACATTCCAACAATGCCCAATGTGTCAACTGTAATTTCACTAATTAATCACTTTAGCCAACAAATAAATAAACACAATGCTGCATAGTTACATACAGAACAAACACAGTACACGGTCGAATTATTTGCTTTCGGCCACACCAGCAAATCTCTCTTGCTTCCCATATTTCAGGTAGCGCAGCAAAGAGACATGCGGCTGGTCGTTTCAGTCTCGCTAGACAAAACTGGCCAGTAACCATACGAAATGACATTTCAAGAAATTGCTTTCAGCTATTAAGTTTTTCAATTGTAACATAAAACGAATTGCGATACACGTTAGCGATGTCTATTTACGCACATACAGGGTGCTTTAGAGTATAAGTCCAGTGGAGTTTTGGGAAAGTTTATTGCTGCAGACAGTATAGAAACATTTTTGTATTAAAGGTTAGTCTAAAGTAATGACAAGTAGAACTGTTTCGAAATGTCAACACCATTCAGGGATCTCTTTGTGGATGGATAGAGTATGAAGTCGATATAGGATGGAATGGAATGGATTGAAGATAGATATGACAAGTGGAGGGTGAATAGAATGTCAGACGAAAAGATGAGAATTTAGGGGATTTTCAGTAAAGTAGACTTCTTGGTAATAGACTGAGAGACCAACTTATATATGAGTAGGAGGACAGGAAGGATTAACTGATGGATATGCATGAAATTGTTGAGGGGAATAGATAAAATAGCTAAAAAGCCGCCGTAGCTCAGCTGGCTAGTGTATTGGGCCGCGAGTCAAATGCGACGCTCGAACCCAGGTTCAAGACTCCGTTGCTGCTAACACCGAAAAAAAGAAAAACAAAAACTTTTTCTTTCGGCGGCTGTCCTTTCAGCAGGAAATGGCAAACCTCTGAGAGTAAAATTGCCTATGAAAAAGCTCACAACTCGCCGTTCGGAATCGGCATAAAACTGTAGGTCCCTTCCAACCCTGTACAAATTCGCACGCACGGATGGTTGCGGGTAGCTAGGCCTTAGTCTCGTAATCGGGCTGTCGTGCCAGTCAAGAAGAAGAAGAAGAATAGATAAAACGAATTCATGGGTGGATAGGTCGAATGAATAGTTTTCCGGACAGATGGGCGGATGGTTGACCATAGAACGAATGGATCAAGGAATAATGATCCTTGGTACCTCTTCATAATTTGTGGATTAGAATAGAATAGAATTTGATGGGGTTTGTTGCACTGAGACCAGAAGTGATCTATTGTGTCCCCTACAAGTTGTTAGAGAACATCCCCTAGACCCATCAACCTAGTGAAGCTTAGTAACTCACGGGGGTTTAGGTGCTTGATGTTCTCTTCTGTACGCCAGAACTGGCCCAGGTAACGCGTCCTGCAAAGACATGCCGCATCGCAATATAGAATAATGTGTTCGGGAGTCTCCTCTGCTGTTTTGCAGAGTCTACAGATGCTAACCTGTTCTATATAGTCCGATTTGTGGATTTACTAGAGGGTAAATAATTAACAAATAAACCTCTATAAACTTCAACATCCATAGAATGTTAAGTGAATAAAAACATAAAAAATAAAGGAACAGTTTTAGGGATGTATTTATGGGAAGATTGATGTAACAAGATAGATGCATCGATGGAAAATTTCTTGAAAAGATTTCCGAATTGATAATGGGACTTATTGGTGAACATACCGATGGATTTATACATAAGGGGGTTAGCAGATAATGAATGAAGAGATAAGCCCAAGAGATAATATTATAGATGTAAGATAGATGGATCGATGACTGGAATCATGCATAGAATTGATAAAAGGACCATTGGATAAAACAACTTAAAGCTGAAAATATTCATAGATTTCTAATTGGATCAATAGATAATAAACGAAGGGATCGGCCGAAGAGTTTGTTATATGAAATTATGACAAGATGGTTGAATGATAATGGGGCTTGTAATTAGGTGAACATACTGATGGATTTCTAAGTGGATCAACAGATCATAAATGAAACAAAAACTCAGGAGGCAGCTTTATGGATGTAAGAAAAGATAGGTGGATCGATGGATGGATTAACAAACATACTAACGAATTGATAAGCGGACGAATGAATAAAAAACTTGTAATAAACGAAGCGATGAGCTCAATAGGTTCGTTTCATGGAACTATGACAAGATAGATGGAATAATGGATAGATTCACAAATAGATCTGCGAAATGATAAATAGATAGTAGTACTTATTATACGAATAAACTTAAACTTAAACTTATTATACGAATTGATAAACGGATAAATGAATAAAAAACTCGAAGGTGACAGTTGAAGAAGAGAAGAAGGAGAAGAATTACTCAATAGATGGTTTTATGGAATCATGACAAGATAGATGAAATATTAGATAGATTCATTAATAGAATTACGGGTTGATAAATAGATAGACGTATAGTGCGACTTGTAGGTGAACATAAAACGAGATTTTTAGATGGTACGACAGATTATGGATGAAGAAAAAAAAACTCAGGAGACAGCTTTATGGATTTAAGGAAAGATGAGTGGATCTTTGCATAGATTCATAAACAGATTTACGGGTCGATAAATAGATAGACGTATAATGAGACTTGTACGAGGTGTGACAATTAAGTAATGAGACTGATTCCATAAAAACCGTATATTTAAAAATTATTCTACAACTCTGCCATCCCCTTCAAAGTAGTCCCCTTGGTCAGCTATACAACGATTCCAGCGCGTTTTCCATGCTTCGTAACATTTCTGGAACGCTTCGACTGGGATGTCCGCGAGTACCCTCGTCACGGCCGCCTGGATGTCCGTAATCGACTCAAAATGGGTTCCTTTGACACCGATTTTGTTTTGTAAAAAAAAGTCACAGGGTGACATATCGAGCGAATAAGGCGGCTGTTGCAACACGGCGATCCTTTTAGAGGCCAAATACTGGGACACGCTGAGGGCGGAGTGGCACGGCGCGTTGTCGTGATGAAGGATCCAGTTACGAGCGATGTCTGGGCGCACCCTGTTGACTCGTTTTCGCAATATTTCGAGTACTTGGCGATAGTAGACTTGATTTACGGTTTGTCCCGATGGAACAAATTCTTTGTGGACGATTCCACAGCTATCAATTCGCAACGCTATCGCGACGCGTTGCTCTTGATTTCGTTTCTCCATTTTCGTGACGAGCACCACCAACACACGTCTACTTAACAGGACACAGCAGGTGAACTAAACAAGCTAGAGCGATGGTAAATATATCAATGGAGAGGCGAAGAATGCCGGGGAAGGGGAGGGGAATTTCAAGGTTTACTACAAGCGCGACAATAAAAGCAGTCTCATTACTTAATTGTCACACCTCGTGGGTGAACATACTAAGAGATTTCTAGATGGATCAATAGATAATGGATGAAGTGATGAACTCAATAAGAAGTTTTATAGATGTAAGACGAGTTAGATGAATCCATGAAAAGATTCAAAAAAAGGATTCAAAAATCTTAAGTGAATCGACTGGTAATGAATAAAGAAATGAACTCATCAGGTAGTTTTATGGAATTATGACAAGATAGATGGATCGGTGGATGAATAAACAGTCTTACGAACTGATAAATGGATCAATAAAAAACCATGTAGGTAAAAATACTGATACTAATTTTAAAGTGGATAAACAGATAAGTAATGAACAGATGAACTCAGACACAGTTTTATAAAATTATATAAAGAACGATGGATCCATGGAAGAATTCCGAAAAAACTTTCAAAATGATAGACGGACATTTGTATAATGCCCAGACGAACTTAACTAACTCGATCGAGACTTAATATAAAAATGTGAACTCAAATTAAACACAAAATCACATATTTACTTGTAATTGTTTTTTTTTAGTTGTTTTTTCACGATTTCGTTGTTGTCTAACTGAAGTTTACGTCAGTGCCAACATTATTGGTTATGCTGTGTTCGTTGTTGTTATTGCACTATGTTTGTTGTTGTTGCTATTGGCACTGTTGTATTTCACCTTGTTTGGCTCAATAAATGACCAAAAAAAAAAAGAAGAGAAACAACCTACAACGACACAAGAGAATACAAGAAAAACGAAAAGCAATTACAATGTTTGTTTTATTTGCCTCATCGATTTGTTGTTTTGTTGTATGTGTGCATTCACTGAATAGGAATGGTACACCAGCCAACGAGCCGAACAACAACAACAACAACAATTGCAGTGAATACACAACATAAATAACAGGCAGAACAAGTAGTAGCCATGCTAAAAGTCAAATAAGACTTAATTATTGTGCCGAGGTGGATAACCTAAAATGTTGTTGTTTAGATTGTAGTTGTTGTTGTTGTTATTGCAGTATAGAGACAAGCGGCTCAACGTAGTTGGGGGACAGAGATATCAAATACAGATGTACGCAGCACAATGCCATTAATTGTAGTATAGTTTTAGGTGTGCTGGCGATGGCTGAAAGTGTGTCGCCAGTGAAAGAGTGAAAGAGAGAGAACAAAGTGAGTGAGAAGGAATCAAGTAAATAAA
This sequence comes from Melieria picta, assembly GCA_964056695.1. Lineage (NCBI taxonomy): Eukaryota > Metazoa > Arthropoda > Insecta > Diptera > Ulidiidae > Melieria > Melieria picta. The sequence continues at coordinate 75,887,156 of OZ057399.1, read as the reverse complement.
AGGATTTTAAAATGTCTTGCATTTTAAAATTTACCCACACACTCACACACACAGAGTCGCTTCTATTTGTTTGTTGCATGTGTGCTTTGCATACATTGTGGCGCTCGCACATAATATTTTATATTATTGTGTTGTGTAAAAAATAAAAATATTGCAGGTTGTTTTCATTGGCTCTGCCGCTGGTATTGCATGCAATATTTCACTTTTGACATTTGCAGACAACACTGAATTCTGCATTTGTTAAGCACGGCAACGGTGTGGTGGGCGGAATGGGGCGACGTTGCCACGACGGGCTGCGTGAAATGCACAAAATGTTACATGCGTGATGTGCAACGTTCTGAAGCATGCAAGCGCTACCCGAACAGGCGAAATGATTTTATTATAGTTGCGATGCTGCGGCAGGTGCAGTGCTGTGCCATGTAATGGAAAGGGGCGTGCCGACGACCCGGGGGGTAGTATGTAAATTTTGTGTTATTTAATTTTGGAATTGAAATTTAAGCAATTTTATGTATTGGCGTAAAATTTATGTGCCGCAGGGGCAATGCATCGCAGCGCAAGGGATTTTTATCGCTTGAGCAAAAAATTATTGCATATAAATTTGTATGCGGTAATTTGCGAGTATTACATTTTACATACATATATGTATGTAAAGATGCTAGTTTGTGTATATGTGAAGAGATTTCGATAGTCTAGTCAAATCGTTAGTCATCATATGGTGTGGTTGATGAAGATGCGGCATTACATTAGGAGTAAGAAATAAGTGAATTGGAACGCAGATAAATAGACATAAAGAGAGGCAAAATGCCAGACCAACGAGCCACTACTCACAACAATGAACTGATTATGGATGTATCGATGGTTAGGGACAGAGTGTAGTTATAGTTGACAAAACCGGCCAAGAACAAACAGAAGAAGTGCATCTGGATAAGCAGATAAATAGCTACGGACAGACAGAGGTTCTATAAATAGATAAAGTTTATATATAGACAGATAGCTTACAGGTAAACAAAATTTTCTTGGTAGACAAAAAGTCTGTGAGTCTGACAGAGTCTGTAGATAAACATAGGGTCTATGGATAGACAGAGAGTCTACGAATAGATAGAGTCTGTGTCCAGGTTGAGCTTATAATGAGAGAGAGTTGAAATTCTGAGAACTATCTATAGTTTCTCATTATATAAAGTCTGTAGACAAACACCGAGTCTATGAATAGATCTATGGATAGACAGATTCTATATGAAGACATAAAATCTATAGATAGAGCCAGTGTCCGTACTGAGAGTATATTGTTACGAAAATGACTTCTCTAAGTTCGTTTTGGATTGTGCTTGAAAAATAAAAAAAACTTCAATTATTCAGCGCAAATGCAGCTAAAAATCAACAATCGCTTTATTTACAAATTTACACTTGTTACTACTTTACACTACTACTATTGCATGTTTCCCCTTTGCTTGCTCAACACAGACTCGACTCTCTGCGCTGCCACTGCTGCTTTTTATACCTGTTTTCTTATCGCGCCGATGTTTCTTGCACATTCTAGTTGTACTCTCTATTGTTCTAGCACAGCCCATCACCTTCGCGAACATTCCTTGCCATATCGGAATTATAGCCAACCGGCCGTACTCCAAAGTGCATGCCTAAAAGTATGCTTGGAAAAGCATTCATTCACAGCACAGAGTGCCTCATCGTTGCAATATGAATAGAGAGGGTCTGTAGAGAGACCGGATAGACTGAGTCTCTGCCCTGGTTGAGTGTATAATGAGAGAGAGAAATTCAAAGAACTTATAAATATACAGAATCTTTAGACAAATATAGAGCCTATGGATATGCACGGAGACTATGTATATACAGATTCTATGAGAATACAGAATATCTATGGATAGAGGCTGTGTTCAGGTTGAGTTTATAATGAGAGGGAGAAAAAGTTGACATTCAGAGAAACTACAGATTGGTAAAGTCTGTAGACAAATACAGATTTTATGGTTATACAGAAAAAGATAGATTGATAGGTAGATTTATGTATAGACAGATTCTGTAGGAAGACATATAGACAGATAGAGTCAGTGTCCTGTACTGAGAGTATATGAATAGAGAAGGTCTGTAGAAAGACAGGATAGACAGAGTATGTGTCCTGGTTAAGTGTAAAATGAGAGAGTTGAATTTTAGCAAACCTATAGATGGACAGAGTCTTTAGACAAACATGGAGTTTATGGATAAACAGAGAATGGATAGACAGATTATATAGACTGAGCCTGTGTCCGTACTGAGAGTATACGGATAGAAAGAGCTTATAGGCAGGTGTAGTAGTAGGATGTCTATAGATAGACCGAGTCTACGTCCAAGTTGAGAGTATAATGAGAGAAAGAGAGTTAAAATACGGAGATCCTATAGATAGATGGAGTCTGTAGACAGACATAGGGTCCATAGATACACAGGATAGACAGCGTCTGTGTCCTAGTTGAGCGTATAATGAGAGAGAGAGAGAGAGAGAGTTTAAGAGAGAGTGTGTCTGTTCCGAGAGTATATGAATAGATAGAATTTGCAGACAGCCGTTGTCTTTAGAAAGGTAAGGATGTCTATGGATAGACAGAGTCTGTGTTCAAGTTAAGAGTATAATGCGAAAAATAGAGGTCAAATACGGTTACCCTATAGATAGATACATTCTGCATACAGGCGTAGAGTTTATGGACAGGGAGTCTATGGATAGACAGATTCTATAGAAAGACAACTCTGTATCTGTTTCTATGGATAGATGAAGGCTGTGTCCGAACTGTCCTAGTATATGGATAGAAAGGGTCTGCATGAAGACAGAGACCTTATAGTTCGATAGAGTTTACCGACAGACAAAGATGTTATGGATAGACAGAGATATTATTACCAGACAGATTGTCTATAGATAGTCTGGGGACAGATTCAGTTTACGCCTATTTGTAAACTGAATCTCTCTAGGAGCGTCTATGGATAGATTATATAAATAGAGAAGAGTGAGGGTCTGTAGTGTAGTCTGGCAGTGACTGTAGGTATAGGTAGACAGAGTCGATGGACTGACGCAGACCCGACAGATAGACAGAGTCTATCGACAGACAGAGACCCCATAGGTAGACAGACTCTCACATAGACTTTGATCATACAGAGAGTCTATGCATAGACAGAGTTTATGGGCAGATAGAAAGTCTATGAATAGGCAGACAGTCTAGAGATCAACAGTGTCTGCAGATAGGCAGAGGATGTCTTTGGCTAGACAAATTCTATAGGCAGATATTCTATGGATGGAGCGTGTCTGTGCCCAGATTGTTAGTTATCTTATAGATACACAGATACCCGCAAACTCATTGATGGACAGAAAAGGATATGAGTAATCAAATAAGACACATGAACTGATTGGAAACAAACACAGATGGACCAAAAGACCTGTAAATGGACTATAAATATTTACACCGTGAGACACCGTGAGACAGCATTTTTCACACCGGGAAAAATCTATATGTGCGTGAAACTAGAGACCAAATATAGTAATACTGCGTACTCAGTTTTTCATTTCTACATCCTTTGTCCTTTTAAAAGGACTTCAAAATTTTGAAGGGGATAAAAAGTAAAAAAAATATAAAAAATACTTAACCTCCTTAAAATATGGCGATGTGTATATCAAATGAAAGAGGAATGGCTGAAGAATTTAAATAAAATGGATTTTTTATCTATTTCTAAAAAAGGATATGAAAAAGATCCTTTGAAAAATTTAATCCATTATATCCTTGAAAATTTAAATAGAATATTCTTGAAAAGTAATAAAAGTTAAAACCCAAAATCTCCTTGATCACGTGTCAAAATTTCAATAGAAAATGCCTAGCTGGAAAGAAGAATGCACAGTTTGGGTTAGGGAGATGTCTAAGTACACATTTATGGCCAGAAAAAGCATTAAGTAACTAGACAGACAAATGGTAGGCTGATTATGGGCAGATGGATGAATTGAGGCACAGAAAGGACTAATGAAAGCGTAAAGGTGGCTATAGCATTTTTCTATAGAAATGGAATGAAACAAATAGATGAGTAGCGACGAGTTGAAGAAGAAGAATGATGATTGCAAAGAAGCACTAATAACACAGGGCAACAAATTTCGACTTTTGGTCGGCTTTTCTGGGTTTGACATCAGTTCTAGGGTAATTAGGGAGCGCTGATTTCGAATCCGCAAACCGTTTTTAAAACTTAGTTTCCGTTTTCGCAAAAAATAGGCGTGTCACTTTTCCGGATTTTCCCTGACTTTTTTCACATTTGGGATTGTAATTTCTAAACCAATAAACCGGTTGACATGATTTTCTCTTTGTGGCATTAGCAACACCGCACGGCTTCTTTTCCGATGCAATTTATTTATATATGTTTTAAAATTCCGCGGCAATTGGACCTCAAAGTCGGAAAATATGGAATTTTAAGGCGTTTTCTTTGATGGTCAAAAATATGCACATTTTTCGTAAATCAAGTATCAAGTTAGGTGTTAAATTAAAGCGGAAACATCAAGTAATAGAACACAGCCAAATTATTTGGTGTGATTCCCATTCTCATCGAAATAATTGTAAAAATGTACCATAGTCATTTTCATCATTTCTCATACTTGTTCCTCAAAAAATTAAGGGCCTCAAAATATGCAAAGTTTTTAATTTTGTTTTGTTTTGAGCAATTCAAAATTTTTTGTTTGTTGCTTGTATTCCAGACTGTAAATGGAACATAGAAAAGAGCATATTTTGAGGCCCTTAATTTTTTAAGGAAAAAGTATGAGAAGTGATGAAAATGACTATGCTACATTTTTGCAATTATTTCGATCAGAATTGGAATCACACCAAATAATTTGGCTGTGTTCTATTACTTGATGTTTCCGCTTTAATTTAACACCTAACTTGATACTTGATTTACGAATAATGTGCATGTTTTTGACCATCAAAGAAAACGCCTTAAAATTCCATATTTTCCGACTTTGAGGTCCGATTGCCGCGGATTTTTAAAACTTATAGAAATAAATTACATTGGAAAAGAAGCCGTGAGGTGTTGTAAATGCCACAAAGAGAAAATCATGTCAACCGGTTTATTGGTTTAGAAATTACAATCCCAAAGGTGAAAAAAGTCAGGGAAAATCCGAAAAAGTGACACACCTATTTTTTGCGAAAACGGAAACTAAGTTTTAAAAACGGTTTGCGGATTCGAAATCAGCGCTCCCTAATTACCCTAGAACTGATGTCAAACCCAGAAAAGCAATTTTGCTGTTGATCAGTGTAATTTAACCATACGTAAAGAAAGAAGAAAGTACAGGAAAACAAAATTTGGCATTGATTTTACTGTGTACCAAAAAATCTAAAAATTATCTGAAGCCTTTCTTACATGAACAATAAAAAGAAAAAAAAGAAATTTCGCTCCTGGGGACCGTGTTCGAAAAAAATCGTCGTCCGAATGCACAGTGATTCGTTCCATAGACAAAATTCAAAAAATTTATAGTCTCAGAATTTAACAATTTTGATGTCATTTGAAAAGTAAAACTCCAACTAAGAAAATCCCAAAAAATCTGTGCGAAAAAATAATTAGTGCAATTGCAAGAGCTGCTCAAAGTCGGAACTTTTTTCACAAAAAATTGTAAACACATATTTTCTGTTTTTTAGTCTATTGAGTAAAAAAAATTTTAAAAATACATGGTAACCAAGAAGTTGCTAAAACTTTCACTATAGATATAGATTAAGAAATGATGTGGCCATTTTCGCTTTTAATGTTTTCTCAAGATTTGTCAAGCTGAGACTTTTACTTCACATTTAATTTAAAATATTTTGCAAAATTAAAAATCTGAAAATTAGCAAAACTTGGAGGAAAATATCTAAAAAGTATGTGAAAGTATGTTCCTGGATTTTTTTTTATTTTAAGAAGCATTCTTTTTTTGTCGGATAATGTAATTACATCCTCCGATATCTTCCGATCTTAGAAAATAATCCAATTTGAAAAGTGGTCTAAACACCTATTTTTCGACAACATTTATTTAATTTATCCCTAAAAGTATGCAATCAGCATGAAAAATTTATAAAACTGCACAAATGCAAAACATACGTCTATTATTATCATTTTTATTGCAAAACTAAAGGGTCCTAAGACAATTTCTGTTACTCTTCGCAATTACCAATGTTGAAGTTACCGATTAAATGTAAAATCTGAAAAATCTAGCCAACACACTTGGTGCTATAGCTCACCAAAAATGACGAAAATTGCAAATTTAAGTCTCAGGCATTGCCAAACTACAAAAGTTTAAGAAAAACAAAATGGAGATTTCACTTCAGCAGACCATGATTAACTAGTATGCCAAATTTTATGAAGAACGGACCACTCCTTCTAATTTTGTCCCGCGGTTGTATGGAGTCGAATCACTGTGGAATGGGTTAAAATACAACTTTAAATCAATTTGTAGATGAAAGCCTAACAGTATGCAATGAATATTAGGTTCTAACAACTTTTTAAAGCTACGACTTTTCTCTCTCACATTTGCTAGCATACTTTTAGGATGATGTGATAAGCTTGTAACGAGCATTATTTGGTTCGTTTAATAATGAAATAATTAAATATTACCACAAAGACGCTAATACAATCCCGGCTATTATATTACCGACAAATTAAACGCTATTCTCTGAGCCACATTATGGCTTCTCAATTTAATTAAATTCTCCAAATTTGCCCATAAATCAAAGCGCCACACTTGCACATGATTTATAATGAATTATTTCATTACGATTTTTGTTGTTGTTACTCTTGTTACCTGCTGTTGTTGTTGTTGTTGCCGTTGTCAGTGCTTGGCATTGTCGGTTAGTTGGCCAAATGTTTTGTTGGTGGAAATATAACAATTGCCATTTGCTAGCGAATTATTTAATGAACGTGCCATGATGCTAATTTCGGTTGACCAAACAATGAGCGAGCATGTGGTCACGTGATCCATCGGCCAGCCGCGCCAGCGTGCAGCTTGCACGCAGATAAACTTACACAAATTCACACACACACTCGCACACAAACAATATTGCGGTTAAATATGTACAAAAAGGCGGAATTGTGCACTGGCCGCAGCATACGAAGCCACAAGCCATGGTTCATGCTGCGCTTTCTGCACACTTCACGTCCCAGCAACGTTCGCTGAATTCGATTGTCAATGCAACGCCATTGAAATGTGCTGGCATGGAAAACGGATGCACGCAATTTTGAATTTTGATAAAATTATATTGGTTTACAAAAGCAATAACAACAACAAGAATAACAACAACACTGGTAACAAATAATTCCCATTAAAAGTTGAGCGCTTTGAATACTGAAAACGGCTTTTAGGCCAATCGATGTGTGCTGTTGCTGTGTGTGTAAGTGGCTGGTAGTGAGCTTTTTGGCAACTTAATTAAATTTGTAGCTTGTATGGCGCCCAAAAATATGCAAAGATACAGGAAAATACATTCGATTGGGCAAAATTTTGAATGTTTTTACTAACTCACTACTAATTTTAGTTTGTTTACTTCATTTGCATTGATTACACATATTTTTCCGTTATAGTAGCATACATTTAGGCATTATCACAAACGCTTAATGCTTGTTGAGTTTGTGTATTTATTGGCGTTTTTGTAAATGAAATGCTGTCAATTTAAATAGTGGCAACTAACTTTAAAGCGAGCCGCAACTTATGGCATTTCAATTGCACTACTCGCATTCTAACTCTTTCTCACTTTGTCAGTCTTTTGTTGGCTGCCTTGTGAAATCACTTTTTGCGCTAAAAATTTGCATAGGAAAACAGCAGCGAACGCGTATCGAGTTAAGCCATTTTACGGGTAACGCAACTTAAGTCTGTACGTTGTAGACAATGTGTAACATAATATCGATTGTTTGTTTATGCCAGAAAATCACAACAACAACAACGACAATAGTTACAACAATAACAACAGCCGCAGCAAAATAGCGATTTTTGCGAAATTTACGAATTCTATTTGCTTCTGTTATTTGGCAGCTGAAATTACACTGTTTACATGATAAACAAGTTGGTTATTTGTGTATGCAGACCCAGTGGGAATATTTCAAATTCACAGCCTGAAAGTATGCTACACATAAGTCAATTTGGAATGTTAGAATTTAATGGTTTCGAGATTTGAACTGAATTGAATGAACAAGAATAGGTGGTAATGTCAGTCAGTGTATTGGTTACTAAGTGCGCCTAAAAGTAGACTAGTAGAATGTAATTTGTAACGTACACAGCTTTTAAATGAAAAATTGGTTTGAATACACAGTAAAGTTCAATGAACGTTATTTAAAAAATCAATTGCATTCAGCTTTGCAGCACTAATCTCCCCAGTGGAGTTGTTTCGAATTCTCAGCCTAAAAGTATGCCACAGATCAGTTAATTTTGAATGTTAAAATTTAATGGTGTGCACTAATTGAACTGAATTAGATAAACAAGAATAGTTGGAAATGTTAGTCAGTGTATTCGTTAAGTGCGCCTAAAAGTAGACTAGTAAAATGTTACTTTTACTTTGTACTCATCAAAGTTAAATGCACGTTGCTTAAAAATCAGTTAAGTTCAGCTTTGCAGCTCTAATATCCCCAGTGGGAATATTTCGAATTCTCAGCCTAAAAGTATGCTACAGATAAGTAAATATTGAATGTTAAACTTCAATGGTTTTTGAGATTTAAACCGATTTGAATAAACAAGAACAAGTGGTAATGTTAGTCAGTGTATTGATTACTAAGTGCGCCTAAAAGTAGACTAGTAGAATTTAATTTGTAAAGTACACAGCTTTTAAATGAAGAATTGGTTTGAATACGCAGTAAAGTTCGATGAACGTTATTTAAAAAATCAATTGCATTTAGCTTTGCAGCACTAATCTCCCCAGTGGAGTTGTTTCGAATTATCAGCCTAAAAGTATGCCACAGATCAGTTAATTTTGAATGTTAAAATGTAATGGTTTTCGAGATTTGAACTAAATTAGATAAACAAGAACAGGTGGTAATGTTAGTCAGTGTATTGGTTATTAAGTGCGCCTAAAAGTAGACTAGTAAAATTTGACTTTTACTTGGTACTCATTAAAGTTCAATGCACGTTGCTTAAAAATCAGTTAAGTTCAGCTTTGCAGCACTAATCTCCCCAGTGGGAATATTTCGAGCTCTCAGCCTAAAAGTATGCTACAGATAAGTAAATATTGAATGTTAAACTTCAATGGTTTTTGAGATTTAAACCGAATTGAATAAACAAGAACAAGTCGTAATGTTAGTCAGTGTATTGATTACTAAGTGCGCCTAAAAGTAGACTAGTAGAATTTAATTTGTAACGTACACAGCTTTTAAATGAAGAATTGGTTTTAATACACAGTAAAGTTTGATGAACGTTATTCAAAATTCAGTTAAATTCAGCTTTACAGCATTAATCTCCCCAGTGGAGTTGTTTCGAATTCTCAGCCTAAAAGTATGCCACAGATCAGTTAATTTTGAATGTTAAAATTTTATGGTGTACGCGAATTTAACTGAATTAGATAAACAAGAACAGGTGGTAATGTTAGTCAGTGTATTGGTTATTAAGTGCGCCTACAAGTAGACTAGTAAAATTTGACTTTTTCTTGGTACTCATTAAAGTTCAATGCACGTCGCTTAAAAATCAGTTAAGTTCAGCTTTGCAGCACTAATCTCCCCAGTGGGAATATTTCGAGCTCTCAGCCTAAAAGTATGCTACAGATAAGTAAATATTGAATGTTAAACTTCAATGGTTTTTGAGATTTAAACCGATTTGATTAAACAAGAACAAGTGGTAATGTTAGTCAGTGTATTGATTACTAAGTGCGCCTAAAAGTAGATTTAATTTTCATGTTAACTCAACTTTAAAGGTGTTCGAAATTGAATCTGAATTGAACTAAGAAGAATTATTAGATTATAAGTATTGATTATTAGGAGTATTGATTATTAAGTGCGCCTAAAAGTAGACCAATGGAAATTAATTTTCAACGCACACAGTTCCTCCATGAATATTTGATTTTGATACTCATTAACACTAGAAGTACCGAGCGGTCATTTGACGGTTTTCAGTTTTTGATTAACCGTAGCTCGAAAACGGTTTAAGTTACGAATCTTGTTCTCCTTGACTTTTAATATTTTGCACTAACAATATTTTGCAAAATATTAAAAGTCAAGGAGAACAAGATTCGTAACTTAAACCGTTTTCGAGCTACGGTTAATCAAAAACTGAAAACCGTCAAATGACCGCTCGGTACTTCTAGTGTTAAAGTCCACGTTGGTTTAGTGCTCATTAAACTTCATTCTATGTTGTTTAAAAATCCTGTAAGTTCAGCTTTAAAGCATTAATCTGCCCAAAATTATGCTAAACATTTCCAAAAACCTCAGTGAAATTCGGCCATAAGAAATTCGGCAAAAACACAACGGCGCCTGACAACTGGCGCCTGTGCCACACCTCGCTCTTCCTTCAACAATAAACAATAAAGCCATTTTAATTCTTTGGCTTCAATGACTTTACACGTCACTGCTGTCGCCCGGCGCTGCGGCTGCCGCATTGACAAATTTAAATGCCAAACATTTTTATTTTATATTAACGATTGCTCACTCACAGTGCACGCTTCAGCGCACAGTTTCGATATTTGGCAAATTGTGTGCGGGGGCGGAGCGAGAAATTCACAAAGCGCTGGGTGTGAGATGAAAGAAAGAAACTGTAACCAAATGTCAACAAGCGAACAAAATTTAAATAGCGGAAAAAAGTGGCAAGTTGAAGGCGGCAACACGCACGCCGCTACACAAGTGAGGAAGTGGAAGTGTCGAGAGGGGGGGTGAGATGAGCTGGTGCAGATGGATGGCAAGTGAAATTGTTGCCTCTAAGGAATGTGGCGTGAAAGTAAACAGCCACAACAGCGTCAATCGCTGGCGGCTGCTGCGGAGATTTGCAGTGTCAGACAGAAAGCAAAATCCGTTGGGGTCGCGACCCCGCTTCCCCTTATTCTGCACGCGACAGCACGTTACGGCAGTCGAGCATGAAATGTACAAACGTGATTTAGCCGCACACAAACTTTATGAACTGCTGATTTTTTTTGGCCAACTTCAAGCGGTTCGCTTTATGCTCGCTGCCCGGCTAAGTGCTGCTTGCTTTCTTCTCTTAAATGGATGGTAGCTGCTAGTTAGGGGCCTTTGTGTTAATTATGTAAAGTTTGCAGTTTACAGTAAGGCCAAAAATATATTTTAGTTGCCTACTTTTAGGCAAAGTTGTAATGCATTCAAGTAATGCGCGTTGTTTGTGGACTGAGAATGAAAACTCATTTGGTGTTCATTTTAATACATCAAAACTGTGACTTGCTGTATGTCAAAAATTTAGTTCAAGGTACAAAAAGAAAAATTAATAAATTAAGGCAAATATATTAGAGCAAAATGCAGCTTGCATACTTTTGGGCGCATAGAAATAAATATCTTCTACTGAGTTGGCAAATGCTTCTACTTCAGTTTCCTGTATGAGTTAATTGCAATAAATTTTTTATTATTATTTCATTTTATTTTAATGGAAAAAATAAAAAATTTATTGCTTGAGCACAATTTGACGTTTTCGTTGCCTTCTATTAACGCTGCAGAGCGCCTAATAGTGTGCTATTAAAAACTCCAATTTCAGTGTTTTATATTTTTTTGATATTTTTATGAGCAGCTGCTCAAATGTCCAACAGGAAGCGCTGGTGTTGAAGATAAGTGCGAGGCAATATTACGAAACATGTAGCTGGCATGTAACTTGGCATAATTTTAGGCGTTGAGCAACGTGAGCGAGCGGAATATTTAATGAAGTAGGCCAGGTGCGGCGTTCAGAAGAAGTTGTTGGAAAGTTGTGGTGTTGGGTGTGCAAACAATGGAGAACACCTAACGAATGACTATTGGACAAGATGGAAAGTGGTTGGTAGCATTGAATGTGTGCCAAGGTTGATAAGAGGACAATTAACAAGACAGACATTTGGAAGAATAATGGAAAAATAGATCGACAGTTGAATGCAGTTGACAGCAGTCTTAATAGTTGTGTTCCAAGTAGGAGGACAAAAGGATCGATAATGAAACGCCAAACCGTTTGCAGCCATCCTTTCTTGCAATTAAGGAATAAACTGAAAGGTTCAATATGAATATTTGAAACCAACAGCAGATCGATTAGAGAACCAGAGAGGCTAAGAAAACATTAGAATGTCTAGTTTTGGGACAACAGCTCAACGATGTCGATTACACCGTGCGACCAAAATTTAAAAAAAAATTTCATACCGGGAAAAATCCATATGTGCGTGAAACTAGAGACCAAATATAGTATTACTGCGTACTCAGTTTTTTATTTCTACATCCTTTGTCCTTTTAAAAGGACTTCAAAATTTTGAAGGGGATAAAAAATATAAAAAAATACTTAACCTCGTTAGAATATGGTGATATGTATATCAAATGAAAGAGGAAAGGCTCAAGAATTTAAATAAATTTAATTTTTTATCCATTTGTAAAAAACGGATATGAAAAAGGCCCTTTGAAAATTTTAATCCTTTATTTCCTTGAAAATTTACATAGAATTTTCTTGACAAGTAAGTATTTTAAAACCCAAAATCTCCTTGATCACGTGTAAAAATTTCATTACTCTGACTTTATTAGTTCGAAAGTTATTAAAAAAAGGCTGAAGCTGCAATTCTAATGAAGTACAAAAATTCTAATTTATTTGAGCATCAGTATTTTAAATAATAAAAAAAATACAAAATCTATGAAGCGAGAATAATGAAATTTCGACACGTGATCAAGGAGATTTTGGGTTTTAACATACTTACTTTTCAAGAAAATTCTATATAAATTTTCAAGGATATAAAGGATTAAAATTTTCAAAAGACCTTTTTCATATCCCTTTTTTTTACAAATAGATAAACAATTAATTTTACTTAAATTCTTGAGCCTTTCCTCTTTTATTTGATATACATATCGCCATATTCTAACGAGGTTAAGAATTTTGTATATTTTTAGTTTATTTTTTATCCCCTTAAAAATTTTGAAGTCCTTTTTAAAGGACAAAGGATGTAGAAATAAAAAATTTAGTACGCAGTATTACTATGTTTGGTCTCTAGTTTCACGCCCATATGGATTTTTTCCGGTGTGAACAATTTTTTTTATTTTTGTCGCACGGTGTTAGCAAAGAGAGCCTAGAAAACTACTTTAGTACTCTCAGCCATAAAACAAAGGGTCGCTCGTTTTTATAACCTTTCCATTCATTCCCATTTTGGACATTTTTTTGGTCTAACATTTGTTATTCAATCAGGTGATTCAAGTGCCTCAGTCATTCCTTGTGCTTCTTTCTTAAGCTAAAAAAACATGCCTCAACACGCGCCATCTTTCCATGTCGCAACCACTTAGTGACATATCACGTAATTAGTGACATGACTGGTTGACAGCAGCAAAAAACTGGCAGCATCTGTCCCACACATACGCACGCACCCATGCATTTTCTCGCACACACACACATTCACACACTCGCCCATTGCTTTTCCCGCTTAAAAATGATGAATGAGCTTTCAGCATTCAACGACCAGCATTGCCGTTCCCAGCAATCACACCAGTGCCGGTCAATGCCGGCACATCCTGGCCGTGGCACACGCACTGCTGCAGCACGCACTTTTTACGTGTTGTGTGTTTGGAAAGAACAGAAAAAAAAAACGAAATGAAAAAGCCATAGCGACACCATAGTAAATAAAAAATAAAACGGTGCACAGCCGGCTTCCAGTTGGCGTACAGTGTGACGTATCTCATTTATTGTTGTTGTTTGATTTTCTTGTTTTTGTTAAGTAAGCATTAGCTGGAAGTAAACCTAAGGTTTTTGTTTTTGTTTTTATTATTTCTCACACCACTATGTGACCCAAGTGGGTAAAGGGTGGGAAACAGGTTGTAATGAAAAAGGACTCACTATTAACATGGGTTGAGTTGTAAGCCCAGCAAATGCAAAGAGAATGTAATAAGTGCAAAGAAATGAGAAAAGAAAACAAATGCAAAGTCAAAATTAAACATAAAAAACCAAAAGCTAAAAGCATGGAAGAAATTTGAAATAAATTCAAAGCCAACAAAACCAATGAGTGAGTATTTTTTGTAGAATCAACAACAACAATGCAGATTTTATTGCCGGCAATGTGCGTATTTGTGGTTGAATTGGTGTTGCTGTTGCGAGTTTCTTGCGTTTTCATTTGCTCTAAATGGTTAGAATCCTGAAAATGAGTATTTTGTTGCATGCGAGAGAATTGTGTAGGCACATATTTCAAGCGCATGGTTTGTGACTTTGCTAACTAAAGGCTTCAATGTGCTAGTTATTGCATGAAATGTATAGCATAGTTTTAGGCAATTTTGGAAATCTATATTTTTTCATCAAATTATCATGGAAAATCGAAAAATACCAAAGGGGTTAGTTTTATTTATTTCGTAGCTAACCTTCACTTGTCTATTTTATAACACCGTGCAACAAAAATTAAAAAAAATTTTCACACCGGACTTTTCCACAAGGACTTCAAAATTTTGAAGGGGATAAAAATATAAAAAAATACTTAATCTCGTTAGAATATGGCGATATGTATGGGGCATTCCACCTCAAGTGTTCCCACCTCAAAAACGAAACATTTTTTATTTAAAATTGTAAGTCCGAAGATTTGTTGATAATGGAAAGCAAAGAACAGGTATCCTTATGTATTTTTTCCGTACTTTCTAAAAAAAAATATATAAACAATTTTCCATGAAATTTAATAACATTTTTTTAAATTTAAACTTTGTTAATAACATTTTTTTAACAAGAGCCTGTTGGGATTTTTTTCAAACTTACCTTATAATACGGTTCATTCCCTCCCCTACAAAAAAGTATATATAGTATTTTATGGGCAAAGTTGAATTTCTTCTCTTTTTGAGGCTCCAAACCCAAGCATTTTAACTTCTTCTAACAAGTAAAATGTACCACGGCTGAGTCGCGCATCGGGCGCGGTAAACGCGTTGGGTTTGGTGCTTCAAAAAAACAAGAAACTCAACTTTGCCCATAAAATACCATATACGCTTTTGTAGGGGAGGAAATGAACTGTATTATAAGCTAACTCTGAAAAAAATCCCAACAGGCTCTTGTTGAAAAAATGTTATTAACAAAGTTTAAATAAAAAAAAATTTTATTAAATTTCATAAAAAATTGTTTATATATTTTTTTTTGGAAAGTACGGAAAAAATACTGAAAGATACGTGCATGTTGTTTTTTCGTTAGCAACAGCTTTTTGGACTGAGAATTTAATTAAAATCGACGTCCGAAATAAAGGGCGAAAATTCAAGCCCCTGTATCACTGCAACCCGTGCATAAATCCGCCCCTCCTTTTCCACAATCAATGTACTCTGATAGTACAACAACTCTACCAAATATCATCAAAATCGGAAATGTTTCGTTTTTGAGGTGGGAACACTTGAGGTGGAATGCCCCGTATATCAAATGAAAGAGGAAAGGCTCAAGAATTGACATAAAATTTCTTTTTTATCTATTTGTAAGAAAAGGATATGAAAAAGATCCTTTGAAAATTTTAATCCTTTATATCCTTGAAATTTTATGTAGAATTTTCTTGAAAAGTAAATATGTTAAAGCCCAAAATCTCCTTGATCACGTGACAAAATTTAATTATTCTCGCTTCATTGATTTTGTATCTTTTTATTATTTAAAATACTGATACTCAAATAAATTAGAATTTTTGTACTTAATTAGAATTGCAGCATCCGCCTTTTTTAATGACTTTCGAACCAATAAAGTTATAGTAATGAAATTTAGACACGTGATCAAGGACGTTTTGGGTTTTAACATACTTACTTTTCGAGAAAAAGCGATGTAAATTCTCAAGGATATAAAGGATTAAAATTTTCAAAGGACCTTTTTCATATCCTTTTTTTACAAATAGATAAACAATTAATTTTATTTAAATTCTTGAGCCTTTCCTCTTTTATTTGATATACATATCGCCATATTCTAACGAGGTTAAGTATTTTTAATATTTTTTTTATGTTTTATCCCCTTCAAAATTTTGAAGTCCTTTTAAAAGGACAAAGGATGTAGAAATGAAAAACTGAGTACGCATATGGATTTTTCCTAGTGTGAAAAATGCTGTCGCACGGTGTAATACAATAAAAATTTCATCACTTGCCCATCACAGGCACTGTGCCTATACATTCAAAATTTTATTGCATGCTATAAATTTTCCATCAAGTAAGATACCAAATACTGACCATTGGCGCTGAAAAAAGTATTAATGCAAAAGGGAAACGAAAAAACAAAACAAAAAGCAAGCAAGAAATTTTTTCTTTTCAACACTAAAAAGAAAATAAAACACAACAACAACAACTCAGTCCAATAGCCATAACTGCATGTTGTGCTGCTGCTGCTGTTGTTGTTGTTGTGGTACTGGAGATTGAACTGAAGAAGTTGAACCGAAGCTGAGCATTGTGACCACATGCGGCGCGGACGCACCCTTTTCGCCAACAAAAACAAAAACCATCCCTGCAAGACAGGTACCGGTTAGATTACCAGTCATCTAACTGGTAGTACTGTGAAAGTTTCAGTTACCGCTTGTTCTGGAGTTTCTATCACTTTCTTAAGGGCGATGGGAAAAAAATGACTGAAACTCATGTATACATGTGACCTTCTATCCCATTCTCACACATTTGTTTGCCAACATATTTCAGACATATGCTTATCTCGCTCACTCTCGTTAGCAGTACTGGGTATATTACCGATAAAATACCCGAAAGTTTTCCCAAATGAGTAACGTAAGTATCGGTTATATGTATCATATAAACCAGTCACTCTCGTTAGCACTACTGGGTATATTACCGGTAAAATACCCGAAAGTTTTCCTAAAACAGTAACGTAAATATCGGTTATAGGTAACATATAAACCAGTCACCTCTACCAAATATTTTAGCCACTGCTATTTTACCAATAAAATAACTAAATGATTTGTTTTTAATTAAAAGATGCTTTATTATAATATTATTTTGCCGAATTTTTACATTTACATTTTTTTTGCTTTACCCGATTGTGACAGCGCTCTACCACCTTTTTCATCCGCTTCTCAAACGCCATTTGACCGTGGGCCTTGAATGCATCTAAAAGAGAGAACACAAATTATGTTTTATCACTATGTATAGCTACTTGTAAGAAAAAGTTTGCAGACAATGGTAATTCTGTCACTCCTACCTTGTGAAAATTTTAAAATAAATCATCGAGAGCACTTTGACTGATTTTGTGGCGAATTGCCCATGACATAACCTCAAAACATTTGTCCTGGACAATGTGTTCGCCCCCATCAGCAAAATGCTCGCTGCTAGCCTCTTTCTCACTTACTTCATAAAATAATTAACACGTTTATACTTATCTTCTTTAATTTTGTGGTTTCTCCGCGCTTTATTTTGCAAATATTTTTTCAGCTTCTTGTCCAGCAGCTTCAAATTTCACCAAAACGCACAAATTTCACAAATCTGACATATTCATGATGACAGGTGACTGTGACGTATATATTTGTTTCACTCTCACAAATGGAAGAATGAATTCAATTGAAATGTAAAGGAGTTCTTTCACTCTTGCGAGTAGTCAATGCCCGAAATTGAAATGCCCGCGTAACGGTAAATGTGGTCATCATGTGGGAAATTAGTTTTAGTTAGTTTTAGTTTTGTTATATTATACTACGTTTTTGGGGGTTTTTTACTATTATTTTCTTTTTTGCAATGAATGTTGACAACTATAGATTGAGTTACATGAAAATGGTTGCATAATACGTTCTACTATAAGCAACTTTTTCACATGATGCCCATTGCGAGTAATAGTACTATTAGAAAGCAACTGTCTATGTATTAGTTAAGACAAAAATTGTAAGCATGTGTTGGAGTTTCCGTCACCTCCGTCTTGCAGGGATCATTTGTATTTGTATTTGTATAGGTTTTTGCCACCGAAAAGCAAACAAACGCACACACACACACACACCCAGATGCGCAGACGAAAGCGCTCACACAGTGAGCAGGCGGCAAAAATAGTCGCAAAGTAACATCAGCGCGCGCTAAGAAGAAGCACACATCGTGCAGTGCATATTTGTAGGCGCTGATGGGCAGCTTAGCAAATGCTGCTTTTTGCCACTGTTGTTGTTGTTGTTCTTGTTGTATTTGCCTTTTATAGCCTCTGATTGCGGGCAATGTTCTTGATTTGTTGTTGTTTTGTTGTTGTTGTCGATGTGTTTTGTGCTTGTTTCTCCCAGGGGTTGAGAACAGTGACCGAACATTCGCGAAGAGCGCACACACCCCTCCCCCAAAGCCAGAAGCGAAGTGTACAATGCGCAGCAACAGAGCGAGAGCGCTTTGCAGCTGGCTGGGCAGGACATTTGTCCGGGGCATTTGAGTTTTCGTTGCTATTGATTCGCTGCGTGGCCTCTGCGCAGGCGCTGGTCTTAAAATATCCTGTCGTTGACATTTGTCATAATGTTGTTGTTGTTGTTGTATTTGCTTTTGTAAATATCCTGCTGTTAGTTTTGCAAGTGGTTTTGTTGTTGTTTGCGTTGTGTTTTTTTGGGAAAATTTCCCGTCGGCGCCAATTGTGCGCATTTCTGGCTGTTAGTTCAGATATGGGTTTTGTTTTTGTTGTTGAACTTTATGAAAATGTTCTACTATTCTTATATGTGAAAATTTCATTGTAGTTGTGCGATTTTTTTCGTTATTTTTTTTCTTAGTTTTATTTAAATTATCTAATGTAGGCATTTGAACGAGTTTTTTGTTGCTAGTGTGAATATTTTTTTTGGAAAATGGTGTAATTTTTTGAAGAAAATGTTCCCATGCCATCTTTGGTTATCTTGAAAGTTTGACTGATTCCATTCTTTTGTTGATGCTTAATTTTAAATATTAATTTATTAAAACATTTTGTTTGTTTTCTTTCATACTTTTGTTCATCTTTACTTCTGTCATCTCTCACTTTATTTCTTTTTATACAAAATTAGTTCTATGTTAGTTAAGTTACACTTAGTTATTTTTAATATTGCTTTTACAAATATCCCGTTGCTATTTTTACTTTGCTGTTATTGCTTTTGCTTTAACATTTAGTTGGTCTGGTTTTGAATTTGAAAATATCCTTTTGTTGCTTTTGTTACTGATTTTTATTTTACTTTTACGTTTGTTCTTGTTGTAATTATCTGTCAAATTTTGTGCTTATGAATATTGCTTGCCATAATAATTTCCCTCCGAGTTGTCAAACCAAGCATTGCTCAAAAGTCACCCAGCTCGCAAGTGAGAGAAAGACAGCAAGAGCGAAAGCGTGGCGAGCGCATGAAAAGTCCTGCATAGGTTGTGCTATAAAATTCTGCATAGCTATGAAATTAAGGTTAGGTCTTATGGTCTGTAAAGCAGAGGGTGTTGTACGGCGATAATTTGCCTCAAGCCTGCCAGAAAATTTTGCAGAAAGAGGGTCAGCAATATGAAAAACAAATATTTCTAAATTATTAATTTATTTGATTTTTTAATTTATCTTTTAAATTTTATATTTTTGAATTGGTGTAATGTTATTTTAAATTTAATTTATTTTTATAATTTTTAAAAATTTAGAATTAAGTTTAACAAATTTAACAAATATTTTTGAGTTATTAATTTATTTATTTCTTTTTAAATTAAATTAAATTTTTTTATTATTTTAGTTAATTGTTTTTTTAATATAATGTTTAAAATTATTTTATATTTTTTAATTGATTTAATATTATTTAAAATTTTATTTAATTTTTTTAATTTAATTTTTGTAATTTTAAAAAATTTAAAATTGAGTTTAACAAGTTTAACAAATATTTGTAAGTTATTAATTAACTAATTTTTTTTTAATAAAATTAAATTTTTTGTATTATTTTAATTCATTGATTTATTAATTATCTGGTTTTCTTTAATTTATTAAAATTTAGTTTTATAATTTTTTTAATTATAACTTTATTTTTTTCAATTAATTTTATTTTATTAATTTTATAAATTTTAATTAGATATTCTTCGAAGTATGTAAATGATATAAGCAACTAATAAACTAACTAATAAATAAACAAATTATTATTTATTAATAAATTTATTATTTATTAATAATAAATTATTATCTTTTTAATTATATTATTTTCAAAAGAATAAATTAATTAAAGTTTTAAATCTGCCATTGCTTAAAGTAATTTCTTGCGATAAAAGCTCTTCATTTTAGTTAGGAATTCATATCCAAGCCAGGCTCTTATAATCGTAAAATTTAAGATGAAATTAATATACAATGCCCAAAAATCAAATTAGTTGGTCATCTTCCAAGTCCAATTGTGTCAAATTCTCTTCTCAGTTCAAAATGCATATCTTAAAAATGCTTAAAAAATATGCATTGGAAGCTGTGAGTTAATGAGCTTCCAGAGTCTTAAAATTAGACGCAACATTCTTTCAAAATATTGGTTTGGTTTGTTCTATTATGACCAATTTCCTTCTCAGGTTCAAACTCACATCACTTACAGATGTACAAAATTTTAATTTTAGAATCTTTATTTCAGAAACTACATGTTCCAAATGTTGAACCTTAAAATTTTGGTTTTAATATTTTAAAGATGCAAAAGGATTTTGAATTTAATTTTTGCATATTTTGGGGGTTTTCAAGAACTTAAAACTTTGGTTTCAAAAGTTTAAAAATGCAAACAGGGTTCTGAAGAATTGAAGTAATTACGAAGATAACAACTGATTCGAGAAAGCAAGGATTGATGTAGGATAGAAATCAACTGTGAAGATGTTGAATCCATGGGAGATACGATCGAGCGTACTGCATGCGTTTGTATTAGATTTGGGATTTTGTGCGAAAATGATCCACAAAGCTTTCCAAACGAACCAGTGAGAGTTTTGGAAGAACAAATAATGAGGGTTGCCTTAAATTTTATAGCTCTGGAGCCATATGGAAGTAGTGAATTGATTTGAAAAAAAAAAAAAATTATTTGGTATGAAGGCCCCTGTCAGAGTTGAAGATGATGTTCGAAAAACATGTTTGAAAGAATAAATTATTGGAGTCTGCACTACATTTAATTAATTAAGAAGCAATTTTTTAGAAGCTGTGTCGTAGTTTGTAGATATTCCTTGTTTTCTTACTTTAACAGTCTGTGAGTATCTTTTGAACAGCTGGGTAGTGATTTGTTAGTATTCCCATTTCTTGCATTTAACCCTTCAGGAGCACCTTTTCATATTCCTTGCATCTTTTCTTAACCCTATATGAACATCTTTGTGGATTATTTTGTCTGTGAATTATTTTGTCAATATTCTTTGCTTGCTTCTTTATGCCTCAAATGCTTGGATTTGTTTATTGTTTTTTGTTTTTAAATATTAATGCAATTTACTAGCAGAAAACAAGTTTGAAAAAAAATTTCTATTAAATATGTATTTGTAAAATTCTTTGCATTTAGTTAAGCCGGCCTCGATAGTTCAGCGGGTAGCGCGCTGGCTTCTCATACCAGGGGCCCTAGGTTCGATTCCCAGCTCGGACTAATTAAACACTCGTCTACTTCTATCGCTATGAAATGTGGATCGCTTTCAGATTGAAATGTGTGCTGTAACATATTTTGGAACACAGTATTGCATACACATTAAAAAAACGGGTGAAATATGTAACCTAACCTTGGATTCAGTGTTCGTTTCAAAACATTATACCGGGGTTTTTTTCAATATAAGTTAGCTTGCTTTGACGTGGACCTATGCATTTGAGGGTTAAGCTTACTACAACTTCACAACTTAATGGCCTATACGATTTCATATAAATTCTAACAAATTATGGGACTTTTTCTTATCCAAAACACATTATTAAGAACTACCAGACAACACTAAATCATATCTACTATACATTCTACTGTTTAGTCAATTCTTTTCATTCTCTGAATTTTTCTAGCTTCTTCTACTTCTTTCTTTTCCTCTTAACTAACACTTGAGTGTAATTTTCAGACCCTGTATAAGTGTATTACTAAATTTTAAAAGACCTTAGCTCAAAATTGTTGCAACATATGAAAACATTTACATACTTCAGTGAAGTTTTTCCGAATTTTCAAATTCTCATCACACACACAACACAACAGAGTCAAAAATGTCAACACCCCCTTCTCCGTTTTTCTATTAATAAGGCAACAAATATCCATTTAGCTGCCCCTGCAGTACGTTTGGCGCACACACCTATTCAAAAAATAATTACCGGAAGTTATACAAAAAAATCCAACCCCTGAACTTAACTGCGTGCGGCCGTTAAGTTGGCAGTCATAATGACACCCATTATCGTTGTTCCGAATGGAGCAAAGAAGAAACAACAAAACAGTGCGAAGCGGTGGGGGTCAGTTGGGCAACAGGGTGTTTGAGTTGAGTTAGAACGATTGGCGGCGAGCGGAGAGCTTTGAGGGTGGGCCGAAAAACCGGGCCAGGCCAACAGTCTCGACAACGAGGCAACCAGCTAACCGTCAGCGGCCAGTACGCTCAGCTCAGCTAAAATAACCGGGAAAACCTGCCTAGCGTTGACAAAACAAAAAACAAACAAATAAAAAAATCACCCAAAATTTCCTCTGAGAGCGAATGTTTTAGAGCAAAAATTTCCCAAAACCAAACACAAAAAGAGTTCCATCACAAATTTGTTGTGCCGCCGCAGTCGAAGAAGACAAAAATCATAACAAAAGAAATTACCACGCGGCTGCCTGAGCTGACTAGGTGGTCGGCTGGCGGGCGGGTTGGTTGGTTGGACGGACAGTTGGCGTTGGCTTTGGCTGTGGCTGTTGCCTGGCCTCAAAATTCAAGTGACTGCCGCTGTGTCGGCGTATCAAGTTGGTTGTACAGCAACACTAACAACAACAACAACAACAAAAAGCACGCGTAAGTGTTGAAGTTGAAACATTTGCACGTTGTTATCGCCGCACAGCGCAGCCGATAAAGCGGCGGCAACAAATGAGAGCGAGAGAGAGAGAGTGGCTGGCTGGCTGGCTAACGCATGCGAGAGCATCGTTGGCCATTATGGTTGTTGAGATTTGAGCGAGATTTTATGGCTACACGACAAAAATTTACCGTATTTCCTTTGTTCTCGTTTCTCGGTCGCTGGCGCATTTTCCAGGGGTGGTATGTGGATAAATTTTAGCCGCCATGGATCCCAGTGCTCTACAAAACATGGATCGGGACGCATTAAAGAAGCAAATCGAGAATATGAAATATCAGGCATCCATGGAGCGATGGCCGCTATCTAAAAGCATTGCAGAGTGAGTATGCCGATAAAATTTATAAAAATAAAATTACTAAAAAAAAATATAGAAAAAACAATTTAACAAAAATTCGATAGAGAAAGAAGAATTATAGATGTGAGGAAAATCGTTGGGCGTAAAGTGAACATTTTGTTTGTCAATATTTCTGTGTTTGGTGCGGGAAAATTGCGCCGAAGGTGCCGAAAATGCTGCAGTGATTTATTTGTTGTGTGCTTGTGTGGCAAAATGCCTGTGAAAAAATACGCCCCAAAAGTGCAGCCAGCGAAACGAAAACACACAAATAACGAAAATACATAAATGCTCAACAATGAGTGCAAGAAAAAAAGGTGCGTTCATTCGATGAAAATTCGCCCTGTGAAAATTGATGTTTCGCATTGTTGGCTGACATGAGCGAGGCGAGTGACTGTCTCTGTCCATGTCTGCGCGCGTGTGTGTGTGTGTGTGTGTGTGTGGGTCTGTAGCGCTGCTTTATTTTCTATGCGAGTGTGCGTGTGTGCGTGTGTGCGGGTGTATGTGTGCAATGAATTTTGGCAGACAAAATGTCTGCGCTGTAGCACAAAATAACAAACAAATGCCTTCGCAGAAAATTGAACGAAAATTGCATGGAAATGAAGGCAAAAGCAAATAAAGCAAAATGTGCACAAATATTAAAAGAAAGAAATATTAAAAGAAAATATGGAAAATCGCAAAAGTTTAGCAGCAAATAGAACAGGCAGGAAAAACATCAGAAAAGGTGAAAGAAAAGTCTGAAAACAATGGCAAATTGAAAGACAGAAGAAACTTGTAAAGGTGACCAAATTGCTGTGTAGGCGTTGACCTGACTCGCTAAATTGTGTCAAGCTGGACAGCGGAAAAGTAAAAAGTAGAAACAAAATTTCAACCACAAAAAAGTGCGCTCGAAATGCCATAGAAAAGCAGACAGACAGATAGATGCGGCGTGTGTAGAAAGGCAGATAGCAAAATAAATCAGAAAACTTGACGCGCAGAGCGGCAAACGATGCGAGGGTGGGAAAAGGACTGTTGTGCGCTGCTTTGAAGGCGCCAATGGACGCTGCACTGCTTACAGCAGACGCGTGCAATGTCCTCATTTTCATTTTTTCCTTCTGGCTCACGTGCGTGCGTGTGTTTGTGTGTATGTGTGTTGTGCTTCTCATTTTGCGCGCAGTGAACACATTGCAAATGCGTCGGCTAAACGTGGAGTAGATAAAATGTAAGCTGCAAGTTGCATGCTGCACATGTGTGCGATTTAGTACTTGTGTGTATGTGTGTGTGTGTGGCGGCATTTTGACAGGGCCGGCGCATAAAGGGCGCTTTCTTAATCAGTTTGGTTAATAAATTTCCAAAATGTTTCAAGTTTAACTCGATTAGAATTTTATTTGATTTGTTTTAGATTTTGTAAAATTTTTTTGGGGTGATAAATATTTTTTATAATTAAAATAGTATATTTTATAATAATATTTTATAATATAAAATTTCTAAAATGAAAGGGCGCTTTCTTAATCAGTACATAAATTTCAAGAATACTTCAAGTTTGTTTGATTTTTATTTTATTTTTCTTAAGATTTTGTAAAATTTTTTTGCGGTAATAAATATTTTTTTATAATTAAAATAATTTTTTTCATAATAATATTTTATAATATTAAATTATAATAATAAATTAAATTAATAATAAATTAAAAATAAACTATAATAATTCTTGATCAGTAAATAAATTTCAAGAATACTTCAAGTTTAACTTTGTTTGAATTTTATTTTATTTTTTTTAAGATCTAGTAAATTTGTTTGGCATAATAAATGTTTTTTATAAAAAAATTAATATATTTTATAATAATATTGTATAATATTAAATTATAATGCGAAAAGGCGCTTTTTTAATCAGTAAATAAATCAAATTTTAATCAATCAGTAAATAATTTCAAAAATGTTTCAAGTTTAACTTGGTTTGAATTTTATTTGATATTTTTTAGGATTTTGTTAAATTTTCTGAAGTGCTAAATTTTTGTTTATAATAAAATTAATACATTTCATTATAAAATTTTATAATATTAAATTATAATATTAATATTAACATACTATTTCAAATAAATTTGTCGCAATATTTGTCATAAAATATTTGTCAGAATATTCAAAAAGTTTAGTTTGAATTTTTTATTTTTATTTTTATTAGTTTCAAATATTTTTCATAATAATATTTAGTAAAATTTGTTATAATTTTTGTCGTATAGTATTTATAAATTTGTTATAATTTTTGTCGTATAGTATTTGTAAAAATTTTAAATTTAAAAAATTTAAATTAATTTAAAATTTAATTTGAACCTAACTTAAAATTGTTGAAAAAATCTTTAATTAAATCTTAGTTATTATTATTTTTAAATATGTGTCATAATAATGTTTAATAATATTCGTTTCATATATATTTTTTTTAATTTAAATAATTTTTTTTTTATATTTTGGCAATATTTTGATAAAATTTGTCATAATATTTTTCATATGGATTTTTGGAGAATTTCTTAAAATAACTTCCGAATCAATGTTTTATTAGCTGAAGCCGTTTCTGTCTGCTGTTATGTATGTCAGTTGTATTTTTTTTTGGTACATTTTACCACCAAACTACAAGAATTTTAAGGCCACCATTGTTCACAACAGCTAAAATTTTAGGCATTTATTTTTACTTCATTGAGGCAAAATATTTCTGAAACATTCACCTAAAGCAGTTTGAAAGTAGAACACGGCCCTGTTTTGGTTCAATTGGATTGAAAATCTAAAACTATGCTGTATTTCAGATTTGCCTCTGTCGTAACCAGCTCTCAACTTAATAATTTTAAAACTTAAAAATGTTATGTTTTCTAATACCTCAAAGTAAAATAGGTAGCAATAGACCATTTTTTAAAAGAATCGAACAAATATTTCTCTAATACACGGCGATGCATAGTTTTCTTTTACTGCCCTTTTATGTCCTTTTTTACTGGCTAAAGCTCCTAATATCACTTAGTGGCTTCTTTGAGCCTCAACTCAACACTTATCTAACCTCACTTTCTTCTCAAAACCACAGCCAACAATGGATTCCACAAAATAAAATAATTTCTAATAGTTACGAGGTCAAAGTAATCTCCGTCAGATATCAAATGAAGCTTTTCTGATATGCGCTTTTTGTGCATGATTACGAAGTTGTTTTTAGTCAAAAAATCATAAACGATGTGATGTGTGAACAATAAAAAAAATTTGTTTATAGCAAAAAGTCGGGAAATTCAATTTGATCAAATTTTAAAAGAATTATTCTGGCTCGTATAGCTGGTCTAACAAATTCAACTAAAAAAAAACTTAAATGGTTTATTGTTGAGTTAAAAGTTGCATAAAAATCCATACTTTTCATATGTTTTCCATTTTATATAACGCGTCAGTTAAGTGTTTTTAAATACCCAATGTCCACTAAGGCATCCAATGGCTGAACTGTTATTTTCTTATGGCTCCACAGTTATTTACAGGTTCCATGGAGATTTCCAAAAAGCAATTTTAAAACCTGCGTTTGTACTTAAATTATTAACTATTCACAGTTCTTTTCAGTACCCATTGTTACCTGCCACTTCACTTTGATTTTACGAAATCTGATTAGAGTTTTATAAAATTTTTACTCTCCGGACATGCTGACTCAATGCAAAAGTTTGCTATTGAATTTTTTTCTAATTGACATGATGAATCGATCGATTGTTCTCACTATTGTAAACTTTCTCTACAAGTGAAAATTTTTATAAAAAATTCAAAAAAAAACCACAACTACCTTTCAATTGGCCATGTGACAAGTATTCCAGCCAACTGCCAAAAAACAGCATACGGCCAATGTTAACAACTTTTTTAATTAAACCGCCATTTGTTGTTGTTTTGAAATAAAAATGTACTTTCATGTTTTCCACACTATTCACTTCATATCTAATGTCCCGAGGGCGGCGATTGATGTGACATGATATAGCGACCAGCTAAGCGTTAGTTGTTGGACTCCAGGCAGATTGTAACGCTTGCAAATTTAATTCAATTTGAAAAGTAGTGAATAGTTAAACTTTGTTTTGTTGGAAAAATCTGTTAGTGAAAGCTGTCAGCGTATAAACAAATTTACACATTTTTCAATGTAAAATAATTTGTGGAAATTTAAATTAGTTTCAATTGTGTGTGGGAAGTTAGTGTTGGTGTATGGTTAGTCTGGCAGATTTGATTATTTACATCTAATACGCTACTTCAGGATAGTATCGGTTAAGGACCAGTTTAACTGACGTAAGGGGAGGTTCGACAATGGGAAAGTTAGAGAGTTATTGCTCAGTAACGTGTTTGGTCCAGCGGAGTCATCGGTTTCGCAGTTGTTTCCAATGTCCTTATCAGTGCCTGTATCAGTGCGGTGTTGGAATTAAGTGTTTGTGTATAGTTAGTCTTGGAGATTTGACTATCCACATCTTGCACGTTACCTCGAGGCAGCATCGGTTAACGTTCAGTTTAACTGACGGAAGATAACCTTCGATATCCCGAGAGGAGGGAGAGGGTGCCGCTCAGTAGTGTGCTCGATCTAAGTAATGAGCTCATAAGCCTCTAAGTTGTCTCAAATGTACCTATGTCAGCAGTTAGTAAAATTCAATGTGTAAGCTTCCTGCTAAAGTGTCTACTTTACCCTTTTGGTTATTCTATGCCATATGGCATAGTCTCTTTTCAGTGCCTGTTTTAGGTCAAAAAACTTGTGGATACTATATTTTTGTTGTTCCTTAGAATAGTTTGAAGTTTTAGGAAAAATACGAAATTAATAAACTGAATAATTAAGTTGAGAGAAGAGAAGTATACACGTTATTTTAATGGTATATCTTGAAATAGTAAAGGAAGAAGAAGCAGAAAAAATTAGATAACTTTTTTAATTTGACGTTTTCTTTCAATTTAGATACTTTTTTTTGTTTAAATTTTGGCTGAAGTAAATGAAGAAATATTCAAATTTTCGTTATGCATAAAAAGTTTTATGTTTAAGGAATTATTACAGCCTCAACGATGTGGCTGCTGCTCTAAAATACAGGGTCCGAGTATACAAATTAAAAACTTTCTTATGGAATGTTGCTAACATAACCACATAGAAGCCTAAAACGTAAAATTTAAAATTTTAACTTTCCCCAGTAAAAAGCTGTAGCGAAAGTGTTAAGGATCAGCTTTGGTGTAGTGGGCACATCAGTCAGGGACTTGATGGCTTCCTGATTATTAGAAAAGATTTGGGTATTTGTAACAGAAATACCGTTATGGATGAGCCACATTGATGCCTGATATTTGGCCATCAGCTCTGCCTAAAAGACGCTGCAGTAGTCAGGCCCAAAGGTTATGGGGAAGATTCAGTAGTTAATCGTATATCATATCATATCATATCATATCATATCATATCATATCATATCATATCATATCATATCATATCATATCATATCATATCATATCATATCATATCATATCATATCATATCATATCATATCATATCATATCATATCATATCATATCATATCATATCATATCATATCATATCATATCATATCATATCATATCATATCATATCATATCATATCATATCATATCATATCATATCATATCATATCATATCATATCATATCATATCATATCATATCATATCATATCATATCATATCATATCATATCATATCATATCATATCATATCATATCATATCATATCATATCATATCATATCATATCATATCATATCATATCATATCATATCATATCATATCATATCATATCATATCATATCATATCATATCATATCATATCATATCATATCATATCATATCATATCATATCATATCATATCATATCATATCATATCATATCATATCATATCATATCATATCATATCATATCATATCATATCATATCATATCATATCATATCATATCATATCATATCATATCATATCATATCATATCATATCATATCATATCATATCATATCATATCATATCATATCATATCATATCATATCATATCATATCATATCATATCATATCATATCATATCATATCATATCATATCGTATCGTATCGTATCGTATCCACAGGAAAAAAATGCTATCCTATCCTATGCCATCTATTGTTTCATTGTTAATTGAGACATCTCAGAGTGAAGAGTAGGAAGACATTGAAAGTCACCTTCTCTCCCCGACTCTCTCTACACGAAGATGGAAATCCATAGGCTCTCCTTTTTTCAACAACTTGGGTTTAATGTAATTTCATTAAACTTGATTCCGTTTGATATTCTAGACGAAATTTTTATTAATTATATTTATGACAATTAACCCACCAAAACTCGCCTTTCACACAGCCCTCAGCAATCTTACGTTTGCTGTGTCACTTGTTATCACTTGTTATGAGCTGTTTCGTTGTTAAAATCTTATCAAATTTCCAAAATTGTTCTGTAGACAAGTCTTTTTCAAGTGATATACCATCCATACAAATGTATGTGTGCACGTCTTCAAAGAAATTTCATTTTCTTATCGTAAATCCGCTAAAACCCACCGCTATCGAGCAGCAAAAATCTAAATACCAAATATGATAAAACATTTTCAAGTCGTGCAAAACACACATCCAATAGCTGAACACGATAACAATGCTGATAAATGTCTGGAGTGTTTATTAATACCGGCAATTTACAAGTGCATTGCACGGGCAAAGCCATGAAGCGAGTGGCTCATAAATCATATTCTGGCGTTTATTTACTTCCGAGTTAAGTGAGTAAGCCGCATACAAGCACCGATAGTGACTAATATCAAATTATTCGCCGGCGAATTGAATTATTATCGCTGCGTGGCTCTTATGTGGCATTTCGGGCATTAGAATTGTGTCAGGTTTGAGTGGGACATTTTGCTATGCTTTTTCTGCATAGATTATCAACTGACAAAGGTCTGACACAGTTTTTTGTTTCGGCGACACTGATCTGACTTACGTGGCGTATGTTGTGTTCAATGCGGATTTGGCATTCGACAATTTAATCGAGATAAATTGAAATTGAAGACATGTTTTATTAGCATGCGAGCGTTAAAATGGTTAAGCTGAAGGGTTTAGGAGTTATGAATTCATTGTTTGTATTTTTTAGTGTCCGACCGAATATTCGGTTTCGGTTTCGGTTTCGGTTTCGGCCCAAATAAGTGGTTTCGGTTTCGGTTTCAGTTTCGGCCAAAAAATGGCCGAATAGCCGAAACTTTCTAGAATATTTTTTACATTTTATTGTGTAGCAGATATATAGTGAAAGGAAGAGTAATTTAGATGCCAGCAATGTAAATAAACTTCTTTTTTTAGCAAATAATATTAAATGATTTAATTTTGAATATTAGCGAGTAAGGTACGAAAGGTTGATTTTTCATGTTTACGTTTTTAAAAAATTAATAAATTGTTTTTATTAATAAGTATTTATTTATTTATGTTATGTTTGTTTGTTTGTTCTTTATTTACTTAATGTAAAATTCGTTTGCTGAAAAAAGTGCTTGATATGGTGATTTTTATTTCAACTAGAAAGTTTCGGTTTCGGTTTCGGCCGAATATTAAAAAAAAACCGAATATTCGGTTTCGGTTTCGGCCCAAAAAAGTGGTTTCGGTCGGACACTAGTATTTTTTCTTTCTTTGCTGACAAATTTTTCGACAGAAATTTTCTTTAGTGACTGTTCTTTTTCATGTTTCTCCTCTTATCTTTTCTGACTTAAAATGCTGCTATCTTTTTCTTCCTCGTCCATCAGGTCCCTTTCACCTATTTGTCATGTTTTTCCCATGTTTCTCTTTCTTGTTTATAGCGTCCGTCTAAACTATTCATCATGTTTTTCCTATCTTTATTTTTCACGTCTATCATGTGTCACTTAGCTAGTCGTCATGTTTTTCCCATGGGTCTCTCTCTCGTTTATCGCCCCCTCTCAACTATTCATCATGTTTGTCACATTTTTTCCTGTCTATCTCTTTCTCGTCTATCGCGTCCCTTTCAACTATTTGTCATGTTTTTCCATGTTTCTCTTTCTTGTCTATCGCGTCCCTCTAAACTATTCATCATGTTTTTTCTATCTTTCCCTCCTTCTCAATTTTTTGTCACGTTTTTTCCTGTCTTTCTTTTTCTCGTCTATCGCGTCCCTTTCAACTATTCGTCATGTTTATCCTATCTTTCTCTTTTTCATCTATCGCGTCCCTTTCAACTATTCGCTATGTTTTTTCCTATCTTTCTCGTCTATCGCGTCCCTTTCAACTATGCGTCATGTTTTTTCCTATCCTTCTCTTTCTCGTCCTTCACATCCGTTTCAACTATTCGAAATGTTCTTGGTTCTCTCCTTCTTTTTCTCGTCTATCGCGTCTCTTTCAACTATTTGTCATGTTTTTTCCATTCTTCTCTTTCTCGTCTACCGCGGTCCTTTCAACTATTCATCATCTTTTCCCATGCTTCCCTTTCACTTCCCTCTTAACTATTCGTCATGTTTTTCCTATCCTTCTCTTTCTCGTCTATCACATCTGTTTCAACTATTTGAAGTGTTCTTTGTTCCATCCTTCTTTTTCTCGTCTATCGCGGTCCTTTCAACTATTCGTCATGTTCTCTTAACTATTTGTCATGTTTTTCCTATCATTCTCTTCCTCATCTATCGTGTTCTTCTCAACTATTGACCATGTGTTTTCCGTTCGTTCCTTGTCTCTTCCTTTGTCTTTTAAGTTTTCTATTCTGCTCTTCACTTCGTCATGTCTTTTGGGCCTCTCTGCTCTTCATTCATATCGTTCTTTGCCTCTTCAAAGTTATCTTTCAGTTTCCTATTCCACACCTAAACTTTCTCTTTTCTCGCTCTTTTCTGTTCATACTCATAGATGTTTTACGCTACTTGCCCAGCTCTCTTCTTTTCTTCTTACCTACCTTTTCTTATCTCTTCTTGTTCGTTTCACTTTCCTGTAATAACACTGTGCGTGATATTTACCCTCAAAAATTCAGACGTAGGGGGGGACGTACTGAGCGACTTTCTATAGGTATACTGAGTTGAGATCCACCAGCTGTTTGGCTGGATTGGCTCTAGTTTAAGAGAAATCCGACTTTGAAGTTTGCTTATTTTTGTCGAGTTCGTCGCTTAAGTCTTTGAACGTTTAAATGCTAATAGGTCCTAAATCGTTCCGAATATCGCTTTACTGTCTTCGGCAAGTTTGTAGATATTTTAACAACCAACCAATTTGCTTAAGACACCAATCCAAAAAAAATACATTCAAACTGTGTTTTCGACAAAAATGTCCCAAAAACTCCACTTTCGTCGAGGCATAACAACAGTATAGCGAACCCTCGTGGAAAAAATAAATGAGTATGCTTTTATATAGAGGGTTGGCTTCTGCATCTAACAAACTAAAAATTTTTCCTGGAAAACGCCCATAAAAGGCGTGGCTCGGCGTCAAAGTTCAAAGTTTTGATCAAAAAAACTCAATTAATCTCCAACTGATTTACACGATATGGGTATCAAACGAAAGGTATGTTTCATACCTTTCTATTGATGTACGTAAGATGTACTAATTAAAAGTTTTAAACGAAAAAAAACATTTTTTTATAAAAATTTTTTTTAAAGGATTTTTTTCTCGAAAAAATCCATTACTAAGGTACAATAAGTTTGCTACCATATTGTAGCCTGTGAAATTCCCTTTACAATGAAATATAAAAATCTATACTTTTGTTTTTTCTGAATATATTTTTTAAATTTTTTTCTAACTTCTAAATATTCACCTTCGCAATCAATTTAATGTTAAAAAATATATTTAGAAAAAACAAAAATATCAAATGTCGCTCAGTAGGTCCCCCCATGTCTGAATTTTCGACTTGCACAGTGTAATTATCTTACTTCTGCTAGTGTTTGTCACTTTTCTCTGCTCTTCTTCAACTTTTACTTCCATATCTTCAATTGCACGATTTCATATTTCACTCCTCGTTCCAATCGGTTTTTGCGCTCTCCTTTTTTATTCACTCTCATTGTTGCTGTCTTTACGCACCATGGCGCCGCTTTCACACTAATCTCCCACAAAACAATTCGCCCAACCACATATTTTCCGAAAAGGCCAAACAATCAAAACTAAATCAAAGTGTCGACCGCCCATTGCGCTGTCTTTTCAAGCGCAAATTTATATTTATTTGACGCATAAAACAGACAAAAAAAATAAATTAATTTCTGCCCAAAGAAAACACCAAAAAAAAACTGTCTAAATGTAACTTCCGCAACTTGTTGGGCCAAAATACGTTGCAACCAATTGAATTTGGCTATAAATCAGAAAAGTAAGAAAAACGCAACAACAACAACTAACAACCTTCAGTGAAGCACATGGCATATGTGAGCATAAGTCCCCCGTCGAGCTCTAAGTGCAAACACACACACACGCACCGACACGCACCCCAGCTGAGAACGTTGACACATGTGAAATTAAGACATTTCGGTTACGCTGCCAACCCGTGAAAAACTCTAACCAAATGCCAAGCAAACTTAATTCAAAAGCAATGCAAATAAAGAAAAAGTGGGCGGCCGTACGCGTTTCGATGGTATCGCAACTTTGCTTTATTTATTTTTCGCACCTTATTTTTTCGGCATGGAACTACGCTTTGCTTAAGCGTTTTTCAAACAATGAATATTCTCCGAATGCCGCACAACAGTTGCCTGTTGCACGTTGAAGGTGAAAATTGTGTTGCTTTGTTAATCTCGGAACGGCGACGGCTCAACGTGTGGAGATGAAATGAGTGGTGAGGGCGATTTACATTGGTGGCACAGCTGGCGTGCCAAAACGGGGGCATTGTGTTGTTGTTGTTGTTGTTGCATATGAAAAACGACTAATTAAGTGAGACAAGGCATGTTAGGTTCGTTGTTGTTGTTGTTGTCTGTTCGCAGGATTCCTTCATTCCTCTGTTTGCCAACACAGTCGTCTTGCTTTCCATCAGCCTAATTGTTTTCTCATTTGTTTTTCTGTCTGCCTGATAGTCGAGCAGGGGAGCGGCTTTCATTCCCGTTGTGTCCATCGTTTAAGTCGTTCGTCTCCCATCCAAACCTTCATCAAACAGTTTACGTGCGTCTTTGTATCTGTTGCTCTGTTTCTTTATCATTCAATCTAACCACTTATTTCTCTTCTCGTTCTTTGATCCGTCCTTCCATTAATTTTTAAGTGGGTGTTTTCGGTTCTTACGTCTTCACAATCCTTCAGCTGTCCTTCAGTATTTCCATAAGTAGATCCTTTAGACGTTCACTTACTTATTTAACTTGTCATAACAACCTGTTACGTGGTCACATCCTGCCGCTAAAGTTTTTCTTTTTAGCGCGCCTTCCCCAGTTGGTTGCACCGAGAGATGATGGGGCCTCCTCAACTTTATCTTTTTACTGGAGACATGGTCTCTCTCTTCGCTGTCGACCTCCAACTACTGCATCGAACACCTTTCGCCGTAGCTTCATAGTTCATGCGGCAGGCATGGCCAAACCAGCCTAGTCGCTAGATCTTAGGTTGAACTTTCCGTACAACCGCTCACTCATCTCATTCCTTTATGCCTCTTTCTGTATGACTCTCTGATTTCTTCTCTTCTTTGGTCAAACATTTCATCCAATTGCCCATTCGTTTTCTCACATTCAGTCTTCTGATTCTTCAGTCAGATTTTTAATACAACTGTCCATTTGTTTCCTCGTTTTTATCCATTCTTCTTACTTACTTAATATCCATCTTTCTCCCTACTTTAATTTGGGATTAAGTCTACTTTCTACTTGTTTTTTCACCCGTTCCTTCAATTAATTCTTTGGCCCGTCTTCTACTAATCTGATCGTTTGGACCATCTGTCCATCAACTTTTCTGTCCATCTACTTCTGTAATTTTCTCTCTACTTTTAGTTGGGAGTAACCTTTCTACTCGGGTTTTCGCCCGGTCTTTCAGTTTCCTTTCTACTAAACCATTCATTACCATTAACCATTTCTTTATTTCTCCATCATGATACTTCTTTGTACCTGATCCTTTGGTACAATTTTCCGTTCACTTGTCTAGTCATCTCTTTGCCATTTTATTCGTTTCTCTATAATTGGAAGAAGGCCTCCCTCCTGTGTTTCTGTCCGTATTTCTGTGCGTTCTTTCAGATTCGGTTCCTTTGGTTCTACTTTCCATCGAACTGCCTTTTTCTAAATATTTTGTTCCTATGGTTTGAGTTTCTATCGAACTAATCATCAGCCTGTCTCTGTCTGTTTTTTATGTAATTCTATTCTTTGTTCTTATAACTGGAAGGAGGTCTGTCGTCTGTGCTTCTCTCCGTGTTTCCATTCGTCTTTTCCGGTTTGGTTCCTTTTGTTCAACTTTTCATTGAACGTCTCTCTGCCGATCAGTTCGTCTCTTTTTTTTTATTTAATTCTATTCTCTGTTCTTATAACTGGAAGAACGCCTTCCGTCTGTGTCTCTGTCAGTTCCTTTGGATCAACTTTCCATCAAACTACCTTTCAGATTTGGTTCCTATGGTTCAAGTTTCTATCAAACTATTCATCAGCCTGTCTCTGTCTGTTTTTTTATTTAATTCTATTCTCTGTTGTTATAACTGGAAGGAGCCCTTGTCGTTTGGGCTTCCGACCGGATTTCTGTGCGTTCTTTCAGATTCAGTTCCTTTGGATCAACTTTCCATCAAACTGCCTTTCAGATTTGGTTCCTATGGTTTGACTTTCTATCAAACTGTTCCTCAGCCTGTCTTTGTCTGTGTTTCTATTCAATTCTATTCGCTGTTCTTATAACTGGAAGAACGCCTTCCATCTGTGTTTCTACCCGTATTTCTGTACGTTCTTTCAGATTCAGTTCCTTTGGATAAACTTTCCATCAAATTGCCTTTCGGATTGGGTTCCTTTAGTTTGACTTTCTATCAAACTGTTCATCAGCCTGTCTTTGTCTGTTTTTCTATATAATTCTATTAGATGGTCTTATAACTGGAAGGAGGCATTGCGTCTGTGTTTCTATCCATGTTTCCATTAGTCTTTTGCGGTTTGGTTTCTTTGATTCAACATTCCATCAAATTGCCCATCAGTCCGTCTCTGTTTCTTTTTCCATTGTTCAATTGTGCTTTGAACTTCTTTCTCTTTTATCGATACTGGCGTGTTTCTACTATTAAGAAACAACCTTCAGGCTTTTCATGGATCGAACTAAACGTTTATGAGTTCTCGCATTTTTCTCTCCATAACATTTTACCTCAAACTAAGAAATGTTTAAAACAAATATAAAATAAATTTATATTCATAATAACTATTTATATATTTTTTATATTATTATTTTTTTACATATATATTTTTTTATATATTTTTTTAATAAATATTTTTTATTCTAAAAAGATTTTTTTATTTGTACATGTTATAATTTTTAGCAGTAAGCCGGTTGTACACTAATGTAGCATACCCCCAGGCGTTGGGTGAGAACTGTTTGTTCGACTGAATAAAAAATGAGAAAGTAAATAAAATTCAATGAAAATTATTTTTTTTAAAGCATTTTGCTTTTATGTCATAACCTACGAACTCAGCGGCTCCAAAAATGATAAATATTTAAAGGTAAATATTTACAGGTAAATATTTAGAGGTAAATATTTTATTTATTACATTTATTTACAAACTAAATACCACAACGAGCACAACAATGCCACTCTGAAAACGATTTGGTAAAAGTAAATTCTGTTTACTGCATTTGACAGGGTCCTCGTTGATTTTGTAGACATATTTGGTAAAATTTTGTAAATGATAGTTTTGCTTGTGTGAGTTCATCACTTGAGTAAAAAGTTGGATTCAAGATTAGAGTGGAACCTGAATCCGTAGTTGTTTTCTATTCATTTGGTCTTTATTAATTTTCTCTTTTTGTATTGGCTTAGGTTGACTTCAATGAATTCTTCTTCTTTTCTTCTGGCTCAATATTTTTCATCTTCCGCTTAAGTTAAAAAATGTTTACTAATTTTGAGTTTCATTTAAATCATTAGCATAACTGTAATTTGTGCTTCTCTCGCTTATTATTTTTTTTTGCGCTCAGTCCAACCTCTTTCCAATGCTTGTAATTCACACTGTTCCACTCACTTTTGGGCCAATTGCACTTGAAGGCATTTCCATTCAAGGCTTCGGCTAACCTTATTAAAAATGCAAATACAAAATTATGGACCTCAGTCAGTGGCGGAGTGAGGGGGCGGGGGGTTTGGGGGTTGAAGCCCGCCGAAATATTATGATCGACTTTAAAACTACATACATACAAATTAAAAGGCATTTTTTGGCATTTTTGAATATTAAAGAATTACTTTTTGAAACCCCCTCCCGAAATATTTTCCTGAATCCGCCCCTGACCTCAGGAAATTCATAGTAAAATTACGAGCTCGAGCGGTAACATTGTGTACTTCGTTTGCATGTAAAGTAGAAAATTGCTACACGAATTAATTTTCAAAAATTTCACCACAGCGCAAACAAAAAGAACATAATTGAAGCAAGTAACAAAGAGTGAAGAAATGTGAGAAGCGTTACACCACCAATGGCCATAATGAGCACAACGCAACACTAACACAAACGCACCGCTGAATGTTGCAGCAGCGCGAGCGCATATTTTGACAGCGCAAACATACCAACAAGTCATCATATGACCGCAAGCGATTTTTATATTTTCAGTCATGCATTTTTCTTATTATGTGATACGTATATATATATTACATATTTTTTTTTATATTTTGATGCGAACGCTTTCACACAATTTTCCTGCCCAGACATTTGCTTTGCTTATTTGTCTTCTGCATCCAACTGGCAACACGAAGAGCGCCAACAAGGAACGCAACGCCGCCGGCAGTCAGTTATGTGTCGGAAAATGTCTGCTATAAGCACTTCATAAAACGAAAAGTGTTTGTCATTTTTCATAATTTCATAATATCACCGTTTTCGGTGCGAGCGACATTAATGCAAAGTTGTAAATCGAACAAAAAAAAGACAAAACACCAAAAAAATTAGAAGTCAACTTATTTATGTCAAGTAATTTGCATAATTTTAACCAAATTATAGAGAATTATCAACGCTTGAGGCAACAAAACGCAACAAGCACACAGTCGGCGTTACATGTGTGTGTGTGTGTGTTTGTGGACTAGCAATTTGGCTTTCTTTGGCCATATTTCAAGTCTCGTCAAAAATATCTATCATTGTTGTTAGTGTTGTTGTTGTTGGTAATTAGCAAAGTATTAGTTAAGCACACGTTTGCAACTTTTGTTGTCATTTTTCTGGCTGATTCGTCTTCTGACTCTTCTTTTGACTCTTCTGATTCCTTTACACTTGTTCGTACTGATCTCTCGTTCCTTGTTCTCACTCTCCATTATCTTTTTTTTTCTCTTTCTGTTAAACTTTTAGCCAGTCGTTAATTTTATTTACGTCCACCATTTGTCAACGTTTCACTTTTCCACCAGAGTCGCTCTCGCCGCTAATCCGCATGTCAAATGTATTCGCGCCATTAACGCGTTTGGCATCAAGTGCTGCTGTTGTTGTTGTTGTTACTGTTGTTGACATGAAAATTTCTCATTAAGTGTAGATTTGTAATGTTTCTTGCCACAAACATATATTCTATATGCGTTTGTGTAAAAACTGTCAATTTGCTTGCGTTGAGTTCGGTTGATGTGCAAAAAAAATATTGCATGAGATAAATTTGTGCAAATTTTTCAAATGTATAAGATAATGTGTTTGGAATTTTTGCCTTATTTGCATTTGAATGAATGCATTGAAATAAATCACTAGAAGCTTTATTAGCATAAAAAAAATGTTCAAGGTGACAAATAGCTTAAAGAGTTTTGAGGTTATGTGTGAATATAAGGTTAGGTTTTGATTTGAAGAAAATCAAAAATTGCCATTACCATTTTTTAGTCGTGCGAGTCAAATATGTGTCTTACAATTAGAGTTTCAAATAAGAATAATTGCAGTAATGATGGGATGTCCAAACCTTTAATTAATTACACTGCACAACAGCATGTCTGTTGCATGGAGTTTTTTACATGAATCTGAATCGTTTTTCCACGCTGTTTTCAAAACCATACTCCGTTTTTATGTAACAGCTCTAGTTTTCGCAAAAATGGGCGTGTCACTTTTTTGAATTTTCCTCGGCTTTTTTCTCGTTTTCGACTGTAATTTCTGAATCAATAATCCTATCGACATGATTTTTATATAGTTGCACTAACAACATCTCACGCCATCTTTCCTGATATTAATTAATTTTATGCGTTCTAAATTGGCGTTGTAATAAGGTTTCAAAGTAGGAAAATATTGAATTTCAAGGCGTTTTTTCTGATGGCGAAAATTGTACAGATGTTTCATAAATCCAGTTACGAAGTATATGAATATCTTAAGGTGAAACATCAAACATTACAACACAGCCAAATTATTTGGCGGAATACACATTCGCATCGAAATAATAGCAAAAATATACAATAGCCATTTTCATCACTTTTCATACTTTTTCCTTAAAAAATTAGGGGCCTCAAAATATGCTCTTTTATATGTTCCATTTATAGTCTGAAATACAAGCAAAAAACAAAAAAATTTTGAATTGCTCGAAACAAAAAAAAATTAAAAATGTTGCATATTTTTAGGCTCCTATTTTTTTTTAAGGAAAAAGTATGAAAAGTGATGAAAATGGTTATTGTATATTTTTGCTATTATTTCGATGCGAATGTGTATTCCGCCAAATAATTTGGCTGTGTTGTAATGTTTGATGTTTCACCTTAAGATATTCATTTTTTGGTTTAGAAATTACGATCAAAAATATGGAAAAAGTAGAGGAAAAACTGAAAAAATGGCATGGTACCTATATCTCATTAACTAGAGCTGCTAGAAAAAATCTGATGGTAGATTCGAAATCAGCGCACCCAAATTAGTAAGAAACAGTAGAAAAACTCCATGCAACAGAAAAAAAGTATTTTTTTGTTGTGCTGTGTTATCATTGTCATGTGACTAGTACATATACCAACCTATAGCCATGATGAGGTTTTAATGGTCATCAAATTTATCACAAATTCAAGTTGTCATGCAAACTTATGACTGCAATTTGTTGTTTTTTTAATTGGCAATGAGTCATCATCATCAGTTGGATCACGAACTCAGGTTTTTAAGTAAACTGATAGCCATGAAGGAAGACCCAAACAATCAATTAGTGAGTCATCAGTTTCATTAGCTTAAAATACGAATTTATGTACATGATGAGGTGTTCTAAGTTAATTAGGTTAGGGTCCGTTGGTCCGTTGTGTTATCTTAGAATGAGAGAAAAAATCGACACTCCCCGGGTAGAAGAGGGAAACCACTGAGAGTCCTTTATGTAGCAGACAGACTGGCCAGGTCCACTAGAAAAAGAGCCCACAAGTGATAAAGTCTTCTCCGGACCAGAGCAAGACACAGATACATTCGATGTCAAACGTTCTCTTTTTCTTCTGGCGAAGGGAAGCTGCGGCAATTGAAAGAGAGATTCAACTTCTTGGTGTGCTTACTTAAGGTCCAATAACCAGCTGGGAGAGTAACTGAGGTGTTCTTCTAATTATCCAATAAAACATCATCAGCTTCATCGGATTGAAAATCGAACTTATACGGCACGCAGATCAAAATAGGTCCCCATAGAATTGTAATTCCCTGAAACTATCGGTTTGAAAAATTTAATTAAAATTAATTGAAAAATATTTCAAATTTCTATACATTTCTTTCTTCTTCTTCCATTTAATTTTGTATAAGTTCTACTTATCACAAGTCTACTTAAAAGTCTCCATTCCACATCGATGATGTGTTCCAGGTTGGTTAGGTTAGAATGGCAGTTTAGGGAGTTCACTCAGATCAATTTTGGCTTGTCGAGTTTTCTTAAAATAAGGAAAAGATTCTCAAACTAAACACTTTTCAACTGGAAGTAAATAGCCATTGAGAGTCCTTTAGATAGCGGGCGAGGTCGTTAAAGTTGGTGCTTGACCGACTGGCCAGGTGACAAAGCTTTCTACAAGCCAAAACAGGACAATGGTACTTCTTCGGCTTTTATTTTTTCCCCAGATAGAAAAGGGCACCGATTTTCTAAAATGAAGTGAATTACAATGAACCGCACATTCCCAATCTATAACCTGAAATAACCTTTTCCTGCTGTGTATTTACAGCTTCTGTAGTAAGTTTTGAGGTCTTATCTGGTCTAAAGGAGAGTGTTCCGATTACTACTTTCTTACCTAACTGGCCATAACAACCCGTTACGGGGTTACCTTCTGCCGTAAAAGCTCTCTTGAGGCGCCTTAGCTTTGTGCGCTTCTTTTCTATTTGGTTGTACCAAGAGATGATAGGGTCTCCTTCTAACGAAAACATGGTCTCACTTTTCACCATCAACCTTCGCTACTGCGTCATACAT
This sequence comes from Melieria picta, assembly GCA_964056695.1. Classification (NCBI taxonomy): domain Eukaryota; kingdom Metazoa; phylum Arthropoda; class Insecta; order Diptera; family Ulidiidae; genus Melieria; species Melieria picta. Next base: position 75,845,510 of record OZ057399.1, on the reverse strand, counting down.
ATTTTCCCCCGAGCTACATCATTCATACGGGATTTATGTTCAATACTGCTCATAGCGCCATTTGTTGTCTAGAGGAGGTGACAGCAGGATGGTTGGGAACTTTGCTAAGATCGGTTTGGAGCGCTGTTTTCGCTAATGACCGCTTCCGCTCCCAGGCGTATAGCTGTATATTTTTTTCTTTGCAATATTGCGTGAACTATTGGAGTGAAAGTGAAAGACCAATTATTACTAATTATTCATTATTTTCAATAACCAACCCAATTTCCCCGTCTTTCGTAAGTAAGTAAATTTCTTTTTTGTTTTCTTCACAACAATCAACAATGGCTTAAAGAAGTTTTCAACGTCATTACTGACTTCAATATTTTGTTGTTGCCCTCGTCTTACATTCCTTGAAGTCACGAAAATCGTTGGCCTCTAATCTTTTGCCTTACAGAAAGATCCATTTAATTGTCTGATGGCAAAGCAATGACCCGACTTTTGAACGCTTCATTGCAGCTGTTAATTATTATTCTTGTTCGCGCTGCACGTTGTGCACATTGGATCACAGTTTGTATTCAATAGCAGTCAGCACTACTTGTTTGTTGGGACATTAGCTGAGCGCAACTGTGGACCATACAAGGCGAAGGTGTTAATTGCTGAAAGTGAGCTGAGACAATTTGCCGGCGAATGACGTTGGCTTTATATGTTACGACTATGTTAAAATCTTTATTGGCCAACTGACTGCGTGGTTAAAGACAAATTATGACAAGGCAAGTCAGTAAAAAATATAACGTGACATAGAGAGAGATAGCGCGAGAGAATAAGGCACGACAAAGCTAATAAATCACACAAAATGCCATTAAATAATTAAAACAAAATTTTTTATCAAAATTAAAAAACAACAAATTTTTAAAATTTTTTAACAAAATTTAAAAAATAAAATAAATTTTTTTTAATTTTTTAACAAAATTAAAAAAAAAAAAAAAAAAAATTTTTCAGTTTTCAAATTTTTCAACAAAATTAAAAAAAAAATTAAAAAATTAAAAAAAAAAATTAAAACAATTTTTTTTAATTTTTAACAAAATTAAAAAAAATAAAAAAAAATTTTTTAAAATAAAATTTTTCTAAAAACAATTTTTAAAGTCATTTTGTGCTTTCGCTTTTGTTAATAAAATTGTTAAGTAAAATTAAAATTTTAAATTTACTTTTAAAAATCAACCAGACAGCATTGAGCACAAAGTGGACTATTTATTTAATTTGACCGCTTAAACGAAAACAAAACGCCAACGCTTCATTTGCACATTTTCGTTAATTTTATATTAAAATTTAATATAAATTGTGAATAAAGCAACATTGATGTTGTTGTTGTTGTTCCATACATACAAATTTGTACCTACTGTTTGTTGTTGTTTCGCTCGTACAACAACAGTCATAGTAAAATTTGTTTATTACATTAACACAAATACAAACAGTCAATGGCTGCAAAGTGAGATGGAAATATCATTGGAGAAAGACAGAGATGTGCCCGGAGGTGAGGGAGAACACTAAATTGTTGTTGTACGAAGGCCAGTCGAGCGCTTAAATGTAATTGTTGTAGGTGTTAATTGCGTTTTGTAAGTCTCGTTCTGTAAACTAATTTAACTTGGCTTACTAATGCATGTTAATTAAACTATTTTCATTCGCTGCAACTGTTTACTGATTAACTGTTTCCAGTGAATTTCGCTTTGGCAGTGGTGATTTGGAGAGAGAGAGAAAACGTGGGTCAAAAGAGTTGATTTCAATTAATGAAAAGCAGAAATTCAGCCTTAAAAACAAATTATTATTATTGTTTTTAATTTCTATATATTAGAACGAATTTTCGTATAGTATAGTATTTTTTAAAATATAAAAATAAATTAAAAACAATATATAAATACTTATGCAGTGTGAAGGGGCGAATGAGTAAAGTCTGGATTTTTTAAATTTTTGATCTTTACTAAAACGATAGTTTAAAGCATCTAAGAGTTCATTTAAAACTGTGGGAACTATAGGAACCATACAGGTAACATATTAATACTTTTAATGGCATACTTTTAGGCTTAATGCTGTCTGCAATTGGGCTGACTATTCCATGAAATTCGAACTTATCGAGTTTTGCCGATTTTAGGAAATTACAGAGAATTTAAATATTTAACTGATTCCGCCTAAAAGTATACTAAAAAATATGGTTTAAAGCGTCTAAGCGTTCATTAGAAACTGTAGATCCGAAACAGGTAAAAGTTCAAGGCTTTACTTACATACATTTACATACTTTTAGGCTTTATGCTGTCTGCAATAGTTTCAGGTTTACAATTGGACTGATTAGCCGATAAAATTTTAGCTAATGGAGCCTTGAGCAGATTTTAGGAAATCACAGAAATATTTCACTATAATTTCCTCCATATTCTATTATTTATTTACACAAGAATCTTTCTGATTACAAAAAAACACGAAAATAAAAAATACTAAAAATATTCACACAAAAACTTTTTCGCTCAGCTTAATGCACTTCAGCCGGCATCCGGTAAAACTTAATATTGTTGCAACAAAATTTGTCGAGTGCATTTTATGCATACAGACTTTGCTTCGTTTGCCAAACAAAATTGGGCGACGAGAAAAAAATGTATTTTCGTGAGAGCGGAAAAACTTTTCGCTCATTCATTATTAATTTGCCGAAAGAAACAAATAACTAGATTTGTTTTGTTGTTGTTGTTGTTTTTATTAGTTGTTAAAGCTGTTGCGTTACACTACACCCCATTGTTATTGTTGTTGTTCTTGTGCTGTCATGACTGCCAATGTGCACTCAAGTGTTGATGGTTGCAATGCAACAACAAAAACACACATTTTGTACATCAACTGCTTGTAATGCTAATGCAGCAAGTATATAATTTAAGCATCTTTGCATATTTCAAGGCGCGCTGGCAGATTGCAGCTTACTGCCTTTAAAGACATGTTTGGCGTTGAGCATAAATTCGTGAAAGAAGAAAAATATGCAAAGCAATTGCACGGATTTTGATACATTGAATTGCATGAAGAGTTGTGTTTTTTTATTGTAAATTGTTTATATAAACGTTTTAGATTAAATGCGTGTTGGGAGACTGAAAATAATATTTATCATGGAAACATTTATGTTGGAGTTTGAAGCAATTTTCAATTTTCATGAGTTTGGTCACAATTTGTGTTATTTTCGTTGGCTTTGAAGGACTAAATAGAATCTTTATGAAGTGTTAGGATTGTAAATTTAAATTAATTAATTTAATTTAATAAATTTAATTTAATATACAATTTTCCTGTTTTTAATTTTTCGAATTTTGAATTTATTGCTTAAGCGATTTTTTCGTTTGTTGCAAGCTAACAACTCCAACCAAAAATTATAATTCAAACTTAATTTATTGCATTAAACAAAAATTATTTCATTTTTTTCTCATATAAGCAACACGATTATCGTTTAAGCGATAAGCACATTTTTATTATAAAAGTTAATTATTTACAAATTTTTATAATTTATTTTGATAATTTTCAAGGTATTTATAAAGAATTTGAGGCCAATTTTTGAATTCACTGCATACACGTATGTTATGAACAGAAATTTGATCTAACATTTTCGCTTAAGCGATTGACACATTTTTATTAAAAAAAAACTAAGTATTTAATTTATTAAAATTTTGTTAGGATTATTTTTGAGGCCTTTTTAAAGATTTGGTGCCCTTATTCTGCATTCGTTGCACCTTTTATGCGCAGAAATTTTACCAAAAATTTTCGCTTAAGCGAGAAACACAATTTTAGTATAAAAGTTATGTATTTCATTAGCTAAAAAATGTTTTTTTTTATTATTTTTAAGGCATTTGTAAAGATTTCGTGGACAATTTTTGCATTGACTGCAGGTGTTATGAACGGAAATTAAACAAACATTTTCGCTTAAGCGATAAATATATTTTTATTATAAAAGTGAAGTATTTTAATATTTATAATATTTGTTATTTTCAAGGCATTTATAAAAATTTCGTGGTCAACATTGGCACTCACTGCACATGGTCTAAACAGAAATTTGACCTAACATTTTCGCTTAACCGATAAATAAATTTGTATTATAAAAGTGAAGTATTTTCCAATTTTTCAAGGCATTTATAAAGATTTTGTGGCCCAATTTTGCATTCACTGTACGTGTTATGGACACAAATTTGATCAACAATTTTCGTTTAAGCGATAAATACATTTCTATTAAAAGATTTAAATATTTTTTATTTATAAAATGTCTGCATATGTTATGGACACAAATTGTACCAACATTTTTCGTTTAAGCGATAAACGGTAATTAAAAAAAATAAGTATTTTATAATTTATAACATTTTTTGGATTATGTTTATAATATTTGTACAGATTTCCTAGACAAATTTTGCATTCACTGTACATGTTATGGACAAAAATTTTACGAAAATGTTTCGCTTAAGCGATAATCTTGTTTTTTATGGCTTTAATAGTTCCAATTCTTTGCTTTTAAGTAGAAAATTAAAATTTATCTAAAGTATTGGCCCACTTTAACTTTGACTTCCATTTGAACTACGAACCTAATTTATCGCTTAAGCGACAATTAACATTCATTGAGTGCCCATCTAATGCTTCAAAGCATAATAACGTCTCGCTTAATGCCTAAATGGTGTTCAACACTCAACTAGCCGTCAATGCACCACATTTACTAGTCTAATAAACCATTTACAAATTTATCGCTTAAGCGATAATGGACTGCTGGCAGAGCGGTTAATTACAAGCCATTTTAGTGGAAAAATAGCCGACATTTCGGTATGCAGCACTATTAAGCACAAGTAAGCAGTGTGTACGTAATTCAAGATGTGTTTAGTTAGTGCTGAAATATTTTTCGAAAATAATGCTTCACAAATGGTTCCAAAAATACGCTTCATTAATGAGCACATAAAATGTCCAATAACGTTCAGTTGACAAGCAGATAATGGCGATGAAAACCAACAACAATACCAACTACTAATTCGAAATCATCAAAGCAAATCAGGGCGTTAAGTGATGGAGCAAAGTGGCAATTCGATGGTGTGGGGGGCACTTTAACCTTTTGTACTGATGCGTCTGTGGAATAGTCCAAACAGACAGACAGGCAGACAAATAGTTAGCCACAGCTTGGCATGTTGATGAACCAATTGCAAGCGACGGTGTGGTGACTGACTGAGTGAGTGGGAAGAGTACATCAATTCATCAACCGGGGCGGAGCGTTTCCTGCCTAAAATCAGCAAACATATCTGTCGTGAAGCCAAAAATGTGCGCATTAAAATTAACTGCGCGCATATTTTAAGTGAAATGGTTGGCACCAGTGTGGGTAGTAAAATGCTGTTGTCATGTTGATTGGTGGAGCAGCGGCGCACACAATTTGACTTGCAAATATTTATAACACAAAATTTATGAATATCCTTGTCGACTGTGAATAATCTGATCATAATGCCATAATATCAAAGAATCACATCAAAAATATTGAAACGATATTTTACGCCTTTATTGGTATCCCATAAATATTCCATATGAACCCACATTTCGGCCTCTCCGTTCGTTCCATGCGGGCGTATAAATTACCCAATGCAGGACTAATTTATTAATGTCTGTCTATTGGTTGGAGTGACGCATCGAGCAACGTAAAGTTTTATCTGTCATTAGGTGCGCTCCTGCTGCTATCGCTCCCTTTGCCCATCGCATCCTCTTCACCATAGGCAATCCAATTTTTTTCACTTCACTTTGTGATTGATTGCCACACTGGACGCACGCCGCACTTGTGGTGCCAGCGCATTTTGCGCTTCCAACGCTTCGGTCCATTGTTGCTCAGCCGCCGCGCAACCCACTCACTCACTCACTCACTCACTCGCACAATTCACTCCTGCTGCGTTTGTGTCGGTGCCGACACCGTCAAATGGCAGACAGCATTGCAAAATTGTGTGCCAAATGTGGAGCGGAAGCTGCGTTCGAAATGTGTGGGCAACAGGGTTTGACTTTTATGTGCGTCGCTTTTTCGTTCGCTTCCGTTGGCCGCTGCGTTTTTCGCTCCGGTGCTGATTGTTGCCGCCGGCAACGTTGCTGTTATTGCCGACAATGCTGTCGACGTTGATGCCGACGGTGACATTAATATGCGGTCTTGGTGGCAACGCTTGTCGTATGCAAGCAACGAACCGACAAACTGCCACTGGCCCAACGCGCATTTGCACATTTCTCTTGCATACTTTTTGGCGTGCAAATCAAATGCGAATACAGTTTTATAGTGTCAACATTGTTGTAATTAATGTATGGCTGTGTGTGTGTGTGTGTGTGTGTGTGCTAACTGTTGTGACAGTTTGTCAACATTTATGGCCACAACTGAATGTCGCATTAATGTGTGTGCATTTATGACTTTTGCCTAAATCTATAAGTATGCATTAAAATTTGTTGTTCGTTTGCAATTGTTTGGCATTTTTGCAATGCAAATATTTGTGCATTACAAAATGCAAATGTTTATGCAACAGTTTTGTGCGCCGAATGAGCGCAAATTGTTTCTTGTCGAGTTCGGGCTGGAAATTTGGGTCAAACAGACGAGTATGATTTTTGCAACGCTTTGGAGCTCAACAATTACAACTATGTCGCTGAATTTTTTATTTTCTTTAAGAGAATTTTTAACTACTTTTTTTCATAGTTCACTGTTGTCCTTATTTATATTTTTGTTTTGTTTTTTGATATGATTTTTATTTTTTTTATTTTCAAACATCAGTATTGTCTTTCGATTTTCAAACATCAGTTTTGACTTTTGTCAAGTCTTAATACTTACTGTCCCTTCTCTTCTCACGGCATCTTTTTCATTTATTGTATATCTAAATGAATTTTTGAATTTTTAATTTTCTTTATAAGAATTTGTAACTACTTTTTTTCATAGTTTAGTATTGTCATTTTATCTATTTTTTTTTGTTTTTTTTAGATATGTATATGATTTTTAATGTTTTTTTTTATTTTCAAATCTCAGTTTTGTCTTTCGATTTTCAAACATTAGTTTTGACTTTTGTCAAGTCTTAATACTTACTGTCCCTTCTCTTCTCACGGCATCTTTTTAATTTATTGTAGGGTAGGTATATCTAATTATTTGATTTTCCAGCAACATTTTTCATTCCAGCTTCGCCTTCATATTTATTGTTTCTTGAACCACCTTTTTTCGCAAATTTTGTTCTTTTTGAAATAGGTTTCTTATTGATATAATTTTCTTGTTCTCTGCCCAGTTACTATTTTGACATTTGTATTGACTTCTTCTTTACAAACCAAAGCCAGGACCTCATAACACTTCCTTCCCAACTTTGACATCAATTTTGAGTCTTTTAACTTCTACATTCTCTGTACCATTTATTTCACAATTTCACAATTTTACCATTTAATCCATCGCCGGTGAAGAAGAAGCTCTTCTGTCTTAATCGACTTAAAAAAGGACTTAAAAGACTTAATCGATGCTTTAATCGAAGAAGCCATTGAAGAACATACAGAAGAGTATCTTCTTTAACCGTTGAAGAAGAGACTCTTTTGTCTTTGACTTAAAAGACTTAATCGATGCTTTAATCGAAGAAGCCGTTGAAGAACAGCCAGAAGAGTCTCTTCTTTAACCGTTGAAGAAGAGATTCTTTTGTCTCTGACTCAAAAGACTTAATCGATGCTTTAATCGAAAGAGGCTCTTCTGTCTCTTTTTCAACGGTTAAAGAAGATATTCTTCTGTATGTTCTTCAATGGCTTCTTCTATTAAAGCATCGATTAAGTCCTTTAAGATAAGTTCTAAGGTCTAAGTGCACTTCGCTTCAAATTCATTTCAGTTCTAAGGTCTTGGCACATTCAGCTTCTAATTTATTTCTTTTTAGTTCGTTTCAAAACTTCCACTGAGGGTTTGTGTAATGTGTCCTCTACGAATTCCAAACACTATCCTTCACTATCTTCTTCCCCTCTTACAATAAATTTCATTTCAATCGACATTTCCTGTGTATCTTCTTCAAGGATTCCTTCGATTAAAGCATCGATTAAGTATTTCGCTTCGCTACTAAATCAGTTTCTTTCAGCTCCTTACGAAATATAAAAATCTGAGGTTCTGTGTAATGTATTCCGTACGAATTCTAAACAGTCTCCTTTTGTATCTATCTTCTTTTAATATCGTTCCACATTCATTCCTACTTCTATCGACATCTTCTGTGTGTCTTCTTCAACGGTTCCTTCAATGTTAGCAGAGATTAAGTCTTTTGAGATCAATTCTATCGGCTTCGAATTCAGTTCCTTTTAATTTATTTTAAAAGTTTCTCTAAGGATTTGTGTAACACGTTTCTTACGATATCTAAAATTCTAAATTAAGCCTTTTCTTTAACATTTTGCTTTTTTCATCGACACTTTCTGTGACTCTTCTCCAAGAGCTTTTTCGATGTTAGCATAAATTAAGTATTTTGAGATCAGTTTTCAAGTCATAAACTAATTAGCTTCTAATTCAATTTTTAAAAAATACAATTCAAAGTCCCTCAGATGGTTTGAGCAATGCGTTCTGTACAAATTTTAAACACCTTTCTTGAGTCTTTTCGTTCAATATTCCTTTACGTTATTGCCTCATCGACATTTTTGTGTCTCTCTTTTCAGATCAGTTAAAAAGATCTTAGAACACTCAGCTTTTTAGCTTCAGTTCAAGTCCCTTTAAAAGTTTCTCTGATGGTTTGTGCAATGCGTTCCCTACGAATTCCAAATTTCTATTTGAAACTGTCTCTTTCTTTCTCAGATTTCCAGTTCTATTACATGGACTAAAGAGGCCTTCGAACTCAGGCCTCTTCAACATCATCTTCTGAAACCTTCCGACTGTGATTCTCATTCTTTTTTGGAGCAAGCCTTTGGTTTTTATATTTATAAGAATTCTTACAAGAACTTTTTAAGACTTTTTCAGTGAGCTTTGAACTCCTAGTTTTCTCTACGACACCATCTTTTGAATCCTTTCCGACTTTGACCTCTATTCTGATTTCGAGTTCGCTAGCGACTTTTGTTACCTCCACGTTTTCTCATACTTTTCTCAAGTTTATAAGTTTTTTTGTTATTGCTCGCATTACAAGTTTGTTGCATAAATCCAGGCGTTGTGGCTTACCTAAGCGTTATTTCAACAAACTGTTTACCTGCATGCAGCATTGGCCCAACAGTGCGTATAAGTAACAAAAGTGCGTTGTGTGAGGTGCAGAAAAGTGCTCAGTTGAGTGTGTTGGAGCAGCTTTAACTATTCACTTGGCCACAATTTGTGGGCATACATAAGTTAGACATACAAAAACTGCAACAACAACAACAACTGAAATACAAATAACAACAACAACAGCAAATAAGGCAATGAAGAATTAAAAAGAATAAGAAACAAAACGAGCAAAACTAAAGAGAAATATAAGAGCCAAAGATTAGCTGCGCTCAATGAAATACGACAAAAGTTTTCGGCCACACGCAATGCCCATAAACAAACATTTTTTTTAGCTGTGCACGAGGACTGCTGAGAAACGCACCGCGGCGAATATACCTGGCAGAAGTGACTAGACGAAGTACAACAACAATTATAACAAGGAAACGAAAAATGAAAAAATTGTGGGGAGAAAACAGGAAAACGTTGTGAAACAGGAAACTTGAGGCAACTGAACGCCAGTTAACTGCGAAAGCCGAAAGCTGTGCGGAGCGGCAACGGGAACTTGAACATGAATTTAAAAAAATTTCATGTGGCAGAACTTTAACAGTTTCAATGCAATAAAGCACTGAAGTTTATTTGCTGCTGTAGAGTAGAGCACTGCAAATGGAAGAGTCAGAAGACAGCGTTGAAGTAGAAGAAACTGAAGACGAGGCGAACGTAAGGCAGTGAAAAAGTTGAGTGAAAAATGAAAATGCCATGAAAAGCAAAGGGAAACCAACAATGCACTGCAATTCTTTAGGCTGCAATAGGAAGTTTCAGAACTGCGCAGTTTTCAGTTTTAAGCAGATAGAATGGATGCGTTGAGAAGACGCAGCCGAAACTTTTTCATAGAATTAGTAAGAATTTTTGTATGTTTTTTTCAACCAATGCAAAAATGCCAAAAGATAAAAGTAACAGACAGAAGAGTGAGCTGCTGTCTCTGTAGCCCATAGGAGGGTTAAGGTAAAACGCGGCATCTTAAGTGGGCCTAAGGTTAGCCGTGTGGAAGCTGTCAGAAAAAGGTTGCAGTTGTAAAATTTATTACGAAAAAAAATAAATGTGCAATTGCAAATTTTGATTGCTCTTGGCAAATATCGCTTTGGCATTCTTTCATCTTTTGCATTTCACTGCAAGTTGGTAAAAGTTTTTCACTTCTGCTCTGGCACCAGCGAACATTGCAACGCTTTGAGGTTGCAAGTTTTTCAGTTGCCAACACAAGTTTCGTTTTTTTCAATAATTGCTTGTCGGATATAGTCCACGCTCAATGCTGATTTTCTCTTTCCTGTGTTATTTTCAATTTTGTGTTTCTATGAAATTCTGGATCTCACATTTCCTGTACAACTTTTTACATCTTTTTTTAACCGGTGGCACTGGTCTTTTACTGTTTTTGTTGGGGGAAAGTCTTTACTTTCAGTTACTAGTTTGTTCTTTGTAAATATTTTGCTACTCTTTATTCTTCTCTGAAAGATGACCAATGTATTCAGTTTTCAATTTTAGTCTATGACTACAAACATTTCAATAAATTTTCATACTTCATTGCTTTTTGCAATCTTTTCTAAATATTAAAATTCAACAAATATTTATATTTTCTAAAAATCTTGGCGTTTTATTTATTTATTTATTTATTTATTCATGTAGTTATTTTTGTACCAAATGTACCAAAATTTTTCTTGATCTATTTTTTGTTCTGTTTTAATTATCTTTGCCTGTTCTTCTTCTTATCTTTCTCTTCAGCTTTAGCGTAGTATACTAAAAATTATTCTGTCAAATAGATTCCATAGATTGTCAAAGAAGAAGATATTAGATGAATCTTCTTTCTTTCATAGGCGGTGAAGTGCGTTTTCCTCCTCTTCCTTGTCCACACCGCTTCGACAAAGGTCACTTGAAAGCAAATCTCACCTTTTTGCGTGGGTGCCAATCATACTGAGACACGTCAGAACACTAATCACGTTTCTCATCTGGTCCAGTTTTAGTGAGAAAAGTTCATTAGGATGACAAAAGTTTAAGGTTGACAAAATTTTGCGCGCAGTAGATCCTGTTTTGCTCTTCCTAACTCTTGAACTTCCTTTTCTTTTTTAACTTTGTTTTAGTTCACATTTTCACGCGTTTTCTTATTCATTTGCGCTCCTTTCATTTTCTCATTATTCTCCAGTTTTTATTGCATTGTAACGATTTTCTTATTATTTCGTGTTGCTTTCAAAAATTCCAACCACTTTGTGTCAATTTTGTGTGCTTTTCAAGTGATTGTGCGCATGCAGCAATTTTTGTAGCATACTTATGGGCGGCATAAGCTCTCAAGTTTTCAACACTTGAAATACTTCTTGACTTTTATTTATGGCTGTTTGCAAAAAATTTGATTTTTTTTTAATAGTTTTTTCTTATTCAAATAGTTTGGCACTGTGATTTTCAGTTTTCAACTTTTTATGAGATTTAGTTGCCAAGTAAAAAAAAAACCCAAAATTATATTTGAAAGGTTTCAGCATTGTATTTTGTGCAATTGCAGCATTTTTAATTTGCTTACAATTGTTGTTGTATATTTCCTGAATGCAAAGATTTTTGCTGTCAAATGAATAATAAATTTTAACACAAAAATAATTAAGACATTTGTTGTCAAACCAAGAAACAACAAACTTGTCTCAAATCGTGCTGAAATTTGCACAATCAAACAACAACAAAAACAATGCGAGAAATGTTCGAATTACTCAGTACCAGTCATTTTTATGGCATTTATTGCATGCTATAAAAATGTCGCATTGCTCTTATGTACACATTTTTTCGTTGTTTTTTGTTTTGTTACCCTTAACAATTGAATAATTTTTAAGGTTTGTCGTAAAGTTTATGGGTTTCGTTGTTGTTGTTGTTGTCTATATGCTAAAAAATTAATGCGCAAAGAAATTTAGAATGAGCTCAACACTTGAACACTTCTGTGTCTGTTTATTTGAGAGCTGATAAAAACATTTATTTAGAAAGAAGAAGTGAAGGTAATGCTTTTTTTTATTGTTTAGGGGGTGGGAAAAAAATACAAAATTGCCTTGGACTTTTTATAGGCTGAGTGACTTGAATGTGACTTGATTTGTGTCAGTATTTGGTAATTTGTCTGACTTTGAAAAGCCTCAAGTAAGATCTAAATTTATGCTTATAAAAATTTAAGTTTAAGCTTTCTCGAAGCTCATCTTTGTTTAATTTTAATTTAATCTTCACTTAAGTTCTGCTTCGGTTAGGTTCGGGCTGGCTTTAAAGTCTCGCCGAGACTCTGTTTGGGTCCTAAGCATTACCAGATAACCGGTCTCAGTATAGTAACCACAAAGATTTATAAATATACGAACTTTTGTAGGGGACATTTGTAGGTCCTTTAGTTTGAATGATACTTCCAGTGCCTCCAGTGTAAACAGAGTGAGCCTATTTGAGTCTTGAGAGTCCAGTACAGAGGCAGAGATACCCTGTTCTCCACACTTTGTGCTCATATCACTGTAAATAATGCTTAGCCTGTAAGCATGGACTTCCATCAGGCAGTGACCCGTTTGTAATCTCAGAACGATCCTGCAAACGATCTTGTTGGTCTCCTTTCGTGAGACCAATAAAATGTAACTGGTGCACTTCTTGTCGTATTTATTAAACTTTACTTTGATTTCCAATTTGTTCAATTTTTGAATCCAATTTGATTTCTAAAGTTCACTTCTTTCATTTCCAGCAACTTTCCTTATTCATAAAATTTCTGCTCTTAAAATTTTCTAAACTTCTAGTGTCCTAACCACAGAATCAACTTTGAAATCTTTAGCATTCTCGCTTTAACCCTTTTGACCCCAAAGTTGCCTGAGAGCAACTTCACCTATTTGTCATCTTATAGCAAAAGCTACGATTGATTTATGGGTTTAATTTAAGTAGGAACCAACAAATTAATATTTTTAGAAGTGAATTCAAAGCAAATTACAAAAATTTTACTGTTATCCCCACAATAATTTCCAATAATTTGCAGTGATATCAGGGAAAGTTTGTGTTCTAATTGAAGTCTACGAATTGGGCGCGTTTGATCAAAACCCTGTTTCTTTAATAATGGTTAAATAAAATCAAAAAGTGATAATTTTGTATTTTTCCACAAATATTAAATAATTTTTCTGTAATTAAAAAATATTGATATACAATTTATTTAACCCGTTTTAAGCAAAAATTGTTCAAAAGTAAACTAGCTCTAGAACTCTAACAAAGAGGCGTGGCGACTTCAAATGTCGTGTGCACACTTCTTAGGCAAATATTTAATGATTTAAATACCAAAAAGTAATATCGAGAATCAGGGTAAAATTCGGGGTCGAAAGGGTTAACAACAATTACTCACCACTTCTTGCCAAATACATCTCGCATGCAATATTTTTTATTTATATGCTTTTAAATATCAATATTATTGCTTACATTGCACCGCAATATTGGCAATTTTATTTTTAAGCCATTCGTTCTTGCTTCTTTCACGCCAATCAGTGCCCGGCAGCGTAATAGAAAAGAAATAAAAAACATAAAATACAAGTTGATTCTAAGCCAAATTAGCGGCGGCTGCAACGCATTGAGTGAGACTGCCGCAGTGTAAAACCGCCATTAAATGCTTGACTCCATAATGGAGTCAAGCAACCAGCCTCAGCACCACTACAACATATGTCAAAACCCTCACACACACACACACACACACACACTCACACATAAACTAGCGTACAGACATTTTCAGTGGCTCGTAGTTTACGCAAACACACGCAACGTTTGCAATATTGGCGGCAGCTGCTGCTAAAATTTTGCAAAAGAAAAATAATGTCTCATGGCATAATAACAACAACAACGAGGATATTAATCCTGTTGTTGTTGTTATTGCAGCAGAAGCAACAGCAATGAAAAACAGCAGCAGCAACTACAGTGGTCATAGTTGATGTAGTTGCGTTGCTGTAAAAACTTGGCGAGAAAAACTTGGCAAGCGAGTACTTATATTTGTGTCTGTGTGTCTTGGCGTCTGTGTGTGTGTGTGTTTAACGAGTGTGTAAGCAATACTGAGTGCGAGAGAGAAGCTGTAAGAGCAGTAAACGCGTTGCTGCACTTTACGACCGCCACGTGCAAAATCAAAGCAATATACATCAAGTTTGCGCCACAACTGTGTGCAACTACAACAACAACAACAAAAAACAGCAATGATGAAAATTCTCTGTAAAGCAATATTTTATACGTATTTCATTTTTGTTCAACACGCATGGAAAATTGAAAAAGTGCAATAAACAACAGGAAGACAAGTTGAAGAAAAAGCATGGGAGTTATTATTATTTTTTTAAATTTCGATGTAGTTTCTAAGAAGGTCTGTAGACTTTTTTACTTAGGGAGCTCAGTTAAGGCGAGAATGAAGATCACTAAAGACATCAACAATCGACATGATTTAGTGTTTTATGGAAATTCTTAATAATGGGTGCTCGATGCTGAAGAACCTCTCATTTTTTGCGGTTTGGTGAAAGAGTACATGAACCCCAAAATTGTGGGGGCTAGAGTGGGTCGAGTGCTCTGAGAGGGTTAAAAGCTATGACTGAACCTCACTAGTTTTCCTTACTGAACTTTCTTCCTTATTGAAATTGATTTCAAACATATTTATACCCTATCTCCAACCCTTAATGGGGCTCCCATAGAAAATTATCGTTTTTATAAAATAGTTTCCAACTGCTCCCAGGTTGGCCCCAAATGTATCAAATGTAAGACCGACACTCATTTATTTTCTCTTTCGAATGTTTCTTCCAAACAAACCTACTCGCTATCTCCAAGCTATCTTCAAGCTGCCATTCAAAACTGACCATTTTCTATGGAATTGGCTTCCCATTGTAAATGTAGTAAAGTAGTCGAGAAAACATTGTATCTTGAAAACTACTGAACCGATTTAAATGATTTATTCAGCGATCGGCAACATTCTTTAGTGAAAAAAATACAAAATTAATTAAAGTTCAGAATTGTGTCACCAGAGGGCGTCTCCCATACCATCTTAGCTGTGAGGTTGCCAACTTTTGGGTCTCTACGAAGTAAAAATCAAATTAATTAAAATTCAGAATTTCGCCACCAGAGGGCGTCTCCCATTGTATCTCGGAAACTACTGAGTCGATTTCAATGATTTATTCAGCGATCGCGCAACATTCTTTAGTACAAAAAATACAAAATTAATTAAAGTTCAGAATTTTGCCACCGGAGGGCGTCTCCCATTGTATCTCAAAAACTACTGAGACGATTTCAATGATTTATTCAGCGATCGCGCAACATTCTTTAGTACAAAAAATATAAAATTAATTAAAGTTCAGAATTTTGCCACCGGAGGGCGTCTCCCATTGTATCTCGGAAACTACTGAACCGATTTAAATGATTTATTCAGCGATTGACAACATTCTTTAGTGCAAAAAATACAAAATTAATTAAAGTTCAGAATTTCGCCACCAGAGGGCGTCTCCCATTGTATCTCGGAAACTACTGAGTCGATTTGAATGATTTATTCAGCGATCGGCAACATTCTTTAGTACAAAAAATACAAAATTAATTAAAGTTCAGAATTTCGCCAACAGAGGGCATCTCCCATTGTATCTCGAAAACTACTGAACCGATTTAAATGATTTATTCAGCGATCGGCAACATTCTTTAGTGCAAAAGATACAAAATTAATTCGAGTTCAGAATTTCGCCACCAGAGGGCATCTCCCATTGTATCTCGAAAACTACTGAACCGATTTAAATGATTTATTCAGCAATCGGCAACATTCTTTAGTACAAAAAATACAAAATTAATTAAAGTTCAGAATTGTGTCACCAGAGGGCGTCTCCCATACCATCTTAGCTGTGAGGTTGCCAACTTTTGGGTCTCTACGAAGTAAAAATCAAATTGTACTATCGAAACCCCATAAATCTCCCCTTTTCGTTGCTTTTTTTTTTTGCAAGTCAGCTGGCAAAGGTTACCTCTATTATTCCAAATAATTCAAACTATTCTTAGAACCAAAAAATAAATTGATTCCTTGAACCATAGAGAGTTCAGGTATCCAAAAATTCTCATGTTGTCATATGAGCAACAGAGCACTGAAAAGGTTAAGCAATTTTTAGATTGAGATTTATGAAATTTGTTTTGTTTATGATATCTGTAGAGCTGTTTTAAAACCAAAGAATTAAGTCAATGATTTCAAAAATGTTAATTTTTCTCATAGTATATTTTTTTATTTATTTATTTATTTAAGATAAATTATGATACAATAAACATTATAATTAATTATGGAAGCGCTAGCTGCCAGGGCTATCGTTTCTCATAGTATACTTTTAGGGGCATTGACTGAACTGAGTGTTAAGATTTAAAACAAAGATTTATACAAGTTTTCTAATTGCTATCTTTTCATGTGTTCGATTTGTTAAGTTTGATATATACAAACAGCAACAACAAACAGCGTGATTGTTTGATGATTTTCAAGTTGAGCTGAATTTTAAAATTTTAGGATTTTTTTTTATAAAATACTTAGACTTTGTTGTTGTTATTAACTGGTCAGAACAACCCGTTACCAGGCGCCTTCTTCAGTTGGTCAAAACAATTTTTTTTGCACCTCCTCACCTTGTTTCTTTCACCGGAAATCCTATTGTCCTCTTTGCTGCCTTTAATCAATTGTATTTAAAATTTATTAATTTAATTAATTTCGTTTACTAAAAATTCCTTAAAACATTAGCATTCCAAAAAGGGCTCTTAATTCCACAAAAATCCTCCGGTTTGTGCCACTTGACATTTTTGTGAACCATTGCATACATTCAGGCGCCACAGCGCACAACTCCACTCAACTCAACTCGGTGGCCATTGGTAGGAAGACAAGCAATTGAAATGCAATTGTGCGCCGCTACTTTCTCTCCACTTCTTCCTGTACGGCTGCCAACACTTTTTGGTGTTTTATTTCGTTTTACCACACAACATCACCGACGCCAGGTAGATTTCCACATTTTTACATCGTTTTTTTTTGTTTTATTTTTTTTTCGTTTTACCAGCGCAATTTCAACAATTTCATGAATACAAAAGTCAGCGACACGTTTTCGACTGGCATTTAATTTGCATTTAAATTAAATGAAAATCAACTGACGCTCTTCTGACGCTTCACGCTCGTTGTTGCCGGCCCCCCCTGTCCCCTCGAAACGGACCTCTACTCTTTGTACTATTTAATCAAGTTGGCAATTTCTTGTTTTCAACTGCTGCAATTTGCTTTTATGTTGTTCTAAGCAAATTTGCATGGTTGCTTGGCTGCGAATAAAGCAATTTTCAAGTGACTTTTGCATTTGGTTGGCCGAGCGTGCTGTGGCTCAGCGCATTGCGAAAAGCGAATAGCGCGCGTGGGCGTAAAGCAAAAGCGGCCAAGTTAAGTCGCGGGTCAGCCAATGCTGTCCACTGTGGTTATTTCTATTTTTCTGTTGTTTTCTATTTTTAAACGCACCCCTTTTCTGGTTTGAGTTATATTTGTATCTGCGTTAGGCTTTTATATATAAAAATGTTTATTTTGTTTTTTCATTTCCTGGCATATTTCCTCGTTATGTCATAGGCTGCAAGTTTAAGACGAACGTCGCCAACTTGCCACTTGCGGGCAATTAGTTTTTAGCGCTTCGCACGCGAAAGCGTCAGTGAATGCAAGTAACAAAGAGAGTGAATGACTGAGTGAGTGAACGTTTGCGTGAGTGTTGTGTGTGTGTGTGTTTGCCTGGCGTGACTTATGCGGCAATTAAATTAGTGCACGCGCACGCACAGCCGGCACGCCGCTCGCTTCTGTTTCTAACTGTGCTCCATTCAATAACAACACAACAATTGAATACTACACCAAGTGCTGGCATTGTTTTTGCTGTTGTTGTTTGGTGTTGCCAGGAATAGTAAAAGGATTGTGCCGACAATTAGTTGCCGGCCGAGCGAGGCATTGCCACGCGCCAAAATTTTTAGGCATTCAAATGAATGAATCAGAAATTAATGTTGCATTAGCTTTGCAGTAAATTCTGAAATTATTACTGTGGCCAAGTGCTGGCAGTAGCAATGACAAATGTCCAGTATTTAAATGTGATGAAAATCCACTTCCAACTGAGAGCCGTGAGCCGAGTTAATGGCCAATTTTTCCGAATCAACGTGTACAGAGAATTAGTAAAGTTTATTGCATGCAATATTTTTGGACAATGAGTTTGAGCTGACAGTCGTAAGCAAAGTTAATGGCAAATTTTTTAGAGTCAATTTATGTAGAGAATTAGTAAAGTTTCTCCTCAGATGGAGAACAGCTTCGGTCTTTCGCATTATTTAAACATCTTCTCTACGAAGCTAATAGTCATCTTTAAAGCCTTATAACTGCTGTATCAACATTATTGGAATTATTTAAATTTTTGCAGACAGTCGGGCGCTACTCAAAGTCTTCAAAAAGATCTCCACCACTTCAAAACTGATCTCTCTTTGACGATCATTCCTCAATAACCTCGGAAACAAATATAAAATCTTTCTTATCTAAATATTAGGCCGAAAAGGACTCAAAGGACAGATCTTTAAAATCTTTTTTGTTTGACTATCAGATCACATGGATATCGATGGCAGCTGCATAGCTCTTTTCAAAGAGCTCGGACAGGTCTATAAAATCATTCCCATCTTTTCTTTCTCTTTTGAATACTAGGCCACATGGACATCAAAGGCATCAAAGACATCAAAGTCCTGCTTAAAGGACTCAAAGTCTTCAAAAAGATCTCCACCACTTCAAAAGCGATGTCTCTTTGACTATTTTTGCTCAAAGAGCTCGCACAGATCTATAACATTTTTCTCATCTAATTATCAGATCACAGAGCTATCAGTGACAACTGTATGGTCGAAGCCTTTGCAAGATTTGGCACTACTGTGCTGAATCATAAATCCACAATTACAAAGGGAATTCTTTTCGTCACTTGTAAACTGGTTATACGTTCTTTCTATGCCTCAATACAGCCTACAATAGTTGGCTGGTGGAAACCTGTTGGAGCTTGAAACAATCAGCTCTGACTCAATCTGACTCTGTAAGGAGGAGAAGTCGTCTTTCCGGACACTGCTCGACTTTTTCCACACGCAGATGGAAAACTAAAGGCT
Organism: Melieria picta; assembly: GCA_964056695.1. Classification (NCBI taxonomy): domain Eukaryota; kingdom Metazoa; phylum Arthropoda; class Insecta; order Diptera; family Ulidiidae; genus Melieria; species Melieria picta. The sequence goes on along the minus strand of OZ057399.1, from coordinate 75,826,234 downwards.
TCACCTTCTTCAATGATTTTGATAATCCACAATCAGTAAATTTTAGAGATTTGAGGTTCATTAAAAAATCACACTAACTTGTGAAGAGGAAAGGATTTCAAGTCATTTGCTCTGACACTTCGTGACTATTTCAGATGAGAAGCTTTAGGCTTCACCTTCTTCAATTGTTCGTATAATCAAAAATTAGTAATTTTTAGGGACTTGCTGCGGTTCATACATAAATTACTATGGCTTCACTGGGCTTTTCACAAACTTGTCTTTTACTTGCTTTTCCTCCTTTTTAAGAAAGAAAATTAAGGCAGAAAATAATCTCAGAACCGCAAAGAGACAATTGGTGAACTTTTTGTTACATGAAAAACAAGAGTAATAACTTTCTGCATTCTATTCTTAAACTGTGGCACGCCTACCACCAGTCGTAAGTGAGGCCTTTAATGGTGATACGAGACTGCTTCACATTGAACATGAAGAGTAAATATCCGAAAATAAGTTTGGGAACCGCTGATCTAGACCTATTTTCATTACACAAATAAATATTTAAAATTAAAATAAACTAACAAAGCTTAAATTAAAACAAAAAAATTATCAGTTACGCTCAACAATTACTTGCTGCGCCTGCAAATATGCAAACATACACAGCAAACCAATAAACAAAACAATTTAAATAAATACAATATTCTGAAAATTAAAAAAAAAATTAAAAAAAACAAACAAAAAACTGCTTATGTATGCAAAATCTTTATTTATTGCTGCTTTTATTGTAAATATTTTTTATTATAAACAATTACTCTTGCATATTTATAGGGGCACAAAAGCTTTCAATTTGTTTAATACGTTTCATTGAATATATTTTTTATCATTGAATATATTTTTTATTGTTCAACCAAGTGTGCGCATATTTTCTTTGAAGCGCCCTAAAATTATGCAATGAATTTACATTGCTCGCTTTTAATATTCAATGCAACAACAACAATAAAATATATGGAAAATTTGTTATAGTTGACTGCTTGATTTGTCGTTTTATGGCGCATTAAAGGCATTTCTCTTGTACGAATAATTTATTTCTTGCCTTTTTTTATTCTTTCACTTGAATATGAAAAAAAGTTGCATTCAGTCGTTGACAAACTGTGGTGAACTTTTCATTATTTATGGCATTGCACAGTGATTCGACTCCATACAACCGCGGGACAAAATTAGAAGGAGTGGTCCGTTCTTCAAAAAATTTGGTATACTAGTGAATTATGGTCTGCTGAAGTGAAATCTCCATTTTGTTTTTCTTAAACTTTTGTAGTTTGGCAATGGCTGAGACTTAAATTTGCAATTTTCGTCATTTTTGGTGAGCTATAGCAACGAGTGTGTTGGCTAGATTTTTCAGATTTTACATTTAATCGGTAACGTCAACATTGATAATTCCATAGAGTATCATAAATTGTCTTAGGACTCTTTAGTTTTGCAATAAAGACGATAATAATAGACGTATGTTTTGCTTTCTGCAGTTTTCTCAATTTTTCATGCTGATTGCATACTTTTAGGGATAAATAAAATAAATTTTGTCGAAAAATACGTGTTTAGACCACTTTTCAAATTGAATTATTTTCTAAGATCGGAAGATATCGGAGGATGTAATTAGATTATCCGACAAAGAAAGAATGCTTCTTAAAATAAAAAAAAGCCAGGAACATACTTTAACATGCTTTTTAGATATTTTCCTCTAAGTTTTGCCAATTTTCAGATTTTTAATTTAAAAAAATATTTTGAATTAGAAGTGAAGTAAAAGCCTCAGCTTTGCAAATTTTGAGAAAACATTAAAAGCGAAAATGGCCACAGCATTTCTTAATCTATATTGAAAGTTTTAGCAACTTCTTGGTAACCATGTATTTTTACAATTTTTTTTACTCAATCGACTAAAAACAGAAAACATGTGTTTAAAATTTTTTGTGAAAAAAGTTCCGACTTTGAGCAGCTCTTGCAATTGCACTAATTATTTTTTCGCACAGATTTTTTGGAGTTTTCTTAGTTGGAGTTTTACCTTCTTTCAAACGACATCAAAATCGTTAACTTCTGAGACTATAAATTTTTTGAATTTTGTCTATGGAACGAATCACTGTGCAATGTGGCAGCTGTGTTGCAGTTTGTGGTTTTAATAGTTTCTTCCTTGGAAAATTACAAATTAGCACAAACGCTTAAAGCATACTTTTAGGCGCATGCAGTAAAGTTTTAATAGTAAAAAGGTTTGAAGTTCTAAAATTAATCAAATAACTGACATATGAAGGACACGTTTCGTTGCTTTCAAGACATTTTGTGCAGCAGCCAAACGGTGGCTAGAAATAATCACCACAATTCAATAAGGCGCGTAATTTATGTTGCTGCCAAATTGATTCCCAGTACTGGTACTTAGCTTCATTCCAAACGCAGCTCGCAGCTCACTGCTGACTTAAACGCCTCCGCGTGCTTCGCCTCGACGAAGAGTCACTGTGGCCGACCTTGGCGACCTCGTTGCCAGTTGCTTTCGCCACCATTACGGCGGCTGTGTTATTGAGCCAATGTGCCGCTCGAATTTTCCGTATACTCGTAATTTTTGTATCTGGCGCACACGCTGACATGTGCCACGCGTGCATACGCGTTCGTGTGCAGGTAGACTACCACATTTTCGTAAATGCGAAATTGAACGCTTTTATTTCATTGTCTCCCCTCTGCCCACCAGTCTCTGAACTCACACAAGGCTGGGCACCTTTAAGTGGTACTGGGGGATAATTGGAAAAAATTGCAGCGCCCCCCTGCAGCTCTGCTTTTATCAAAAATTGCCTTATTAGCTTTCACATTGTCGTCATGGTATTTTAAATGAAAAATTGTGGCGCCATTTTAGCAGCTTCTTTGGCTGCTTTAATTTATTTTTAATTTTGAAATGTTTTTTTGTATATTTGTAGAAAGCAAGCAAGTAGAAAGAAAGCTTTTAAGAACATTGTTTGCATATTTTCTGGCGCCGAAACGCAGATTTTGTTTGTTCAAAAGTTAGATTGTTGGGACAAAAGAGGCACGAGACACAATAGGAGAGAGAATGAGGAGAGAGAAGGGAACGTGAACATACATTCACACACACACACATATGTAGATTGAATTTCTTGAATTGCTGACATGATTTGAGGTGTGTGAGTGAAGGAGTCGCGTACTTTGCATTACTCGAATTGCACGCATTTTGGTTACCTTGTTTACAGTTCTCGAGGGCAAAGAGCCTTGTTAAGACTTCTTTTATAAAAGGAAATCCATTATTTTTGTATGAAATTCAAGGCTTTTCTTTGCAAGCTTCTCTTGAGGCAAATGTCAAAATGACTCATAAGCAGGGAAAGGATTTTGTGGAAATTGCCTTATTTGTTTGCTGCTAGATAGAGCATTTCTTATTGAAAATGAGCACGAATTAGGTCCTTCTGATTAGAAATATATCACTTTTATTTTGCCTTTTTCGCCTTAAAAAGGCAGTTTGCCTTTTTCACCCATAAATGCTTTTTTTAGTGTCTATTTTACCTATAAATCCCACAAAATGCCTTTTTCAAGATTTGTCGAGGGCCTTTTTATTTTTTCTTTCGTTTTTAATATTTTCTCCCTTTTCTTTCGCAAAAACACCTTGAAACTAAAAAAAAATTAAATGGTAACATTGCAATTTCGTTAACTTATCGATGTTTTTACATTGATTTGATCATTTTTAAGACGTTATTTTTTGTTGTGCAGTGGAAAATTTAATTTAATGCAAAAATTTTATTTTTTTTTTGTGATACAAGATTATGCTTTTTATGCTTTTATATGAGAAGTTAAAATATGAATTTTAAATATGTGCCTACGTTTTAATTAAAATATCTTAGTTTTAGTTTTTAAACTATCTTTGAAAACCTTGATGTTCCTTTTCTTTTACAAAAAACGAGGTATAAATATTGTATGTTGCATACGTCAGATGAAATGAAATTATTTAAAAATACATACCGTTTCCCCTTTTTTTAGATTTTCTAGTATTTTTTTCTTATTATTAAATGCCTGTTTTTGCTTTTTAATGCCTTATTTTGCCTTTTTAGGCAGTTTTTAGTGTCTTTTTCTGCCTTTTTGGCAGTTTTTAGTGCCTTTCCGTGCCTTTTTTGCTATTTTATTTTGCCTTTTTTATAGGGTTTTAGGTCCTCAAAATCCTTTCCCTGCTCATAAGACATCTTTGGCCTGTCGTTGTCCTTAGGGAACACAATTCCTCTTCTATTGACCAAACCTGGACTATTGCATACTTCAAATGGTCCAATGTTGACGCTGTAGGTCGAAATTAAGTGGTCATAGTAAATGATTTCCTGCCAATCTCTTAAAAAATACAGCAAAATCTTCCTACTGGCAAAAGTTGGCCGTTTTGTGGACAGATAAGTAAAGGGAAATAAAGTCACTGTGCAATTGTGAATTAGGTGACTACTGCAATAAACCGAACTAAAGAATTTCAGTGGTGCTTTGTTTTATTGTGACACAAACCAGTGATACGAACTCTGCCTGCGTTGGCCAGCATAAACTGACTTTCGTAACAATATGATTAGCCACAACGATTTTGATTACTAGCACTTTTGACATTGCTACTTTTGCCTTATCATATTCGGCATTCGGTCTGTATTGTGGCCGAAGCCGATTATAGGCCGATTTTGCGTTTTTTTTTTGCCGATTTTGCGTTTTTTGGCGGAATGCGGCCGAATGTGGCCGAATGTGGCCAAATGTGACCGAATGTGGCCGAAGCCGAAGCCGATTAATCGGCCGGGCTCGAACTACAATTTTTGTTTTGTTTATCTATATCAAAGTTCATGGACGCATAGATTTCACTAGAGATATTTTTTTAAGATTTCAATGTAAAAATTTGAAAGAAAATTTGTCAACGAAAATATCGGGGTTTTAAAAAATTTATTTTTATATTTTTAAATTTATTTTTTGAGTGCAATTTTCGAAAGATCATACAATTTTACGCCAGAAAACTTTACACCCAATTTCTCGGAAATCCATTTTAGTACCTAAACGAGTCGCTGAAAAAAGTCTTATAAAGCGCACCTTCAGGCGCTAATGGGTTAAAGCATTCAGCCCGCAATTCACATAAAATGTGAATGCTTTATTGCAAAACTAACCTGAATCTCTTACTCCATCAATACTCAACTCTGCGCCGCCTAAATGTATGCGCTCCAGTCTATTGGTTCACTAACCGCCCCTTTGGGCTCTGGTGGCGCTTTAATGCCAAACAAATGTGCTCCATTACTCAGACGTGTGGCCAATTGGCCGTTGGTTCGCCGAATAGTAGCGGTCAGCCAGCTGCCAGTGTACACTTGGCGCCTCTGGCGTATTCAGCAAATGCCAAACGTGCGCACCATCTACGCCATTTTGATTTTATTGCCACTTAATTGGCATTTGAAAATGCTTGAATTGAAGCGCGCCAGCATGTTTTTCGTTTAATTTTTTTTTTTTTCGTAACATTTTTTAGGCACGACCTGCGTTTGCTGTAGCGTCGATTTCTTTGGCTGCTTTTGTTATTTTGTTGAAACTGTTCTTGTTGAAATTGTTGTTGTTGTTGTTGGGTTTGCCGCTGCTATTCAATTACAATGCCCTGTTATGCTGCTCAGTAGGGCTGCGTTGTTGATTGATGAGGATCGAACTGAGATTTGAAATTGGCAGCATTTGTTGCTCTCGTGCCACTTCTTTCAAGATGCTGGAAGTAGGGTGTGTCGCAAGTAACAAGAGGAGAAATAATAAGAGGAGTGTTGAGCCACTGGCGCTGTTGTGACATTAGGACATCGTGTTGTTAGTGAGCCTCTGGAGGCTTATAATAAATCGCTAGTTAGCTTCTTATATGCCTTTGTGTGTGTGTGTGTTTGTTTGTTGTTGCCATTTGCTTGTTGCTGCTGCTCCATTTGTTAATAATTTGCTTGATAAATCAAAGCAACTAGTCTTCGAATAATGGGGGAAAATAAATTAAAATGTAATTAGGTTTAGCATACTTTTGGCAGTTGAAGCGTATCGAGTTTTATGGGCAGTAATTAATGCTTGAAGGGTTATGGGCGAATGCAAAGATCAATTAGCAAACAAGTATTGACAGTTTAGTGCTTTCTAGGTGGCGTTTTATTAAGGTTAGAGTGCCCTAAAGTATGCTAAGAGTGGCGCTTGAAATGTTATGGATGACTTTATGTTAGATGAAGTTTGAACATTACAACTGGGAATAGATTAGAAATTAGATTTAGACTAATTTAATTTAATTTCCGTTACTTATATTTTTTTAATTATTTAATTATTTTTTTATTTTTTATTATTTATTATTATTTTATTATTTTTTATTATTATTATTTATTTTAATGTCCACTTTGGTAATTTGAAAAACAAACTGGAATCAAAACTTTGTTTTATTATAAAAAACTGCCATGTGAGGGTCACATTAGGTAAGAGTAGTTTACCTAAGCTGCCAGTAGGGCCCCTCCTTGGTCCTCAGCAATGCCAGTCGGAGTTCCACTTAGGTGTGGTAGGAAGGTAGGCATGAAATAGTGTGGTATGAAGAGTCTTAATAATGGGTACTCGATGCTCCGGAACCTCTTTTTTATGCAACTTGAAGAAAAAATGCCGAAAAATTGGGCAGCTAGGAATGGATTAAAATGGCATCGCATCGAAGTTAAAGTTCACAAAAGTGCTTAAAAATTCGACAATTTGCTACACAGCTGCTCAGAAATTGCCCTTAGAAGGTTGAAGTCTATGACTGACCCCCACTAGTTTTCCCTACTAAATATTTCTTTCAAATATTATTATACGATATCTCCAACCTTTAATGGGGCTCCCATACAAAATGATAATTTTTCTAAAATAGGCTCCAACTGCTTGCAGGTTGGCCCCAGATGTGTCAAATGTAAGACCGACACTCATTTATTTTCTCTTCCGAATGTTTCTTCCAAATATACATACCCGGTATCTCCAAGTCTTAAGGGGGCTACCATACAAAACTGACCATTTTCTGCTCCCCAGTAGTAAAGTAATCGAGGAAACATTGTATCTCGGAAACTACTGAACCGATTTGAATGATTTATTTAACAATGGGCATTATTTTTCAGCGCAAAAAATAAAAAAATAATTCCAGTTCAAAAATTCACCACCAGAGGGCGTCTTCCATACAAAAAAAGTTGGAGGGTTTTAAACTTTTACGTATCTACGAAGCAAAAATCAAAATGTACTGCAAATCCCAGTGACCTGTCCACCTTAGTGCACATTCATTATTAATCTAACCAAAATCCAGTGTCCCTACGAGCCAAGCAAAATCATCAAAGGCTTAAAAATTTAAATACCCATCAGTTCCTTCCAGAAGTTTAATCAAAGTGAACAGCAGGCGCGAAAAATCTTTTCGCTTCACTAACCTGACACTGGTCAAGGATAGCAATTGCTGCACCGCTAAGCATACTAAAGAGGTACAAATATTTCCTTGAATATTTCCCTACCTTTTCCATCATTCATGATGCCAACTGTCTTTCACTGTCTTTCAAAAATTAACGCTCATAACAATACAAAATTCACTTTTCCTACACAACATCAATCAAAAAAAATGGTCCATTCTACATTTGCAATGCAAATTGATGATTTTGAAAAAATCTTAGCATACTTTTTGGCTAACAGAATTTTGGGTTGAAATGCAAATTTATGAATCCAAGCATACTTTCAGGCTAGCAGGCTTTTAGCTGAAAATAAATGTTGGCCATATAAAAAAATGCCAACAAAACACATAGCAGACGAGTGAAGGAAAGCAATGACGGATTTTATTTGTACGCTGAAAAGTATGCAATGCAGATATGAGCAAAGCCAAAGTAGCACAAATGAACAAACATACATATGTGGATTTTTGAGCAGTGGCAACAATAAAAATAACAACAACAACAACAATATTGAGCAGCAGATTTATGCACATGTAAAGAAATTTGTAAACGAAAAGAATGTGTCTGATTTTTCGAGTGGATTTTCGCAGCCAACTAAGAGGACAAGTGTGGCAGGGGAAAGGAAGAACCACCACAAAAGATGCTGTATTTCGCAGGCTGCATGTGCGCCATAATTCATTCAAGTACTGTCGAGCGCGAAAACTAAGATAAATGCTGAGCAGTGCAAAAAGCGTACGAGGGCAAAGTAAAAGCGGCGACGGAGCGACCCAAAGCTGAGGTAGAAGGCAGCGTATATGAAGAGGGCACCAACCAAAAAAAAAAGGAAGAAAGAAAACATTGTTGAGACTGGCACAAGTGAGGCGGTCCCTCAAAAGTGCTGCAAGGTTGCTAAAAGGCTCAGAGGGCGGCCAGAGACACGACGACATCGCGGCAGCCACTAAAAACGCATACAAACTGTCTGTTGTCTTCGGCTTCAGCGGTTGTTGTTGTTAATGTTGTTGTTAAATTTTTTGTTGTTGTTGTATTTATTATTGCTTTTCTAACGTTTACAGCGTCATTTAGCAAAGTGGGCCAAGTGTTGGGCGCAACACTCACACTCTCTGCTTTTGGCGTTCACTGCACATTCGTGCGCTTTGTTGTTATTGCTGAAAATGTCTCATCCTTCATAAGGCACCCGCTGCGAGCTGTCGCACTTTGTCATTTGGTCCCCTTGTTTTTATAGATTTTTTGCTGATTTTTGTTTTGGATTTCATTTTTGCTGCATACTTATAGGCATACAGCACGAGTAGCACAATAGATCAAGTGAGGTCATGGCACAAGCTGCCAGCCCGCCTGTTTTCATTCATGCACCAAGTCTTTATTTTATTCAGCAAAAATTTGTTAGTAAAGTCCAAAGAGAGAAAGAGAGGCAGAGAGAGAACAAGATGTGGCACAGCGAATAGAAAGAGTAAACGGCGCTGGTCATCCATTGGGGCGGTAAGCTGTTGAAAAACTTTTAATAAACTCAGCGCTGCGTGATGCGCGCAAAGGATAAACGTTACAGTGCGCGTTCGCAGCAGCTTAGCCGCGTCGCATTGGACGTTCATTTATTTTCATTTGTGCGCGCATAAATCAGATTTATTGTATCTGCAGCTGCAGCAGCAGCAGCTGCTCTTAAATTTGCTTATTTACTTTCCACTCGCCGCAAGGTATGCTATGACATTTTGTAATGAAAATGTCGTTCGTTGTCGTGTTGTTGTTGCTGACAAATCGCTGTAGCCAGGTGTACACTGTCATTGTAGGTTATCGAAATTGCTGCAATATTTATCAATTAAAATGTCAAGCTTGCGTTTTCTTGTAGCGAAGCATTAGCATACTTTTAGGCAACAAAGCCTAAATGAATTATTTTATTGGTTTGAAAATCTCAAGTAATAAATTCTACTATTAAAAGCTGCAAGGGATTTTTGGTAATTTTAATGCAGGCATTTTAGTTAAATTTGTACATTTTAGGCTTTAAATATTTGCACATACTTTTAGGCACTTTTAGGGAACAGTGCTTTCAGTACGTTGCACAGTGATTCGTTCCATAGACAAAATTCCAAAAATTTATAGTCTCAGAATTTAACGATTTTGATGTCATTTGAAAGGTAAAACTCCAACTAAGAAAACCCCCAAAAATCGGTGCAAAAATTAATTAGTGTCTGTACAAAAGCGGCTTAAAGTTGAAACCTTTTTTCACAAAAAAATTTAAACACATATTTTCTGTTTATTAGTCAGAAATACAAGGTAAAAATACATGGTTGCCAAGAAGTTGCTGAAACTTTCAATATATATTAAGAAATCATGTGCCCATTTTCGCTTTTAATATTTTATCAAAATTTGCAAAGCTGAGTCGGTTACTTTACTTTTAATTCAAAATATTTTCTAGATGAAAAATCTGAAAATCGGCAAAACTTAGAGGAAAATATCTAAAAAGTATGTGAAAGTATGTTCCTGAAGTTTTTTAATTTTAAGAAGCATTCTTTCTTTGTCGGATAATGGAATTACATCTTCCGATATCTTCCGTTCTCAGAAAATAATTCAATTTGAAAAGTGGTCTAAACACGTATTTTTCTACAAAATTTATTTTTTGTCATCCCTAAAAGTATGCAATTAGCATGAAAAATTGAGAAATCTGCATAAATACAAAACTTACATGTATTATTATAATTTTTATTGCAAAACTAAAGGGACAATTTCTGTTACTTTTTGGAATTATCAATGTTGACGTTACTGATAAAATGTAAAATCTGAAAAATCTAGCCAGCACACTCGTTGCTATAGCTCACCAAAAATGACAAAAATTGCCAAACTACAAAAGTTTAAGAAAAACAAAATGGAGATTTCAATTCAGCAGACCATGATTAACTAGTATACAAAATTTTATGAAGATCGGACCACTCCTTCTAATTTTGTGCCGCAGTTTTATGGAGTCGAATCACTGTGCGTTGCTTTAAAATGTATGTAATGACTTTTTTGCAGTTTCCTTGTGACTTGTTGTGCTTTTCGTAGCATAATTTTAGGCGTAAAACTTCATAAAACTTGCTGGAGTAATTAGTGTGATTTTGCCATAAAATTGAATTCAACCTCAGAACCTTAGTAAATTGATTTCTCAAAGATTTTTAAAGAGTCTGAATACTAATAAATTTGAAACCATTTATATCAGTGAAGAAAAAACAGTCGAGAGGCAGTCGAGAGGTTAAATCAGTGTTCAGAGCTTATTGAATGCTAGGTTAAAAAAATTGGAACCTTAGAACATTAGTAAATCGATTTCTGAAAGATTCTTAAAGAGTCTGAATACCAACAAATTGTAAACCATTCATGTCGTTGAAAAAACAACAGTCGTGAGGCTCCATCTGCGTTCAAAAGAATATGAAATTTGAGACCCTATTGAATGCTTATTTAAAACCATACGAACCTCAGAATCTTAGTAAATCAATTCCCTAGTAAATTAATTCTTCGTAAAGATTTTTAAAGAGTCTAAATATTAATAAATTGCAAACTATTCATGTCATTAAAGAAAGGTTAGTCGCGAGGTTTCATCTGCTTTCGAAAGGATCTAAAATTCGAGACCCTATTGAATACTAATTTAAAACAATTGGAACCATAGTAAATCGATTTTTGAAAGGTTCTTAAAGAGACCCTATTGAATGCTAAGCAATTTAAAACCATTCACCTCATTGAAAGGATCTCGAATTTTACTCAATCAACAACATTTTGATTCGAGCTCTGGGTTTTTCCTTTCTGGTCAGTCTGCTCTCTCACTTTTCGATGCCATCTTACTTTTCATTCATTCCTTTGCTCTTCATAAATTCTATTCTCTAACTATCCTTTCCCTTCATTTGTCCTCTCCTTTTTTCCTATTCATTTCTCCATATCTTCTTCGAACTTTTCTATACATTCCCTCATTTTTATTCCAACTAATCTCCTTCTTTTTCCTCTTTTAATATTTGGCTCACTGACCATTGAATTGATTCCATTTTCACTGCCCATCTATTACGATTTTTTTTCCCCACTAAAGTGTTTGCTTACCATTTAAATTCTTCACACGTTTTTGAACTTTGAAGCCCACTTCGAACTAACGACGCTTACTGTGAGTTGCATTAATAAACGATTTGAAAATGCCAACCAAATACCAGCAATAAATTAAATAAAGCACTCAATGTGCTGCTATCAGTGCAGTGCTGTCGTACGGCTATCATTTCATTTGACGTTACGGTCGGTCCCCTACTCCCTAACCCATCAATCGAACGCAGTCAAAGTCAGCAAACAATCGACAGCCATATTTCCATGGAAAATTGAACAATTTCCAGCTCTCACGTTTTGACTAAAAAAAAATGAAATAAAAGGAAGAGCAAATTTCGTGGTCACGAACATTTTTTTGACATGAATAAAACTTGTACACGGGCGTGTCAAATGAAAGAGAGAGCGTGTGAGAAATTGTAACAAGTTGGAAAAAAAAATTGAAATAAACTGTTGTGGCCTCAATTGCGCCTTTCACCTCTCCTGGCTAACATAGCATTCTGGTTGAAATAATTGAATTTCAGGTTACAACGTCGCGCGGCGCAAAATGTATGGAGTGCGCTTGTAGCTGTGTGTGTGTGTGTTTGTGTTTGTATTTCTGTGTATGTGTTTGTGGGTATTTTGAGTGGCAGCATTTTGAATTATAAATGCTGGCAAACAACAACAGCAGCCCCCCAAACAAATATTGCTTTCAAAATTTAAAAGGGCAACAAACTAGTTGCAACAACAATAACAAATTCAGTAAGTAAAATAAATAAGAACTTTTGTTTACATTAATAGTTAAGTGAAATAACACACTTGGGCGCAAATAAAATGCTCAGCGAAGTGAGCACCAAAAAGTGTAGCCTACCTTAAGGCTGTGCACCGAGTTTTTTGAAGCGGCGTTGCTTTTGCGGCAAGTTTTACAATTCAAATTCCATTTGTCACATATTTTTGGGCATTTTCACTTTGCTATGTACTTTTATGATGTGCTGTAGTATATTTTTAGGCTGTGGGCAGAAATTTAAGCGCCATTAACCCAAGTTGCCTTTAGCTAAATATGGCCGTTGCTGTAGCCATTTTATGGGGTTTCGGTTGGGGTTTTTAGTAGATTTTAAGTGATGCGTTTAATTGTTATTATTTTTGTTTGGTTAGTTTTATAGTTTTTAATGTTTTTATGGTTGCATTAAGTTGCTGAATTGCTTAATTTTCTTACATGGTTTGGTTGTTTTATAGTTTTATTATTGCGTTGAGTTGCTGAATTGCTTAATTTTCTTACATCGTCATGGGAATTTGTTGTGGTCTACTTTGTGGCGCCTTTAAGTTGTGTTTGCTGTGTGGAAATAACATAGTTCGAAGTAGTTTTCATTGGCTGATTAACTGAGTTTAAGATTGTTTGAGTCACGTTCAGCTTGGTAAAGTTTCTTTTGGCAAATGGTAATTGTATAAAGTTTAGTTGAAGTTTGGAATGTAGTGTAAGTTGGTTGAGAGGTTGTTGATTTTAACTACTTTTAGACAGAATTTTGGAGCAGTTAGGTGTGTGTATGTAATGTAATAATTATGGGTTGGTCCTGGCGAATTGCAAACTAAAAGGTTTATTGTGCTCTTAAAATCATTTGGTGTTTTATATGCTTAGATATTGAATCAGACCCTTCTGTGATATTTGTATTGGGTCCTCTTCACTGAAACTATGTTTCTTCAGAAACTTTGCATGGCTTTGTGTCAGGGCCGGACAGTTGGTAATGATGTGTTCTATTGTTTTGTAAGCTTGATTTTGGTATCAAATTGATAGCCTGCCCGTAGCTACTCTTTCTTATAGAAAATTCTGTTGAACTGCCACAAGAATTAATAATTTTCTTCTGGCAGTTCTAAAGACCAGTGCAGTAACCAGAATCGGATAGTTCTAGTTTTCTGTATATTATTTAGCTAATTTATGACTAACGTAGAGAGTGTTTTCGTATATCTGCCATCAAACGCTACTTTAGTTAATAAAAAAAGTGTTTAAATTTTTTATACATTTAGTAACATATGACCAACATTAGAAACGTCTTTGGGCTGTTGGATTGGTGTGAATAAAAATGTTTATATTTTTTTATTATTCACAAATAGTAACAGAAGTATTTATTGAAACTATAACTACCAGCGTTTATACAGTACCGTCCAAAAAGAAATCACAATTACACTTTAAGAGAATTGTGTTTAACCCTAGAAGGGTAAGCATATTTTACATACGTTGTTGGTAATCTTCGTCGAATTGACGAAGTCGTATTCAACTCCGATTTTTGGAAGAACTATAAATAGTATAAACTCAAACTTCATATACTTAGACATTTTTTGTAAATAATTCGCACCGTATATATTTTTAAAAATTATTTGTGTATTTTTAAGTAATTTGTGTTTATTTATTGAGACCACAAAATAAAAAATTAATTAAATTTAAAATAAAGTGAAGAACAAAACATAGCTTCTCCATGAAGATAGACACACAAATATAATTCCTTAAAAAACTAATAAAAAGCAAAATAATCAATAATTCTGAATAATTTTTTAAAATGCTAATTAACTACTTAACTCACTTGTTTCTAATTAACTAACTAACTAACTAACTAATCAACTTAACTAAGTTATGATTAATTAACTAACCAATTCCAAAAATTTTTCAACCGATAACCCCGCATTTCAAGACATTTTGAAATACTAAAATGCAATGCGCAGTATTCGTATTCAATTGCAAATAGTCACGTTAAAGGTAATCTTCGTCGTTTCGACGAAGACTAGTTTTGTTTTTCTATTAAAAAGAAAACTTGTGCTGCACTCGTTCTGCAAAATGTATGTATATCGCGAGAGCACATCGCCAACTGAGATCACACGAAAAGAGAAAGCAATCAGATCGGAGAATAAGGAGACATTTGAAGAAATGTATGTGGTTTTCGTCGAATCGACGAAGGTTACCCTTCTAGGGTTAAACAAGTAGGCCAATTTTATAAATTTGTTCTAGATATCTTAGTAGGTGTAGTTTATGATTTATACGGTATGTGTTTTTTTAGATTTGTGTTCATCTCTTGTGAATTCGGCGGCTTTTAGTGTTTTTTCAAAAACTAGATTTTTATACGTTCGCAGTAAAAGGTCAATATTTTGGTTATTTCTTGTACTAAAATTTGGAAATTTTTGAGGCGTTATGGGAAGATCATGTGGAGCTCGATCCCTCAATGAAAGATAGTTAGAAGCAATTGCCGAAGGGCGTAAACAAGGACGTACTCACAGTCAGCTGGCGGAGCAGTTTCGCGTTAGTACTTCCACCATTACGAAAGTTTTAAAAAGAAATAAGATCCGTGGACGTGCCATAAAGAAGTGCAGTCCCGGCAGACCCAGAATCACTAGCTCCACCGTTGATCGTAACGTTTTGCGCGTATCCAGATCGAATCTACGCCTCACAGCTCGTCAAACTCTAACTGAGATTGCGTCTCCGACCGATACAAATCCATCGATTGGCACTATAAAGCGTCGACTACAATCTGCGGGACTGTTTGGTAGACGACCCGTGAAAAAACCATACATTTCGGAGAAAAATAGAAAAGCCAAAGTGCAGTGGGTGCGCGAACATTTAAACTGGAGTCAATCGCAGTGGAAAGACGTTATTTGGAGCGATGAGAGCAAGTTTCTTCTATTTGGAACTGACGGAATAACATGGGTTCGACGTCCTGCAAACACAAGATTCAACTCCAAATACCAGCTTCCAACCATTAAGCACGGTGGTGGATCTTGTATGGTGTGGGGGTGCTTATCTGGTCGTAGCATGGGGCCTCTGTACCATATTCAAGGTATTATGGATAGACATGTGTACATAAATATCCTAGAGACTGCCAAGATGAGTTCATGGTCGGTCATTCATTTTTCAAGACGATAACGACGCTAAGCATAGCTCGAAGGATGTACAGACATGGTTCCATCGTCGAAGAGTTCAGCGCTTGGAATGGCCAAGCCAATCTTCTGACTTCAACATAATCGAGCACGTCTGGGATGAGCTGGAAAAACGCTCGAAATATAGCGGAAAAAAGCTCGAAATATAGCGGAAAAATTCGCTCAGCTATCCCAAGAATGGGTTAAAATCGATCCAAATTATATTGACCGGCTTCTCGAGTCCATGCCACACAGATGTCAGGCTGTTGTCGACGCCAAGGGTTTCGCAACAAAATACTAGTCCTTCTTTTGGCTATCATCGATTTTTCATACAGTTTTTATCGAAATAACATGTTACTTTGACTAAATTATATAAATTTTTGACTTCACTTGTTTTTCTAAAAATTAATTTCACTTATGTTTTAATAGTTGTAACCATGCTATTTCTGTCAAATTTTTTCACAACGTATGTAAAAGATGTATGCTACCTCACAAAAAAAAGAAACCTCTAAATCCATTTTGAGCCAAGTTATGGGACAAAAGATGAATTGGGATTTCTTTTTGGACGGTACTGTACCAAAAAATAAAAATGCATTAAAAAATGTAAGACCAATTCAGAGCTTCAAAAATTTCACTTTCTTTCACTTTTTAAAAATCTCTCCATAGAATTAAATTCAAAACAATACCTGCTACCTGCGCATTGAATTAGTCTCCGGAGAGTGCTCGAAGTAGCCTACAAGTAGGCATTCTTGCTTAACAAATATAATAAAGCAAAAGCTAAATTCGCTACGCTTGCAAATAGACTATGAAACCCTCGTTGTTGAATTGAGCAAACAAAAAAGATTGCCGAATAACTAAGTCTGCAATATGCCAAATATTATAATTTGATAAAATCCCATATGAATAAACCTTTTTCGTGTTTATTCGGTCTTTAACATTTCGCAGCACCCTGGCAGCTTAAATTGTGAAGCAAATAACTGCCATAAAGTTTCAACAACCACAACAACAAAATAACTTTATACGAGTGGATTGGTTGATGTTCAATGAATGCGGCTGTTCAGTGAATGTTCAATGATTGGGATTTTTAATTTTTAATTTTTCCTTTTTCACTTTCATTTTCCATTTTGTTGTTGTTTTTGGTTTTCAATTTATATTTTGCTTCATAACTTATTTACAATTATAATTATTTCTCAACATATAAATTTGCAATAGGTTGAAAATAGAATGAATGGGAAAAGTGTTGCATGCTTTTGGGCGCTTTAAAGAAAATCAACTAAACAATTCAGCTGGTGAGAAAATGTGATTATTTTTAAAAATTCTTTAAAAATCGTTTTCCATTTAAAATCTGTAAAGTCGCTTTGCTGCATAAACTTAATTAAATTTCTGCTCTTTTAGGCCAACACAGAATTTCAATTTGCCTTGTTTGTGCCAAAATGTAACCCTTGACCTTCTTGTTGCATACATTAACAAAAGTTTTAGTATGAAAATTTTCATAGAATTGAAATAGCCACGGAAAGTGTAAAAGTATGCCCACAAATAAACTTTTGGTGGCTTCAATTGCTTACAATTTGTTGGCTGCATATTTTAAGGCGCTGAGATTACTTCTACTGAAACTAATCAATCAAATTGTCTACTATAAATTTTTTGCCAATTTTGATTATTTGTGGGCCTAACTTTCTGCTACTTGGTCCAACTATGGCCAACAAATACAACTTAACTCACACATATCTTGAAGCGCTCTCTCACACTTTCTTACACTCTTTCACACTTTCCGCTTCTCCCTCTCACTCATCGCCTTCACTATTTCGCTTACCGCACAAGTGTTGGCTGCTGGTAAGTACCGTTATTGCAATGTGTGTACATCATGTATTATATAGTCGTATAATACACTCGATGCGGCCACACTCGACGGTGCCGCAACAACAAGTCAGCGCTTGAACGGCTCTCCCTCGCCTTTTCGTTCTCTTCCTGCTTCTCTCGCTCTGCATGCGCGTCAAACACTCAAAAACCATTCAATTGGCATTATTCGCAATTTCCCCAGCGTGCGTGGCAATCAGTCAGTGCAACTTGATGCTAGGAAGCATTAAATTTTATTTGATAGCTGTGACATAAACTGCAGTTAGTGGCGGCAGCAACGGCGGCGACAGCTGTGGGTGGGAGCCGTTTATTGGTTGCAAGAGAAGCAAAAATCAAACACTGATTTTATTTCGCATTCAAGTTTTATTGCAATCGCATTGCATTTGCAGTACACAACAACAGCAACAGCAACAATAGTAACAAAATTGCAAAACGTGCCACAAGCGAATTCTTGCCTCATTGTCACTTTGCGTTTTTATTTACTTTTCGAAATTTTGTTTGATATCTACTAAAGTTTTTCGAGAGTGCTGCATTGTTGTGCTCATAGAATTGTTGAGGTTTGATAGAATTGCTGCATGGGGCTGCAACTGTACAGTTGGCAGTCCCAATGGACAGCAACAACATTTGCACAGCATTTGACTGTTTCATTGATTTATGTTTGTCAACGTGTGCGAGTTGAAATTGGCAACTGGAAAGTGGCAAAATCGCATTGCGGCATTTTCAGATTGTTGGTTTGTATTGTGTTGCATTGTTGTTGTACTAAAAATAATATCAAAATTAAATCAGTTGGCTAAGCCAGTGGCTGATTAATGAATATTGTAAATGTGCCATTTGATAGATGGGTAATTAATTGAATATATTGTTGTATACTTTTAGGCCATTAGGGATTTTGTAAATCATTCGAAAATACACAGAAATGTACTATAAATTATTTTTTTTTTTTCGTAAGGATTTGTGTAATAATGTAATAAATACGAGTATAGAAATGTTAGGAAAGAGTCAGCACTGCAGTAGCACGAAAGCTGTAGGATGGCAGCGAATCAGTAGCGGCTTAAGGTGCTCGGGGGCCCGGGGCGGCGACGGCTGAGGGGGCCCCCACAAAACGGTGCAGAATACGTTTTTTTTTTTTGAAAATTTGTATTCCATTGAACAGTAAACGGACTTACAAATTATTTTTAAACGTATATGTGCTTGAAATTTTATAGAAAGCAATAGAATCTCAGAGAAAAAATGAAAAATGGATAAAAGGATAATCTTATTAAATCTTTCCAAAATTGATAAAAACTTTCGTGAAATTAGGAAAACTTTTGGGAGAGCAAATTCGTCATTTCCAAATGCCATCATACTCGTAAATCTCGAAAAAACAGAAAATCTTGCTTCGTTACTACGATCTAGCCATTTTTTTAAGCTACCCGAGCTGGAGGATTAGATTGTTTTGCGATCAGTGCATCATAACACTACTCGACAAAAAATGGGCCAATCGCGTGCACTTAAAAATAAAAGTGTTTTCTAGACTAACTTTGGCCGCTGAACACGAAACTGAAAATCAAAAAATTTGTTTAAGAAGCGTTTTCGAAAAATCTTTGAAAAACGATTTTTTTTCCTGTTGTTTCAGTTATGAGCACATATCTCCTGAAAGAATTATCTGATTAACACGAGCTGTCCGTCGTTCAAGAAGAAGATAATACCTTAGCCTTTTTAGTGATTTATAGATTATCGAAATCAGATGAGATTGAGGAAAGTTGTAACAAAGTGAATTTTTCGACCAAAAAATCATAAATTTTCGAATATTTTTTTTATGGATAAAAAAATGATCTCCCCTAGTTTTAAAATCTAAGATGAAAGATATATTATTATTATATATGTTTTGAGCAAATATATTACTTGAGCAAATATTAAGCCTAACATCAATAGAATTGAAAGAAAAATGACAAAGTTATGATGCAGTGAGTAAAACACCAACTTTACATTTATTACGAACAAATTTTTTTTTTTGCCCAGACCCATCCAAATTTGGATATAGACGTGAAACTAGAGATCATTTATAGTAATTTGGCATAGTCAGTTTTTCATTTTCTGGCCCAAAGTCCTTTTTAAAAAACTTTAAAATTTTAAGGACATACTCATTTCAAATATTTTTTTAAAATATATGCGGTTGTGCAATGATGGAAGTATGGGTATCAAATGAAATACATCATTTTAACTAAATTTTCAATTTTGAAGTTTCAGGCCCAAAATATGTCAGGTAGGGAAAACATACATGATTTGGATTTCAGTCTGTAGATTCATACATCTAAATTTGATTCTATTTCAAAGTTCCAGTCTAGAAAACACTTTTATTTTTAGGTGCATTTTTCGTGTCGAGTAGTTCGGAAATGTACAGAAATATTTTATAAAACCCAGTAGCAGTAGCTTACTTACAAGGAGCATAGAATTGCCTTCGTAAAAGAGTCTATCAAAGAAGAAAACCGGATTTCCGGGACGATGTGTTGTTATCCAACCAATAATTATAAAAATAATAATAATAACTGTAAATTTGTTTGACGTCTACAAAGTTTAATGAGGTTAAGTAATTGCGTAATTCACACTAGTTAACAAGCAAACTCTAAGATTGCGATATTTAATTTTTAACTTAGAATTTTGTATTTGTATATTTTGCACAACATTTTAAGTTAAAAATTAAATATTGCCATCTTCGAGGGACATTTTTTTGAAAATTTGCAAACAATTGTTATTTAGAAAGGATGTTTTCTTGCTTTTATTGAACTGAATTTGTTATTGCAATTTCAAAGTCAATTGTCGATACTGTGTCTCTTTCAATTGATAAAAGTGACAACCAACTTAGTTTTTCATCAACCAATGTGGAGAGCAAATAGTTTTTTACAAGTTTCAGTTTTGAAAAACTTGACATTTTTATATACAAGCTTCTTTCGGGGGCCCCGCGCAGCCCGGGGCCCGGGGCGGTCCGCCCCTCTGCCCCCCCTTAAGCCGCTGCTGCATCGAATAGTACTGTGAATCATAAAAAAGCTACAGAAATATGTGACACCCAACAGTTCAAGACTTGATACACCTAAAGGCCCATTGACTTATGACTCACTTGCTTGAAAAGAGCTGAATGTTGGTAAAGTCTGACTTATTTTCCCTTGATTACTCTCTCTATGGTGCTTGAGGCCTTAAAAAGGCTCTACTATTTGACCCAATTCGCATGGAAAGTTGACGCAGAAATATATTTTTTTTATATTTATTTATTTATTTATAATCCAGTCAAACAAAATTAAACGCTTTAGCTCCCCATAGCTCCCACGTAGGTAGAAGTGGCTACCAGAAGGTGGAGCCCACGTAGGCCATAAAGGCTCATTGTGATACTAGAATCAATCGAACTAAGGTCTGCTCACTGATGGAACCAGGTTGAGATCCTTTCGAAACCTAGTGGACTGTGAAGAGTTCTAGTGGTCAGATCCCCTGGATTGCCCAAGACGAAGTTGTCCAGATGACTCTACTTTCTTCTAGATAATGAAGGAGAAGCAGTGGCGCACACGGGATTTCATTTGGGGGGGAAGTTTGAGCCGAATACCATTCGAAACCATATTATTCTACCAGGAATTTTTGTGTTCTGGGGTGGGGGGTTTGAAACCCCTTAAACCCTTCCCTGTGTGCGCAAATGAGGACAAGTATATAGAAGATGAAGTACGTTGCTTCATCTTTCTCGTTCTAACAGCTTCGAGAGAAGTCTTTAAAGAGCAAACCCATCCTAAACAGTGACCCATCAGAACCCCAACCATGGTTCTCATCTGGTCTGTTTTTAGTAAGAGAAGTTCTTTAGAACGACAGAAGTTTAAGGTTAGTTTGGCGTGCAATAAATTCTGTGTTGCCTTCAACCCATTTTAGGTTAGTTTCTTGTCCAAAGCTTATAGGAGTTCGAAGCTTAAAGGTTAGAAGAAGCATACCAATCGTTGCCATGTCTTGTCTGTCGTCCACTGCCAATAGTAGTCGAAAACCGTTAAATTCTCTCAAACGCCTAAAAGTATGCTATACGTTACACAAAAAATGTATGTATTCACATATTAATACTTCTTTTCGCATCTTATCTTCATTTTTCTATTTCTGTTTCTTTAATTAAAAAAGTTTGTTATACTCAAAGGTGATTATCTCTAATTGGATAGAGAGCCTGAGCGCCTACAACTATGCAATATTGCTCTAATAACTAACTAAATTAAATAATCAATAATCAGTCAAAGTATTAGCGCACAAATGCTACGTAAACAACTCATTTAACTCATTTAACCAATCAATTTTAATTAAGTTAATGTACCAGTCCTTGACAAAAACAATTCCAACAAATTGACACACACAACAACAATAAACTATAAGCCATAAGTCTAAAAAAAGCACAAACCTAAACGCCCAGTTGACCATTATCGATCGAAGGCTGGGCGCGCACAAAATTGCAAATCGTCATGTGCCATAAATGAATCCATACAACAATACCAACAACAATAACTGCAATATTTGCAATAACAAGAAAACAACATTGCACTGACCCGCGGTATGCGCGCAATTTTAGTTCAGCGCCCTTGAAGCATTTTGCGTCGGCTGGCCACGGCTTTGGGTCCCCCAACAAAATGCACACTATGGCATAAATGCAACACTATGGAAATGGCCACGTTAATACTGCACTGAGCGGCAAACTGTGCATGCAAAATTGTCGCTGCATAGCTGAAGGCGTCATAGCAATAACAACATTTAAAGTAGCTTTCGGCGCAATAAATAGTGAAATGAAAATAGTGAAAAAAAATAGAAATGTTGGTGTGTATAGTGAGAAATGTTTGCATCTCTATGTGTTGCCATGGGCATTTTATAGCATACTTTTAGGCACGGAAAGCTCTTTATTCTGTTTACAGCATAAATATATTATTCTGTAATCTCCTAGAAATAAGATGAAAACATTTTAGCAAGAAACGAATTGATTTTAATGCATAGTTATTTTTAGTGCGCCTGAAAATATGCCAGCATTTTTGGCTTTAAGCACTTTTACAAATATGCGAATAGTTCGTTGAATTTGTGGTTACCACAACTAGCCGCAATGCTCTTTGCGGCCAATGCTGACATTGCTTTGAGAGTCGCTTTTGCGGCCAGTGCGCCTATGTATATGCAACCATTTTTTTTATTTCTGTCACAAGTGCTGTCGATTGCCTAGGCCCGAGGTCGAAAATTGTGAAATGGAAAAGTTTTCTCGTATTGCAACACGTTTCCCATTTCACCCAATTTTCTCCCACCCCACACATTAGTCGTCCATCTAATGTCTGTTGTTGTTGTTGTTCTGACACAGCTGTTTTTCTGCACAGAAAACTTGCCACAAACAGCCAGCCGGAGCAGCTGTGTGGTCATCAATAGAATTCAACTGCTTTTGGGATCGTATGTATACACTTGTTGTTGTTGTTGTAATGTATTGAAGTTGGTCCATCTTTTGTATACAAAGTGTCGACTAGTTTTTTTTAATTTTCGTAGTTATACCATCTATGTAGCCTACTAGAACCGATTGGCGAATGGCGCTGACCATTTCTGTTACGCTTCTTGCTCTTTTGTTGTAATTACTATTAGTCCTTATTTGTTAGTGTTGTTGTTGGTAATGTTGTGCAGCCTGTGTGAAAGTTCAAGCAACCCTTCTGCCATCTCTTTGGTAGACTTTGTCTTCCAACCGGCTTTTACACAAAGAATAAGCAGCTGGGTTTGCATACTTTCAGGCACAAGTTGAGTGTTGCGTGTATAGACGCCGCAAGGCAGGTTCGCAGGGACTTAAGGTATTTTCCATTACAAATACAACAAATATTGATTTTGTTTAATGCGTTTCCACTTCGATGAGAAGTTTTATAATTACAAAGCAGTCCAAAAGTATGCAACGAAAAATTAAAAAGGGTTTAAAAAGAAAAACAAGGTGGACACATTAAAAATTTTTATTATAAATTTATATTAAATATTATTATAAATTTAAGCATATAGACTACGAAATATACTGAAAGATAAAATTTTTTAATTGAAAATCTTAAAAGTATGCAACAAAAAAATTTTGTCGCTCAGGTTAGATTAATTTAAAATTAGGTCCAGAGTGGCCACACATGGAGCCTGTTAGGTCCCTAGCGATACCAGTTAGAGCTTCTGAGTGTCAAAGGTTGCTTTAAAAACTATTCGTAAGATTTTGAATGTTTCTGGCAAAGTTTAGCAACGTCCTAGCATCGTGCTTGGGGACCCCATTTAATTAGGAGAGAACCGGGGCACCTAAGTGGGTGTGGGAGTCTTGAGATGGAAATGCATAAAAGAAAACAAGGTTTCTTTGACTTTTATTGTGTAGGCAAAAGACAATTTTTCGGCGTGTAATTGAGTTTCAATACATACCCGGAAACGGTTAATTTTGGAAAATCAGCCCAACAGTATGTTTCTCAACTCACAACTTTGAAAAAATTAATACTGTTTAAAATTTGCCGTACGGTGGAATACTTAAATGTCTTATAAAAAATATAAAGACATTTAATGCTAAATTTAAAAAGAATAAATTTAATAATAAAAAAGTACAATTTAATAATAAACTCGCCATACGCTGAATCACTTCAAAGTCTTATTTTCCGCAACATTTTAAGTTTACAAAACAAACAATATTGAAAATCTTAATTAAACTTTAATTTTATGTTTATCAAAAAAATTATTGCATATCTACAGGCTGATTTAAAATTCAATAAAGAGCTTCTTTCCGGCAGCCTATTAACAGCAAACAATAAACAGAAAATTAATGACTTCAATTAAAAACTTCACCACACAAATGCATCAGCTGGAAAACAAAACAGCCTACGCCTAAAAGCATACAACACATGCTGCCAACAATTCAGCTTCTTTATAAGCCTCACACTTTACGCTAATCAGCAGCTACTTGAAATTGCTCAAGTTTTCTAACATCAAGCTCTGACATGCTTACCGCCTAAAAGTATGTTTTTTTTTATTGAATTTGCAAAAAATTGCTAATCACTTGATCGCATTAAAAATTCATTAGCCTTGCGTCGAGCTGACATAAATACATATCTCAGGCAGCAGCACATTTTCATATTTTCAGCTTCGCTTCGAGCAAAACTTTGTTGGCGCATGTAAACGCCTAAAATTATGCCATGCCAAGAACTTGCGCGCGCCAACCGCAGCAACACTTCGCGGCCAATAGGCGCATTGGCTGCCTTCACGCGTTTGTTCGATGCCAGCGCCTGAGTTTAATTAAAAGTTTGGCTTAATTAAGCAAATAAATGATGTTATGCGCGCACGCCTAAAAGTATGCAGCGCCTTTGGCTGATTGTTCGCTGTGTATTTACTTTTTAGATTTATGTGGGGGCGTGTGTAGGTGTGTTGTAATATTGCAAACAGCGCGCTGCTTATTAAAACAGCGTTAAGTGTCAAAGTTAATGCTTTTATTTTGGCATTATTCCAACACCGCCACCGCCGCCGCCTCTGCCCCCGCCCTCCCCTGCAGTTATCACTTTGCAGCGCGCCCTTGCACTACTTATGCCGGATCAAGGACAGTGCTGTCGATTTTTGTTCGCTTTTGTGCGGCGCACCTGACATGGCTGCAATTAATTTTGTCACTTTGTTGCGTTCGTGTGGCGAGTGTGTATGTTTATGTGTGTGTTTGTGGCTTGTGACAGTAACAACTGCCAACGTCATAATGCCATTGCAGCTGCAGCGCTTATGACAGTTTGGCCGCCTGGATGGCGTTGCCATGCCGTCGCTGTGAATGTTGGCTGCTGCAGTGTAATTAAATCCGTTATTAAGTGGTCTTACATTCGTTTGAGTGTCTGTGAGTGTGTCTGGGCACGTTTATGTGCATTTATTTTATTTAATTATCTTTGCTGTTGTTGCATGTTTGACTGTGTCGCTATTTGAATTTAATTAAAGCATCAATAATTCATTTACAGCTGCAATTTTTGCAGTGACTATGACTATGACTATGACTATGCCTATGCCTAAGACTATGACTATGACTATGACTATGACTATGACTATGACTATGACTATGACTATGACTATGACTATGACTATGACTATGACTATGACTATGACTATGACTATGACTATGACTATGACTATGACTATGACTATGACTATGACTATGACTATGACTATGACTATGACTATGACTATGACTATGACTATGACTATGACTATGACTATGACTATGACTATGACTATGACTATGACTATGACTATGACTATGACTATGACTATGACTATGACTATGACTATGACTATGACTATGACTATGACTATGACTATGACTATGACTATGACTATGACTATGACTATGACTATGACTATGACTATGACTATGACTATGACTATGACTATGACTATGACTATGACTATGACTATGACTATGACTATGACTATGACTATGACTAAGACTAAGATTATGACTATGACTAAGACTATGACTATGACTATGACTATGACTATGACTATGACTATGACTATGACTATGACTATGACTATGACTATGACTATGACTATGACTATGACTATGACTATGACTATGACTATGACTATGACTATGACTATGACTATGACTATGACTATGACTATGACTATGACTATGACTATGACTATGACTATGACTTCTAATTCGACTTCTACCATATCTGTCTGTTCGTTTGTTACTTCTTTAGTGCTATTGTATCCAACATTTTTCGTCAAATTCCTTTTTTTCTTATATTTTTCGTTCAGTTACTATTTTTTTCTATAATTTTCCTTCTCACAATTTACCGTCTCACCCCATTTTTTCTTTTAGTTACCTTCACAAAAGCTGCTTATATCTTATTATTTATTTTAGTTTACGTTTTTATTGCTGCCAAACTACTTTTCCCTCCTTATTTTCTCTTCTCGAATTGTCTTTCACCGTAAATTTACTTTAATTTTTTTTACTTTCTTGATTGTTGAGACTTTTTAAATTATTTAATTTTTGTTTTGTCATACCAAAGCTTCTTGTACCTCGTATTTTCCCTTTCAAGTCAGCATTTTCATACTTTTTGCAGCCCAAAACTATGCAAAGAAACAAAGCAGCCGAAATGCTCGTTATTTTAGTTTTCTTTACGCTCGAAAATATGCATTGCTTTTCAACGTTGATATTAAGCCAAACACTTTACTTTTACTTTACTTTGTTACTGCCAAAAGTATGCAATACTTCACAAAATCGTTAAATACTTTGCTTGCAAGTTGGCGTCGCTTTTTGCTATTTCCAATCTATTTAGCGCTAAAAAGTTTACCACTTAACTTTAGTTTAGCTCATTTTGTTACTGTCAGAATGTTTTGCTAAAAGTGCGCCTAGAAGTATGAAGCAAAGTTTCAAAGTTACTACCAAAAGCAAGCAAATAGTGATACGCAAACTTGGCAACATTCTTTATGTTTAGGCACAAGTGGGAATGCACTATTAGTGTATTGTTAATACACTAATTTGCAGCTTGAATTTTCTCAATATTAATAAAGCTTATTCGCTTTTCTTCAACTGAAACGTTTAGGTTATTTAACCGTTTTGACACCTGTGTGTGGTCTGTGGAACTCTTCAAGTATTCAATTTAAATTGTTCACACTTTTACATTTTACCTTTTACATTTTTTCTATCTCATAAAATCATTCTTTAGCCTTTTCGCCATCACATTGGCCACACAGCTCAGCTGGCAATTAACCGCATTTTTGCCGCATAGACCTTATGAAAAGGTCAAAAAAGCATTGAAACCCAGTCGGGCTGCCCATCGGTGGTGCTAAGCAACGTTAAACTGTTGACGGTGGTTGCTGGTTGTTGTAAAATCGGCTTACGACTTGTCGTAAGCGCACATTATGCGCCGATTGCAATCAGTAAACAACAAGAAGTTAAGCAGCAAAGCAACCGAAGGCAGATAGTTGCGGAAAATCACTATTGACTGCGGAAAAAATATACAAAAGCTGCAAAAGAAACGGCAAGAGACGCAGTGCTAAAAATATGACAGCAAAAACAATGTGCCGCATTTGCTGGCTTGTCAGTGGGGGTTTTAAATTTTTTGTTCTTTACAACATTTTGCATACTTGACGGCGCTGCTGGCGGCAGCGCCGCAATGAAATTGATAGCATAAGCAGAAAAGTGTGAAAAAAGTATGCAGTAAAAATTTTCCACTTGAACGGCCAATGATGCCGCATTAAGTAGCACAACTAGACGTAGAGACGAAGCGTCGGCGACGTGCGCTTGTGCAGCGCGTTAAATAGTGATAATCTTTCAAGTGTAAAAAAGGAAAATCTTAAAGAATGCGTTGACACGGAAGTAAGTCGACGCGGGAAATGATTAGAGCAGCAGCGAGCGTGAGCGTGCGAATGGTTGAGCTGAACGGCTGTGCTGGGATTTGCCGCTGATCGAATGGGTGCAGTGACTTGGGTGGTATACGAAATTTTTTGCAATGCACCGCCGCGACGTCAAACAATGCAAACAGCGCGCTGCGTTGAAATTAATAAACATTCAAGTTGATCTGTGCAATTAGTGTGGTCGCAGACGTGAGCAGCATTGCCAAGCAATGGATGGCTAATTGAAGAAATCATTAGAGTGTTGGGGTGGAGTACAATAAGCAGTGAAAGTAGTAGCTGAATCGTTTTGGCGGGAGAGTCGAAAGAAAGAAAAGAAGGAAAGCGAAACGGACACCATAATGAATGTGGTTTGGGACGTATTGAAGCGCCTTTGGTGATTCTATTTGGGACTGAAATAAGTGTTTGATTGAATTTTTTTGCGACGCGTCTTTTCAGAATGGATTTACAGTGAGTTCGAAAGCTTTAAGGTGGTGAAAATGGATTTTTTTATTTGGTAGTGTTCAGTGCATATTTTCACTTCATCAACGTCATTTGTGAACAGATTTACAGTGAGTTCAAAAGCCCTAAGCTAGTGAAAATGTATATTTTATTTTATTTAGTACACTTTAGTACTCAATTTTCTCTCTAGGATCTCTAACGTTGATTAAAGGATTTAAATATATTCTCTATGTCCTCCCAAAGTTTAAAATAACATTTGGTTCCATACAATGGACAATAAATAAATAAAAAAAATACAAATTAAGGATATAAAGCCCTAAAAAAACAATCGTTTTTTATCCTACAGCGAATAAAAACCTTACAAACAGTAAAAAATATCGATAACACCATTTCTGAGCTGTTGATTGAACGGGGCGTATGAGTAACACGAATTTTGTATTACTTTAAACTACAAAAATGAGTCGAACTAGGCGTATTTTTAAATCCAGCGGGGCGTATAAGTAACACGAATAACTTTAAAATCTAACGGGGCGTATGAGTGACACGAACTTCATATTATTTTAAAGTACAATAATTCTATAAACGAAGTTTTTTACCTCTAACGGGGCGTATGAGTAACACGAATTACTTTAACCTATTCGAGACGCCGATTTTTTTCGAACGCGGTCCCCAGGAGCGAAATGTTTTTTTCTTTGTATTGTACATGTAAGAAAGGCTTCAGATAATTTTTAGATTTTTTGGTACACAGTAAAACCAATGCCAAATTTGGTTTTCCTGTACTTTACAGATTTCATTAGTTCCAGAAAAATCTCATTTTGACGACTAGTTTACTCAGAATAACTGATAATTGCACATTACTGTTATTGCACACACGGTGTGCAGGCTGTCTTATAGCCTCGGATATCCATTGCACACACGGTGTGCAATCGGTCTCGAATGGGTTAAACTACAAGAATTCTATAAACGAAGTTTTCTTTTTACCTCTAATGGGGCGTATGAGTAACACGAATTACGTTAAACCACAAAAACGTTTAAAACTCTGCTAGTTTTTTGTATATAACTGGGCGTATGAGTAACATTAATTCAATACAACTGAAATTTTTATACTTATTGCAATCCCTAAACTTTGTTTTTAATGTGCCCCATTTCCTTTTCATATTAAATATCGAGCAACTTTATGCATTTCAAGTGACATTATAATTTTCCATCTAACTCAAAAGTGCAACATATACATTCGCCCATCTTTAGTATCACTTTGTGCAATGCCCAGCAAAACTCATTGAATTGTAAACGAATGAACTATGTAACCTTTAACACAAATGCGACACCAGCCATAAAATTCGCAAGCAGCCACGTCAAGCGACGCTATGATAAGTTTATTTGAAAATCATTTTCCAAATGAGTTGCACGCAAACGACAACCAGAGAATATATATAGCTGGTGAGAGCAGAAGAACGAAAGAGATATAATCAGCAGCGCACGGAAACGACCGACACAAATCATGCATTGACAATGCAACTCAAATAGTGCAACACGTTTTTATGGCATTGCAACTGAATGCGTTTTATTTGCAACGTTGCCTTTCAACCTATGATTGGTTTTTCTTTATCAGTGTTGTTGTTGTTGCAATCTATAATAGCAATTGTGATATGTTTGAATGTAGATTAGT
This sequence comes from Melieria picta, assembly GCA_964056695.1. Taxonomy (NCBI): domain Eukaryota; kingdom Metazoa; phylum Arthropoda; class Insecta; order Diptera; family Ulidiidae; genus Melieria; species Melieria picta. Next base: position 75,796,594 of record OZ057399.1, on the reverse strand, counting down.
TTGATGGCCAGCGGAAGATGCGATTTGAGTGACAACTGCAGTGGAGCCAGTGGCCACATTAAATGGAGCCATGGCTCAAAGCACACCACACCACTGCTTTGCTTATTCAAGTGTGAAATGATGTGGTTTGTGTGCAATTTGCTGGTGCTGTGTTGGTGTTGTTGCCGCTGCAATGAAGCAAGACTGAAGAGAAAATCGAGTAGTTGCATTTCATATGCATTACATTTCGTTCCCACCTTTTACTAACTTTTTTTTTACAAGTTTGCACTTAAATATGCTTTTCTGTCTCGCTCTTGAGTGCCGTCAGCACTGCTTCTTAGTGCTGGTTGAAAAATCAAAAAAAGTAATCATCATTTTTTAAATTATTTCACGCTCTCTTCAGGCACTTTTCTTACGCGAAAAGTTCTACATGCTGTCAGCATGAACTGCCATAATCATAACTGTTGTCTGCTCAATATAAATGTCTACTTTGCTCTGCTGCAGCTCTGCGTGTGTGTGTGTGTGTGTTAGTGTTTATGGCGACAGGAAGCCGAAGGTATAGAGAACTGCTAAAGTATGCAAAGCGTAATTTATTTCGCTTTCTACGTGCAGTCTTTATGATTTTTCCTTTTTTTACCTGCCATGGCTAATTGTATAGTTGCCGTTTGGTTGTTGTAAGCACTTGATTCTACTAGCAGCGAAAGATTGATGCTGATGTTGAATTATTAATCAAGCAATCACTGCGTGGCAATTGCACTGCCTGGTGTTTTCTTTTTGTTTTATGACAGTTTTTTATCATCTAGAAGGATATGAAAGCATTGGAGATAGTGGTGAGTGAAATTTTTTCAGTGTTTTGACCACAAAAAGCTATGGAACTCCAGTAAAGTCTAATCTAAAAAATGCTAACTCTCATAACCAAAACTAAACAGTTTTTAAATAAATAAAAAATAAAAAATATAAATATATAAAAAATGTAAATGAAATAAAAATAATAAAAAAAATAATAGAATAAAAAAATAAATATACAATAAAAAATAATATAAAAAGAAAATAAAAATAAAATAATATGTTAAAAATAATATAATATAATATTATTTTCCAATTTGTATTTTGTGTTCAACAAGAATAAATTATTTTAAGTATTACATTGTGCGATTATAAAATAAAAAGTAATATGTTGAAAATTATAAATTCGAATTTAAAACATACAAATTATGAAAAAAAATAAATTAAAAAAAAATCTAAAAAATGCTAACTCTGATAACCAAAACTAAACAGCTTTTAAATAAATATAATTTAAAATAAAAAAATGTAAATAAAATAAAAATAATATAAAAAATAATATAAAAAAAATAAATATAAAATAAAAAAATAAAATGAAAAATAATATAAAAATAAAGTAATATATTAAAAATAAAAAAATAGAATTTAAAAAAAATAAAATTGTATTTTTCTATTTGTATTTAGTGTCCAACAAGAAACAATTATTTTAAGGCTTACATTGTGTGATTATAAAATAAAAAGTGAAATGTTGAAAATTATAAATTCGAATCCAAAACATAAAAATTATGAAAAAAAATAAATTAAAGAAAAAATTCTCACAAATTTAATAATAAAGAATTTTAAATGATTGTAATTTTTATAAGAGAATTTTTCAATTTCATCGCCCTACGCTCTGCAGTAGTTTGTTGTTTCTTTTGTAGTAGCACTGCTCCCACTTTTCTCATACAATCTTTCTCAACCCACCACAATTTGACTTACAATTTGTGGCAAGTGGCCTAACCTCAAAGGTATAAATCACATTGTAGAATGCTGTCAAGTGCCACAGAAGATATACAGCAACCATATCTAGAAATCTTTGCAGCTGCAAGAAGCGGCGATGCGGTGCAAAGTTGCACAAAACAATACAAAACGCTAATCTAAACCTTGCAGTGGCAACAACAACAAGAACAAAACCAACACATGCCGCCAACCTGGCAAACATTTAGCAAAAAAAAAACACACTCGAGCAGCACAGAAAACTACACGTGGACGAGCAGAAAATCAAGAACCGAAAATCAAGAAAAGTAGCACCGCACAGTGTTCGGAAACGACCTTCAATGTTCTTTTTGTTTTTGCAAAATTATTTAACTCGCACAGTAGACGAAGCTTATGAAAGGCAGCAAGCAGCAGGCGGCTGTAGCGAAGGGTTTAAGCAGTAAGTCAGCATGGCAGCAGCAACAAATTCTACTTTGTGGCGCCTAAAACTGCACTAAACTGCAAATTCTTTTGTTTTGTTGCGACGCAATGGCGTCCATTTTTAAAGTTGACTCGCATTAAAGCCACCTGCTCCAACCAGGTTTTCTGCACCCGTGTTTTTTTGGAAGAGAGTGAAGCGCATAGTGACGCGGCTGAGCGCATTTAAGTCGGAAGCTGGCAGCACAAAAGCAGCAGCCGGATGTGTGTTGCAACTAGGCATGAAGGCTTCGTACACATGTGGCAGTAAAATTTGTTGTTTGAAAACTTTTATATATTTATTTCTAAGTCTGGTTGTGGCGTGTGTTGTTATGTGGCTTTTTATTTATTTTTTTCTCTGTGTAGACATTTTCTCAATTTCACTATTTTCTGTAGTTTTGAAAAGTATTCAAGTCGTTAGCCGTTGTTGTGTTCTTTAAGTTCTATAAAGTGCACTTAGATTGATTTATTTTTAAGTTTTTTCAGTTAATATTTTTGCCTACATGTAATTAGTTAAAAACATTTTTTTTATCTTGTCAAGAAAAAAATAAATTCAAAATAAATTAAGAAAGTTATATTTAGCTAAAATAGAAGCAATGAGAAATTACAAATTTAATTTTAACAACAAATACAAATTCTTTTTTAACGGGTTGCTAACAAAAAAAAATTGGAGAATTCTATTAAAAAAACTAAGTTCAATTTAAATTAAAAAAGTTGTGTGTAGCTGAAAAAGGAGAAATTACAAATTTAATTTTTGAATTAACAATTTCAATTCAAATTAACAATTAATAATTTTCATTAACAAAAACAAATTTAAAATTTTTTATTAGGAAAAAAAATTTAAAAATTAAATAAAATAAAATTAAATCAATTAAATTAAAATAAATTAAGTATTTTATTAAAAAAAAATCATGTTAAATTAAAAAAGTTATATTCAGCTAAAACGAAAGCAAGGAGAAATTACAAATTTAATTTTAAAGTTAATTTTATCACAGTTTCTTTAACAAAAACATTTTAAAAAATTTTATAAGGAAAAGCTAATTTAAGTTAACTTAATAATTGAGAACTTTATTGAAAAAAGAAAATTAAAATTATTAAAACAAATCAAATTAAATTAAAAAAGTATATGTACAGCTCAAATTTGATTTTGAAATTGATTTTATGTTCTTGTACTTAACAAAAACAATTTTAAAGATTTTATAAAGAAATAATAAATTCAAATTAAATTGAGAAATTATATTCAACTAAAGTAGAAGCAATGAGAAATTACAAATTGAATTTTAGACCATTTTACCATTCTGCTTAACAAAAACAATTGTAAAAATTTTATTATTAATTAATTTTAGTTGTATTTACAAAAATTGAAGCAATGAGTAATTAAAAATTAAATTTTAGAATTAATTTTAAAACACTGTGCTAAACCAAAAAAATTTTGAAAATTTTTTTAAGAAAAATACATTAAAATTAAATTATAAAACTAAATAGAAGCAACGAACAATTAAAAATTTAATTTCGGAATTAATTTTTTAACATTGTGCTTAACAAAAACATTTAAAAAATGCGATTAAGAAAAAATAAATTAAAATTGAATTAAAAAAGTTGTATTCGGCTTATATTTTAAATTTAACTAAACAAATTTACATTTTTTCTTGAGCCATTTTTAAGCTCATTGTTGCTGTGTTGCACCAACCAACCAACCAGTTTTAATAACACTAAATAAATTTTAGCTGTCGCTGTCATTGATAGCTCTGAAGTGTTGTTGACAGCCTGTTGAAAAACATTGTACGAATTCCCTTTGCTGTTGTTGTTGTTGTTGCTGCAGCTGCACAACATTGTGTGATAAACAATGCAATTTTGTTCCAAGAACGAACAAAAAATCCTCATACACTCGTAACCAGAGTTGTACTCGTATATGGGGCAAGTAAAAAGGTCAACTATACCAGCGACAGCAAAGCATACTTTTGAGCGCAATGAAAAAATGCATGCTTTTTGTTATGCAAGCATTCTGAATACTAAAAAAATGAAACATTTGAAGAAATAATAGTTTTTGTACGCAAAACAAAACTATATTGCAGGTTTTTAGGCGCACAAAGTGTTTTCGTTGAAAATGCAAGGCACACAAAGTGTTTAAGTTGAAATAGGAATAAATATAAAAGTTCTTGCAGTATTCCTAACACAAAGGTCCTTCATTTTTTTCTCCTAAAAGTAGGCAGCAACAATTTAAACTATCATTACTTATCTGCCTGACAATTACATCATTTCCGTTAGGCATTTGGCATTGAAACATTTAAAGAAATAATAGTATTTGTACGCAAAAAAAACTATATTGCGGACTTTTAGGCGCACAAGGTGTTTTCGTTGAAAATGCAAGGCACACAAAGTGTTTAAGTTGAAATAGGAATATATAGAAAAATTCTTGCAGTATTCCTATCACAAAGGTTCTTCATTTTTTCTCCTAAAAGTAGGCAGCAACAATTTAAACTATCATTACTTATCTGACTGCGGCAATCGTTCGTTGACAATTACATCATTTCCGTTAGGCATTTGGTATTTTTCCGCAACAGATCATTATCCTTAATTTGTATTGCAAATGACAGCCGGTTTCGGTGTGCTGTCTGTCTGTCTGTCAGTCTGTTGTCGACCGCGCCCTATTCGTTTACTCCATTACGAGCACAAGCAGACACAAACATTGCGACATATTCTACATTGAGGCCAAAATGCTACACGTTATAGCGGTGAACTTGCTGCCATTTCATTTTGCTGCATTTTTGAGTATTCCGATGTGTATGTCTGCGTGTGAGTGTGTGTGTGTGTGTGTTTCTTTGTACGTTGCTGTGTAGCAGAGCAGAAATGTGCGCATTTCATATGCCTTTGTTATTGTCATGTTTTAACAACAACAATAACAAATAGAACAACAACAAGTACAACAACATCAAACAACACTTAGCCAAATTACTATGGCGATGTCTTAGGTTTTCCTATTGCTCGCCTGTGTGACCAGGCCGAGCGCAATGCCGCTACACTGTTGGCATAAAATATCATGTCAAACGCGTGTACGAATGTTGCCGTTTGTATATGTATGCGTGTGTATGTGTATGCGTTACTTAATTTTTGCTCTTTTATAGAAATGGGTTTCTGTCTTTTTCACACACACTTTGCTGTTATTGTCTTTCTCTGTTCTAATGTTACATGCCAAAAGCTGGAACCTTTTTCAGTTGTGTTATACTGTTTCATAAAAATGTTGAAACCCGAAACTGCAAATATGTATGGCACGTGCATTTTGTGTGTGTGAGTGTGTGTGGCTGAAAGGTCAAGCAACACTTTTAGCTCAGATATGGTTTCAGGAAACGACTCGATTCCTAAATCATGCGCGCATGCGCCTACAACTAGGCAATGCTCTTTTGTATGCCCACCTATGTTCAGATTTTAATCCATCGTGTACATCCCAGTGCGTTCGGTATGATGTGAAAGCTTTTTTAATGTATAAGTGTGTGTGTGTGCGTGAACTCGTGCATTGTAAAAGTCTAATGTGAAATGTGAAAATTTATGAGAATTCTATCTAAAGTACTATGCGTGCCACAATTTACTATGTTAACCCTTTCGCTACAGGTTTTTACTGGGGAAAGTTAAAATTTTAAATTTTACGTCTTAGGTTTCTATGTGGTTATAATAGCAACTCTCCATAAGAAATTTTTTAATTTTTATACTCGGACCCTGTATTTTAGAGTGTTTTTCTATGAGAGCAACCACATCGTTGTGGCTGTAATAATTACTTAAACATAAAAATTTTTACGCATAACGAAAATTTAAATCTTTCTTCATTTACTTCAGCCAAAATTAAAAAAAAAAGTATCTTAATTGAAAGAAAACGTCAAATTATAAAGTTTTCTAATTTTGTCTGCTTCTTCTTCTTCTTCCTTTACTAAGTCAAGATATACCATTAAAAAAATGTGTATACTTCTCTTCTTTAAACTTAAATATTCAGTTTATTAATTTCGTATTTTTCCTAAAACTTCAAACTATTCTAAAGACCAACAAAAAAATGTATTCTTGCAACCATAGAGGATGCAGACGTCCACAAAGAAGCATGTTGCCATATGGCAACAAAATAGCGAAAGGGTTAAGCTCTGATAAAGCATTTTTGGGGCTCAATTCAATTTATATATAAAGCAAACAAAATAAATCCATGGTTGAGCCAATTGAAAGACAGGGTTTTGTCTATGGTAGAAGCGGTTATAAATTTATTTGATTTATTTATTTAGGGTATACTGAGAATTTACTACTGACTGCAAGACTGCAATTAAGTCCATGAGAATGTGATAAAAATGTGAAATTTCAAAAGGCTTAGAAATTTTTCAAAACCCAAGACGTTCTTTCTTGTTTTCTTGTTTTTCTTGTTGCTTTATTTTGTGTACGCTTTTCATTTGAAATCGAACTATACTCACAGCCCAATTCTGTACACTTGATAAATTCACCATATTGACTATTTGTCAAGTTTTTACTATTTGTCAAGAATCGGTGTTCTATTCCCTAAAATAAAAGCTCTTTTCTTGATAAATTGTCAAAAATGTGAATGCTATTGACAACAGCATACAAATTGAAATTTTGCCTATTGAAAATGGAAGAATTGTGCATGTTAACCCTTTTACATCAGAGAAAATAAAAAAAATTCCGTTACCTCCCACGAATTATTTTTTGTATGCAAAAAGCGCCTATTGTGAAACTATTGAAAAAAAAACGCACGAACTTATGAACTGACCTGATAGATGAGCGTTTTTTCCAGCCCGAGCCAGGAATCGAACCTCGGTATGAGAAGCCAGCGCGCTACCCGCTGGGCTATCAAGGCCGACTTTTTTTCAAAACTTACTTTTCTTAAATTTTTTGTCTTATTTTTTGACAATTTGACAGCTGTCGCATATTCACCTTATGTTGAATTAAATGAGCTTTTTACTTTATCAATGTTGCATAAGAATGCCAACAAAGCTTTTGCTTGATAAAAATCTTGACAAAATTCCTTGATAAAAAATTTGTCAAGAATACACAGAATCAGGCTGTCAGTGTCGATAGTACAGCAGGTAGCGCGCTGATTTTTCAGGCCAGAGGTCCTAGGTTCGATTCCTAGCTCGAGCTGTTTAAACACTCGTCAACTATTATCGTTACCTATCTCATTCTCAGTTTCTCATTCAGGCAGTCACCATAACCTAACCTATCCTCAGTGTTTATTAAAATTGTCTATAAAAACACAGTCAGATCGCCATTCAAGATCCACATAACACTTTGAGTCTCTTCTATCTGTGTACAAATTCGCTAATAGAACTTTGAGAGTTGTCAAAACCTACTTTGGTATCATTACCGAGTTGTAGTGACAGTTTTGAATGTATTACACCGTGCGACAAAAATTAAAAAAATTTTTCACACCGAAAAAATTCATATGGGCGTGAAACTAGGGATTAAACATAGTAATACTGCGTACTCAGTTTTTTATTTCTACATCCTTTGTCCTTTTAAAAGAACTTCAAAATTTTGAAGGGGATAAAAAATAAAAAAATATAAAAAATACTTCACCTCGTTAGAATATGGCGATATGTATATCAAATGAAATAGGAAAGGCTCAAGAATTTAAATACAATTAATTTTTTATCTATTTCTAAAAAAAGGATATGAAAAAGGTCTTTTGAAAATTTTAATCCTTTATATCCTTGAAAATTTACATCGCATTATCTTGAAAAGTAAGTATGTTAAAACCCAAAATCTCCTTAATCATGTGTCTAAATTTCATTATTCTCGCTTCATTGATTTTGTATCTTTTTATTATTTAAAATACTGATACTCAAATAAATTAAAATTTTTTGTACTTCATTAGAATTGCAGCTTCCGCCTTTTTTTAATAACTTTCGAACCAATAAAGTTAGAGTAATGAAATTTCGACACGTGTTCAAGGAGATTTTGGGTTTTAACATACTTACTTTTCAAAAAAATTCTATATAAATTTTCAAGGATTAAAATTTTCAAATCCTTTTTTTACAAATAGATAAAAAATTAATTTTATTTAAATTCTTGAGCCATTCCTCTTTCATTTGATATACTAGTACATATAGCCATATTCTATCGAGGTTAAGTATTTTTTATATATTTTCTATTTTTTATCCCCTTCAAAATTTTGAAGTCCTTTTAAAAGGACAAAGGATGTTGATATGAAAAACTGAGTACGCAGTATTACTATATTTGGTCTCTAGTTTCACGCACATATGGATTTTTCCCGGTGTGAAAAATGCTGTCGCACGGTGTTATCCTTAGTTATAGAAATTTCATATTTAACACTTCAAAATCATTCAAAAATTCTGCTTCGCAGACTGCAGTAAAATTTTGAATAATTTTATCCAGAATAAAGCTCTTGATATATCTTAACTTTTTCATTTACTCAAACTGAACTCAATTCAAATAACCGAATTACTCAAAATTTACTCAACGAAACGACACTATTTACTCAAACTGAACTCAATTAAATGAACCGAATTACTCAAAATTTACTAAACGAAGCAACATCGCTGACTTATACCAATGTTCCCATTAATTCTTACTTAGTGATTCAATACAATCTCCACTTTTGATTTATTATTTGATTTATTATTATTTTTTTATAGTTTACCTACTTGATTGTGCTTATCAATTAAAACACTAAATTCATCTCCAAAGAACTGATAACTCTTGGAATGGTAGCAATGGCAGTCTCGAGAGGGGCCACGTTAAACATTTTTATTAAAAGCCTTTCAGCCTTCAGCCCACAACAGCCTGCAAAACTTAGGCAACTACGTGCGAAGCTCAGATTAGACAAACAAATATTTTCTTCAATCAGGGGCGTAGCCAGAACTTGGTCATGGGGGGGGTTTTAAAAAAATGTTTTCCCAGTTTAGTATTACATGTTTTTTAAAGTAAAGTGCACTTTCCAAATAGGGCATTTTGTTATGGCTTATGTGACTTAATGCATTACAAACTAAATTTTTTCCCTGATTTTTAGTAAAAATTTCATGAAATTTGGTGGACTGAAAGCGAAGTTATTGCATCTGAAGTGGAAGTATGTTTGTGTCATCGTACAAAAATGTGCATCGAACAAAGATCCAATATTAACTATTGTTTTAAAAATGTTTAAACTTTAACCGAAGCATTTAAATTGATGGACCAAGTTTATGGTGATTTTTGTTTATGCCGTGGTGGAGTTCATAAGTGGTAAAAGCGATTTAAAAACGATTGTCAGAACATAAATGATGACCAAAGTGTTAGCCAACTGAATCCGCGATCACCGTAGATCAAAACTGGGCGGTAATTCATAAAAGATAAGCCAAAATCTTCATTGAAATTCTTGAAATTGGATTTAACCTTCGCTTTACTTATACCCACCCGGGTGATCTTTTTAATATTCATGTTTAATATCTGCACAAATTTTAAGGTAATTTTCAATAACGTGAAAAAATATTTTTTTGAAATTTTGTTCGTGTTTAAACTTGAATTTTGTCATTTCTTGTACAAATGTACCTGGGTGATCCCAGGCGCTTTCGCTACCATTTTGATTAAAATTTATGATACTTTTTTTTTTGCGTACCTCATTAGATATGTGTTCAATAAACCCTCTGGAAAGAAATCTTCTAATATTTTCCATAGTCTCAAAATAAATCATTAAAGTTAGGCCTTTTTTCGAAATACGAACTATCGCCAGAGGAAGATACTAAATACTAAAATATGAAAAAAATTTATAAATTATTATATATTTATTGTGAGTTTTACTCAAAATAGCGGCGGACGTGCCTGGGATCATCTTTAGTAAGGTTAAGGTTAAGCATCTCAATAGCATAAATTTGTTGCTATTGACACTTGTTTAGACTGTTTTTTTGTTTTCACATGATGTGGCACCGTGCGAATTTCACCTTTTCAAAGAATGCATTTGCCGATGAAAAAAGCGTTTTGAGAACGTAGAAACCATCCAAAAGGCTTGTACCGACATCCTGAAGGACATTCCGGTCGACGAACTAAACTACTCTTTAGACATGTTTTTAGAACATGAAAATCGCTGCATTAAGCCTAAACGTCACTATTAAAAAAACAAATTAGTTTCGGTAAAAAAAGGGTTTTGTTAATATTCTTTTGAATATTTAAAGATGAAAAGACCTGTTTGCTAATGTGGGAACGTACATTCGATGCATAGTGATTGAAAATGTTGACAAATTATAGGCTATGGGGGGGTTCTGACACCCTTAACCCCCCCCCCCCCCCCCCTGGCTACGCCCCTGTCTTCAATAAGGTTAAAGTATCCAGAAAGAAAGTGATTGAAGCAGTTACTAAGCGAGTTTTAATTGTTTTGTAAACTTTTTTCGAAACGCAAAGAATAATTGCTAGAAACATGACTGCAGGTTCTGGTTATCTATCGCTTCTTCCTTCTCAATCTGCATCCTTGTCAATCTTAACTAATCTGATCTAAAGATAAAAAATTTCTGAGTGAAGAAATGCTGCTGTTTACTCAAACATTATCAGAATTTTTCTATCACTGCATGCTACCTTTTCAATATTTTTTAATCTGCACTAAAAATAAAAAAATTCTCAGCCAATCAATACTGATATACACACAACTTTATCATCAGTATTTCGTTAGAATTTCAGCTTAACCCATTTTCGGCCGCTGGTCGATTTTTCGACCAGCCACTTTGAAGGAGAGTAGCTCTGCACTTAGACATTATATCTGTGAACTTTTGATGCATAAAATAGCTTTGGTCTTTTGGTAACCCCTCGAAATAATAATTTTTTTCAAAAAGATAAATTTAGAGATGTTGGCGAAGGCACGAAAAAAAAAATTTTTTTAGTCATATTTTGAATATTCTGAAAAATATATAACCTTTTCAAATTATTGATTTATTATTGATTATTTACGAAGTCTAAAGACCAAATTACCACAATCAATTGATATCCATAAGATTATGAAAATATTTTTACCTCTCAGCACCGCGTACTTTTCAGTGGTCGAAAAATCGACCATTGGCCAGAAGTCGTCATGTATGTACATATGTAAGCCAACAATTGTTTAATTATTATTTGACCAAAATTATATACACATATATTTGTTTTTATTTGAAATTAAATTTTTATTAATTTATAAAAAAAATAATAAAAAAAAACCACAACAAAAATCCAAAAATATTCTTGATTAAGGTCCTAAATGTAAGTCCTTAAGAGGAATTAAAAAAATATTGGCTATTTCTGGTAGCGGCCGAAAATGGGTTAATACAATTAAATTCGAAACGATATCTTAACCCTTTCGATTGTGCAAATAAACCAAAATTGCTTAATGAAAAATGTTTCCTATTTTTCTCGAGGTTCTTAACATTTCGTTTATTTAACTTTCTCAAAAAATATCTATTAAATTTGTCTTTCATCTAAAAGACCAAAAATATTGACTAAGTTTTTCTTTTTCATTGCATTGAAATCAAAGAAAACCCACTCCGAAACTGCGTTCTTCAATATTTATTACAAAATATTTATTACAATTTATTACAAAATTATTTTCTTATTATCGCTCACTTCAGCCTGCAGCAGCGTAAATTGGCATTGCCCTGATTGAGTGCAGTTGGTTGTTGTTATGCTTAAGCATGAGTGCCTCTAATGTCACCAATTTATTATCGTTCTAAAATTTTGCATACATCATTGCATTCCAAACCGACTCAAAAACAAATAAATTGCACAAAAGTTTCGTTATTGTGGCCATTTTACAAGCCCACGATATGCTTATCAGATAAGTGAAATGACTACCTATCAACCGGCCACAGTTGGTTCCTACATACATACATACACTCACACAAGAACTCTTGTTAGTGTGTGGCTGTGTAGAAGCCGTTAAGGTTTATTAAATTTGCAGCACGCATATATAAATAAAAAATTAACACCACTCAAGTCAACTACCGAGAACAGTAAACGAATAGCGCAGATAAGGCAAGAAATTCTAAGAAAATGTAGCATACATTTATGCGTTCGTAGTAAAGCTGCGACAAGATATATGTGTGCATTGTGTGGTTTTGCGTGTTTGTATGTGTTTCTGTGTGTGTGTATTTGTGTTTGTGTGTGTGTTTGTGTGGTTAATGACAAAGCGTTGAAAATTTTGCGCGGTTTCGGGGGCATTGTTTGCGTTAGTAGTAGTAGCTGTTGTTGTTGTTTTTGTTGCGGTTAAAACCATTGTTATTTGGACACATAATTCTTGTTGTTAATGTTGTTTTTGTTGTTGTTATTATTATTGTTGTTGTTAGCGTAACACAAAAGCTTATAACAATAACAACAATAATGGCGTTAATATGTAGTCGGGAACCGCAGAGCTGTCACATGCATTGTATGGTGCCTACTTTTAGGCGCTACAGCTCGGAGAAAGCAGCTTTCGAAGGCTAATAAGCGAATTAAGTGGCAATGGCATTAAATTAATGCATTATTTGTTATGCCTACATTCCTCCGTCTTCCCTCTATTCCACATGAATGGAATAAGACAGCTTGTGAAGGCGACATAGTAAAGTAGGGAGATGTTGTTGATATCTATAAAAGATGAGCACTAAAGACTGTAAGAAAATAAATGTCATTGTGTTGAGAAAGTATGTAATCAAGTTGGTTGTGGCGACGTGGGCGACGAAGCTATCAATTAAGCGAAGAGTGTGCAATGCGTAGACATGTGGAGTGATGGCGCTGGGCATGGAATGTGTACGTTATAAGGTATCGGTGACAATAATGAATTTTCCATGTGCACAGCCATGACAATGGCACATATGTGCATATGTGTAGGCAATAACAAACACAAAAAGGTCATAAATATTAGCTAATCGGCCATGATATGGTCTATGCGCCTAAAAGTGTGCATAGCAAGGCGAGCTCATCCATATGAAGCGTAGTTTGGAGCCATTTGAAGAGCACATTTTCAATAGCAGTGGCAAATTTAAGTGCATATTAATGCCTATGAAAGCGCCTAAAGGTATGCTTTAATTTTTGGCATAATCCAAAAGCAGTCACTTGTATTGCTCAATGGTCAAACATTCATATTTCTATTTTATGGCGCCCATTAACATTTGAATGGCCTTAATTTTTGCACATGACGCCTAAATGTATGCTATGCTGACATTTAAAAAATGTATAAAGCATAAATGATTAATATGTGCTATAGCTGAAACATATAAATTAACAAAATCTGCTTGCACATAAATTCCTCTTAAATCCTGAAAGCGGTCATGGTTAGGATTTTGTGATATATTTTTATGCTGCCATTAATTTCAATTAAAATGTCAATTAGCCATAACCACAAGTTGGAAAAGTATGGCGCCAAAAAAAAAAATAACAAGTAAGTCATAAGTTTGTGGAATATTTATGGCCACAATGTCAATGGGGACATTAGTATTTCGTTGGCAGCCCAAAAGTATGCCGCAGCGAAACGCATTAGGTGTCATAAAGTTTTGTGTAGTGATTTAGTGTCGCAATTGGCCACATGAATGCAGCACAAAGCAAATACCCAACTTAATCTGGAATTTTGGTTAAAACTTAATTCTTGTATATTTTTAGGCGCCCAAAGATTCACTTGGTGTGTGACTAAATTTGTGTTTGCTTTAAGGTAAACGCGTTTGTGTTCAAAACCTGCCAAATTTTTTAGTCTATGGTGCTTTGCTCAGTACTTTGTGCGCCAAAATGTATGCTATACTTTTTGCCAAAGTGTATTAAATCTTAAGGCAAAGCAAAAAGTAAGCAAAATTTGTTTCTGCAATACTGCCATTTGAAATTTTAAACGCATGCGAATGGCAAAAATTAGAAAATGGCAGCAATGCACAGTGATTCGATTCCATTCAACCGCGGGACAAAATTAGAAGGAGTGGTCTGTTCTTCATAAAATTTGGTATACCAGTTAAGCATGGTCTGCTGAATTGAAATCTCCATTTTGTTTTTCTTAAACTTTTGTAGTTTGGGAATGGCTGAGGCTTAAATTTGCAATTTTCGTCATTTTTGGGAAGCTATAGCAACGAGTGTATTGGCTAGATTTTTCAGAGTTTACATTTAATCAGTAACGTCAACATTGATAATTGCAAAGAGTAACAGAAATTGTCTTAGGATCCTTTAGTTTTGTAATGAAAACGATAATAATAGACGTATGTTTTGCTTATTTGCAGTTTTCTCAATTTTTCATGCTGATTGCATACTTTTAGGGATAAAAAAAATAAATTTTGTAGAAAAATAGGTGTTTAGACCACTTTTCAAATTGAATTATTTTCTGAGATTGGAAGATATCGAAGGATGTTATAACATTATCCGACAAAAAACTAATGCTTCTTAAAATAGAAAAAAAAATCCAGGAATATACTTTCATATACTTTTTAGATATTTTCCTCTAAGTTTTGGCAATTTTCAGATTTTTAATTTAGAAAAATATTTTGAATTAAAAGTGAAGTAGGTAGAAGCCTCTGCTTTGCAAATTTTGAGAAAACATTAAAAGCGAAAATGGCCACATCATTTCTTAATCTATATTGAAAGTTTTAGCAACTTCTTGGTAACCATGTATTTTTACAATTTTTTTTAATCAATAGATTAAAAAACAGAAAACATGTGTTTAAATTTTTTTGCGAAAAAAGTTTCAACTTTGAGCCGCTTTTGCATACACACTGATTAATTTTTTGTAAAGATCTTTTTGTGTTTTCTTAATTGTAGTTTTACCTTTCAAATGACATAGAAATTGTTAAATTCTGAGACTATAAATTTTTTGAATTTTGTCTATGGAACGAATCACTGTGCAATGTTATAAAAATAAAACATAACAGGCAAAGAGCAAAGGAAATGGTAGGCAATATAAAGACAAGAAATCGTGTTGGAAAATGTCAGCAGCAATTTCTGTCGCAGCAGGCAACAACTGCACGAATGTGGTATGAGAAATGTTTTTCAGGAATTATTTTTCCGCATCAGTTGCACTTAATGAGAACAGGCAGTCACCAGCCTCAACAACTCTGATACGTTTCGCCTGGCCCACAGGTTCTATTGACTGTTCTGTTGCTAGAAATTGTTGGGTATTTTTTGTGTTTTTTTTTCGTTTTGGTGACTTGTCAACATTGACTGCCAATGTGATGGAGACTAAAGCCATGGCTGCCATTGGTCTCGATGTTGTTTTTGATGGCAACAAACAACAGTAACAACAACAATCAGCAGTGTTCCGGTAAGTCAGCGTTATGTTTTGATGAAATTAAGTTCATACAGCCGCAGCGGCGCAATGAACGTTGACAGCGACCAAATTGCGCCAAACAGCCAAGCAAAGGTTCAATAACGTTGCCAACGCAGAGTAAAAGTCGTAGAGGAAGAAAGAAATGACTGCGCACTAAATAGTACATATATATAAGTATAGAGCGACATAGTGGCAATCCGATGTGGCCTTCATAGACCATAGACGGCATTAGAGATTTCATGGTGAAAGCGTTGTTGATTGAGTCGACTTAGTAGAAGTTGGAGGTGTCGACAACAACGGTTGGTTGTAACTCTGCTGCTTTCGGTGTTGATTGGGCTTATGCAGCTGTTGTTGTTGTTATTATTATTATTATTGTTGTTGTTGTTGTTATGATGATGACGCTATTGTTGAGAGCTAATGATGCCAATCATCCACTGTCCGGGCTGTGGCTGCTCAATATTGCTGCATTGCAACAGCGAGCAAACGAGATTGGCATCAAATGTGTAGCATAACTCGAGGCGCAAAAGCTATTCGAGTTTGCAAGTGAAAGTGGAGATGAAATAGAAGGCTGATGGCATGCGAATGGAGCTGAAAATGAATAAACAAATGGGTTTGAGTTGTTTTGACTGTATTGGGAATTTTCGAGAGCCATCTTTGACTAACGAGTGTGATTCGGTGAGAATGTTCGAGGGGGATGAATGGCTTTGAAAGTGATTGGTTTTGGAAAATGTGAGCTGTGAAAGAAGGTCATTGCATAGTTGTTGAACGAACGAGAATGATAGAAAAATTGTACTAGCTCTCTTTAAAAACGAGTTAAAAAAGAATCGAGTTACATCCGTTCTCACAATTTTTACTGCATTTCCATATTTTGGAGGCAAAAATAGAAGGAGTACGTGAAATTCGCTGAAATTTTGCAGTCTAAGCCCGTTTGGCCTGCTGACTTCAATATTTGTGTTTGTTTCCAAAAAAAAATATATTGTTTAAAAAAAATCGAATATATATGGTTATATATTATTTTATTGTCACCGAGCCCAAACCGCTGGAGCTAAAATGATAAAAGTTGGTCAAAAGTTGTATTTTAGAAAGTCAACCCTTAAAAAGGAGCGATTTCAAAAACGTCGACCTTGAAAGGGGGAAAATGGGTGGTGAAGCTTATATGGAAGGACATGGCTTTTTGGTCGGATTGTTTAAAAATTTGGTACATATATACGAAACAAATAATAATGAAACCCGTATTTTAAGTTTCTCTAAAATCGACCTTTAAAGGGTGGAAAGAGGGCGGTGAAGTTGCTTAAAGGAAATAATTTTTTTGTTTGATATCCTTAGAGCTAACATGGATATGAAACAGCCATGAAGATGCAATGCAGCTCAATTTATAACGGCGAGACTATTATAAAAATTATTCTTCAAAATTATACCTTCTTCAAAATTTAAATTATTAAATCACATTTTAGCAAACAAATTCCATAATAATGAAAAAATTGGATAATGTGGCTCATAATGGGTTAAATAGGCGTGCCATACCTAATTTTATAAACAACATTCATAATTCGTGGCATTGACTTGGTTACACATTTTGATCGCAATTTTAACTCAAGCGATTTCTGTACAAAAATCAACATTAGTAGTTTCGAAAAAATTGAATATTTTCCAAAGGCGCAAAAAGACGCAGAATTGTTTTTTGCTGATTTAAGAGAAGAAAGTCCATCTAAAAAAGGTCATAAAAAGGATTTACGCCAGTTCACGTCATTCGACTTTAATTGCCTTTCTAAATTTGGTTATTTTTCATTTTCATTGATTAAAAAAATTCATATTTGAAAATTCATACAAAAAAAATTATTTATGCTAAACAAAAAAAAACCGATCAGCGGTCCTGCTACTATCAATGTAATTTAAATATTAAAAAAAATTAGTAGCCTATCTACAACAACACATTTTCTACAATTTTTTTAATACAAGCTCCTAAATTTAAGTTTTCCTCTTCATAAATTTTTGTAAGAATATATCCGACTTTGACAAGCTATATCTCCTAATCTCGAAAATTTTTCAATAAAGTATTTCGGATCCAGTTTAATTAAACAATTACCTTTAACATGATACTAATTTTGTCAAACTCCGCGATAATTTTTTTTCTTATTTTTGTCCACTCTCGAAGCACTGTGAGCTGTGTGCACATGGCGTCACGTAAACAAATAACTCAAAGCAACGCCAAGCCACAAAGACAAAGCGCCTAAATGTATGTTAGCATGTGGCAGAAAATTTCACTCACCGTGCAGTTCTTTTTTTATATAACTCACACTTATTTGCACCAAATAAGTGTGATCTAACCAAATTTTGCACGAAAACACACCCAACACACTTCACAGCGATTTTATGCTCGCTGCTTTTGTTATTTTTACAAAATTTCTAGTATTTTTACTTTGAGTTGCCCTGAAACACGCCAAACACGTACACAATCTCACATTTGGCTCATAATCGACTCATAAAGTGTGAAATTTATTTTTCGCAAAGCAAAAATTGTACGAAATCTCTGGCCACAGTTGAGTACAGATAAATTTGTTTCCCCCTTCTTGCGGCCTTCGCACATTTTTTCCCATCACAGTTTTTTTCTATACTTTTCGCTTAAAAATTACAAAAAAAAGAGTTGTACTTTTTGCAATACGAAGTGGTTATGGTTGTTTGGTAAATCCGTGTCAATTTTTGCATTAATGTCAAGGCGTTTTATGAGAGCTGACGTCTGCCTCGTTAGACATTCAGGAGCAAAAGTGCGCCAAGGACGTAATCGTTATCATAGACGAGCAAGTTTTAAGGCAATAAAAATGCCTACATTGTCCCGCTTCAATATGATTTTTATGTCCTCTACATGACACAAAAGTCATTTAAAGTTATAGCACACTTTTAGGCACTTAAACTGAGGTTTAGCCCCAATTTTGTGGCAGCTATTAACATTGCTTTGCACCTAATGAGATAAGTTTATTAAATAAGATAATTTCAAGTGTTGTAAAAATATTAGCATATTTTGGGGCGCGCCTAAAGCTACCACTTTCTACCATGATGGCTGCAAGCTAGTCAATCTAACTTTTTGGTTTTCAACCCCCAACTTTTATGCCTTGCAACTGTTGATTAAATGCAATTCAATTATCCTTTGGAATCCTTTTTACTGTTTAGCTGCTCCTTATGCTGCCCTTTCGCATAGAAAATTACATTTTTTTTTTGGTTTACTTACATTTTTCTATTGCCGCTTTAAGCATTTTTCTGGCCTTTGTTAATGTCTACACGAATCTAAGATTAACTTAATTTGCTTTGCCTGAGTTTACAGTTTCCCGCTTATTTATTCTTCCTCATTTTTTTTGCCTTCGTCACTTGCACACGCACACAATTGGAACTAATTTTGTGCAAACAAATAAATCTCCTTTCTTGGTTGTTCGTTGCAAAGTGCTAACAAATTTGCGCGCACAAAATGATGAAATGCCATTGCATACCTTTAGGAGGCGAGCCGTAAAACGGTAGCAGCACTAAGGCCAGTGGGCTTTTGTACTAAAATCAGAAACGATGCAAGGAATGTGAGCGCAAATTGATGAAGTGTGCGCTGTACGCTTGAATTTCCTGATCGTTTTGTGCTTAGTGGTTGTGGCTGTTTGCGCGACGAAGCGTGATGGTTGTTGACGAACAGCGCATGGCAAATTAAAGATGGTGGAGCTGGCACTGTGAGGTGGCTGTGGTTGTGACTGTTGTCCTTGGCACCTGCAGGCTAGAAACAAAGCAAAGCGAAAACAAAAAAAAGGAACGAACGGGCACAGGATAAATAAATGTTACGTTGCCATTTTCATTCGACAATGTTTGTCAAGTTCGGGCAAATGTAAACAAAATGTCAAATAACATCAAACGGCAGGGAATAAGCGAAACAATAAAAGCAACAAGACGGAAAAAATATAAAAAATGTTAATGTTTACCTTTGTGTATGTGTTTGGGTGAGAGAGAAAGTAGAAGTGTGGGCACTAAGCTGATAAAACAGTAGGCCAGGCTCAATCGAAATCATTAGGGCATTTTTCCAGATATTTGCGTTGAGGGGAAAAAGATTACAGAGTTAGGGAATAAACTTCTCGGGTGCTAAGATTTTTTCGAATGTCATTTCAATAATTCAATAATTTAACCTAAAGGTAAATATAACCTAAAGGTTTATCACCACTTGGCGGAGTTGCTCGAGTTATACACTTCTCGAAGATAAAAGCCACCTGGGGGCTCTGACAAATTTATTGACACGGCTTGGAAGCGTCTTCTCAAGGTCCGCTAGGCCGTTGAGGAAGTGCTGTCCCAAGAAACGGAGATGAGTTGTCGCAAGCGCCGAGAGGAGCACAAATGTTTCTACAGCTTTTGCAGAAGTCATTAGACAGCAGATCCAGTCTTTTGCCCTGTTGACCAATAGGGCAGTACCCAGTTATGATTCCCACAATAATCCCCTATAGAGAGTTTCCTTAGAAGGATAATTGCTCTGGATCTTCTCTGGTCGGTCAAAGGCCAGACATGTGATGCCATATTGCATGTTTGTCCGTAGAGACTTCTTGTGTATGTTCTGCGATCGAAGTGGACGAGTATTTAGCCAGTACGAACCAGAAATCGAACCTAGAGCCTCTGGTTTAATAAGACAGTGCACTGCCCACTAAACAATCGAGGCCGCCTTTAAGTTGCATTTTTTCAAGCCTACTTTTAGGCTGTTTTCCCAATAAAGTTGCTCAACTTAGTCATTACGCTTAGTCATCTAGTTTGATAGGATCTTGGCACTAAGCATCTAAACAAAGTGCCATAATGATTGTTGGATTGATTTATTTATTTCATTTGACAAATATTCGCTTATACATGGCGACTGGCATGAATTTTATTTTTTATTTTTTTTTATTATTTGCGACGCGCTCTATGTGTGTGAGTGTGGCAACCGAATTTGTCTGCATTAAGCCAAATTTCATGAAATAGAAAGGCAATTTGTCTGCTTTGTGGCGATTGTGTGATGCGGCAGGTGTAAGGTGTAGGTTTTTGCTTAAGTACTGTGAAAAATGCTTTTGTGTGAATACAACAAACAATAAAAAGATCAAAGCAAGAAAAGCATTAAAAGCGTTTAAGTAACATTAAAAGATTTTGCTAAGTATGAGATTAGTTGTTCCATGGCTGAAACGATGAGAAAATTAAGTAGTGAGCTAAAAGTAGTATACTTTTAGGAGCTTGGGGTATAAATGAAACAGTGAATTGGTTGTTGAAAGTCTGGAATTGTTGATTGTAGGTTCAATATTTGAGTTAGTGATGAATTAAGAATTCAATACTTAAAAAATATTGCATAATTGTAGGCGTTATGAGAATAACAAGTTTTATAAAAATAGTAAATTGATTGATAAATAATAATTGAATTGTTGACAGTTGCTTTAATATTTGAGTTGGTGATGAGTTAGAGGACTTAGAAAATAAATATTGCATACTTTTAGACGCTTCTAATGTAAATAAATCAGTAAAGTGTTTTCCATAACCTAATAATCATTGATAGTTGGTTCAGTATTTGAGTTAGTGATGAGTTCTCTATCGAAAGGAAATTTGGCATACTTTTAGGTGCTTGTGGTATTAATGAAACAGTGAATTGATTGTTATCAGTATACAATTGTGGATAGTAGCTTCAATATTTGAGTTAGTGATAGGTTAGAGAACTTAGAAAATAAATACTGCATACTTTTGGGCGCTTGTAGTGTAAACAAAACAGTAAATTATTTGTCATAAGCAAATAATTATTAGGTATTATAGGTTCAATAGTTGAGTTAGAGAAATTAGAAAATAAATATTGCATACTTTTAGGCGCTGTTGCGTGAATAAAACAGTAAATTGGTTAGTTTAGGTAAACAATTATTGATAGTAGTTTCTATATGCGAGCTAATAATGTGTTCTTTATTTTTAAACATATATTGCATAATTTTAGGAGTTCTTAAAACAACTAATTTTATATAAATAGTAGCTGAACCAACTTTTGGGTTCAAAATTGAAGCAAGCCTCAGTTTTATATTTTGTTTGATTCAATAATCGTTTAATTTTTCTTTCTTTTGGCATACTTTTGGGCGTTCATACGTATTATTCTTTTTATATTTATATTTTTATGGAAACGACTTTGGTCGCTGAATGCACATGCCACAGCTCAAACGAATTATTTTTCAATTTTTATTAAAAATTAATTTCACCAATAATTTTTTTTCATTGTATTTTGCATACTTTTAGGCGCTGGGGGCATTTATGATGCATTATTTTCCGTTGCACGAATAAAAATATGGGAAAAAGATTATTAAATATTTGTGCTCGCATACGTGAGTTTTTTTAAAAGGAAAATTGCCATAACAAAGCATACTTTTGGGCACCGAGTAAAATGAAAAGCATTACACATATAAAGACAATGGAAAAATTAAAAAATGCGCTACCCGTTAAATTGTTTTTTATTTATACATGTACTCGAATATTTATTTAATATAAACATTGTAAAATAATGCGTTTTTATCTCTTTGTCTACTTTTAGGTGAGTATACAATGTGCGCTGACTATGAAAAAGATTTGTTTATATTTACGCTGCCATGCGTCAATCCGTGAGTATGTTAAAGTGATGAAAATACAGTTTTTTTGTTGAAAGTTTTTAACAGAAAACTAAAGCATGAAATTGCTTTTAAGTTTTTCCTATTAGTTGAATTTGCTGTTCTTTGTGAAGTTAGAAATTATTTAAAAATCTAAAAACTTAAAAAACGCCAACTTTGAGCCCTAACTATACCCAATCAACAAAGCCAAAGGCCATTTTGCACTCAACACAAAAGCGCCCAAAAGTTCAAATTCAAAGGCAACGCATCGACAACCTAAAAGTTTAACAATGTGAAAATCAAAAATTGAACAAAAACTAAAGTCGTGGGGAAGGATTGCGTTGTTCGCATTGCAATAACAACACAAATTTAAAGTTGTAGCACAAATTGTTGGCAGACATTGTGGGCCACATTTAAGCGCACACCAAACAGTTTTCATTTGCCAGGCGATTGCTCACGTGCGATCGCATTGATGTGGCGTTTACATTCATTGTGCGAATCAGAGCAAAGCGAATATTTTGTAATCACAAGAAATACATTGACGCTTACACGTATGTTCGGCTTAACGCACACACACCAATGTACATAAACTCAAATGCAATCAGTGCAATTTTCACGTTCGTCCTTCCCTCCCCTTCCATGCCCGTGGAACAAGCACAAGTTTTGCCGCGTCTCGTGAATGCTGTGTCGTTTGACGTTGAGCGCGAAAACGCGCGTCGCATTTTTGATCAGACAATTGCAATTTTCGCTGCTTTCGTTGTTATATTCATCTATTCGATTTTCAATGCAGCGCATGTACTTATTTGTGTGTGGGATTGTAGATGACAGTGTATGTGTCGCTGGCAGCCATCATTTGCGTTTATTATTCAGTCACACGTCGCAAACGAATGAAAAGCAGCAACAAAATGAATGGACTGCAATCTGCGCGTTGAAAGGTGAATACAAGAGAATTTCTACACAATGTTGGCATTGTTGGTGTCAATAGGGGAGGAGAGGGGATGGCATTCACACATAGGGACGCAATATGGTTAGTGCAATTACCAATGTCTCCTAGAAGTAGGCCATGAATGGAACTAAGTTCGGTGAACTAATGTTGTCTGTTATTGGGCCCAGTTTGACTGATTGAAATAAGTTGCTTGCATACTTTTAGGTTCATAAATATTTCATGATAATTTGAAAAAAAAAGTTTTCTCTAACAAATCATGTTTGTTTTAGAATAAAATGGTTTGTTATATTAATGTTTGTGGCTAAGTTTTGGAGCCAAATATTCAATGCGGCGAACCCTAGTCAGAATATTGTTAGTACGATTATGTTGCCTCCTAGAAGTAGGCCATGGTTTCTACCATTTAGATGAATTAATGTTGACTGGTATTGGGCAGAGTTTGACTGACTGAAACAAGTTGTTTGCATAATTCTAAGATGTTTAGTGTTTAATAAAAATTAAATAAAATAAAATAAAATAAAGTAAAATAAAATAAAATAAAATAAAATAAAATAAAATAAAATAAAATAAAATAAAATAAAATAAAATAAAATAAAATAAAATAAAATAAAATGAAATAAAATGAAATAAAATGAAATAAAATAAAATAAAATAAAATAAAATAAAATAAAATAAAATAAAACAAAATAAAATAAGATAAAATAAAATAAATTAAAATAAAATAAAATAAAATAAAATAAAATAATAAAATAAAATAAAATAAAATAAAATAAAAAAATAAATAAAATAAATAAAATAAATAAAATAAAATAAAATAAAATAAAATGAAATAAAATGAAATAAAATGAAATAAAATAAAATAAAATAAAATAAAATAAAATAAAATAAAATAAAACAAAATAAAATAAGATAAAATAAAATAAATTAAAATAAAATAATAAAATACAATAAAATAAAATAAAATAAAATAAAATAAAATAAAATAAAATAAAATAAAATAAAATAAATAAAATAAAATAAAATAAAATAAAATAAAATAAAATAAAATAATAAAATAAAATAAAATAAAATAAAATAAAATAATATAAAATAAAATAAAATAAAATAAAATAAATAAAATAAAATAAAATAATAAAATAATAAAATAAAATAAAATAAAATAAAATAAAATAAAATAAAATAAAATAAAATAAAATAAAATAAAAGAAAATGAAATGAAATGAAATGAAATGAAATGAAATGAGATGAAATGAAATGAAATGAAATGAAATGAAATGAAATAAAATAAAATAAAATAAAATAAAATAAAATAAAATAAAAAAATAAAATAAAATAATATAACTAAAATTAGATAAAAAAATAAAAGAAAATAAAATTTAAGAAAAATAAAATAAAATAAAACTAAAATTAAATAAAAAAACTATAAAATAAAATAAAATAAAATGAAATAAGAAAATAAAATAAAATAAAATAACTAAAATTAAATAAAAAAAATAAAATAAAAAAAAATAACATAAGAAATCAAAAAAATATGTTTATTTTAAAAGAAATTCTCTGTTTTATTATTTTTTGTGGTGCAGTTTTAAAGCCATGTAGCTTTTGCGTACAGTTATGACGTCTCCTAAAAGCAGACCATGACTTTCATTATTTGGTGAAGCTAATGTTGGCGCCTATTGAGTCACGTTTTAGTGATTTGAAAAAAGTTGTTTGCATACTTATAGGATTTTTTATGCTTCATGTTAATTTTAACAATTTTGTTGATGAAAAACATTATGTCACATGTACAAAAAAGACTGAAAAACATTATGTCACATGTACAAAAAAGACTCTGACTTAGGTACGTGTTTTTAGTACAGCTTTGAAGTCCCAAAACTTTTTTCCAAATTTCTGGTTTGTGCCTTTTTTTTGGGCTGTTGTCGAGCACATTTGATTAGTTGTTTTCACGTATTTTTCTTCTTTCTTTTTTTCTTGTTTACCACACATACAGTCTCACAATTGTTCGGGTTTCCACCTGTGCTGCTACACAAATTTTCATTTTCAAAATTCAGCTGTCAACCTGTCCTGTCCAACGTTTTACTTGTTTCAGCTGCCACTTAGCAACAGCATAGCTGTTTTTTGCACTTTAGCAATTTTTTTCCTTTGCTTATTTATAAGCAATTCTCTTTTGTTGCCTTCGTCCTGAACAACATTCGCGAAACGTTTGAAAAACTCAGCTGCTCTGTTGCCATTATACTTTATTTTTAATGGCTTCGTAACTGATTTTATACAGATTTCAAAAAGCGATATTTTCTCGTTTTATTCCTCATTTTAATGCTTCACAAATTTATTGTTGCCTTGGCTTTTAAGCAAAAAATTTATTCATGCACACTTATATCTCATATTCACAGACCCAATGCCCAACCGAAGGTGACATTTTGGCTGAAGGCAAAGCCGACTTTGATCGCTCACTTTTTGCTATAATTTTTATTTTATTTTCTGTTGCTGCTTTTCGATTTGGTTTTTATTTGACGTCATCATTTCTAATATTAATGTTTTTATTAATTAAAACACGTTTTCGCTTAATTAAAACAACATTAAATTCATTCCATGTTGAAGGTTCTTACTGTCAGCTCGACTTGTGTGCTTCAGTTGTGCTCTCATTAATTACGAATTCAAATGTTCGCCCATTAAATGTGCGTCCTTTATGGCTGCCTTGTGCGCTGACTTGGACGCTTTATGTGAATTATTTGTTTATGTTTTTTTAGTACCAGAAATATTGCTGGATTTTCGTAATTTGTGTTGGTCACTGAATTTATGTTATTTTTGTTGGCGTCTTTAGTAGGTTAGATTAGGTGGGAGCGACAGAGTTTTTGGGAAAAGCACGAAGAGGTCGTTTCGTTATCACATTGAGATATCACATTAGGACGGCACAATATTTATATATATTTATGGCGTAAATCTTGCTATATCTCTGATCTTTAGGGTAGAAATTTCAGTAAATTTAGTGAAAAACGAAAAGTGAAAACGAAATTAAGAAAAAAAGGGACCAGATGAGAACATTGATGTCTGTTCTGAGTTACTGGGTAATTCATACCAACGCAAGAAGGTTTTGTTTGCTTTCTAATGACCTCTGTTGAAGTTGGATATAGAAGATGGTATATAGAAGAAGAAAGACTCAGCTGGACAACTTCTTCTTTCTTCAACTTCCTTACAGTCTACTAGGCTTTGTAAGGAACTCCAACTGGTTCAATGAGTGAGTAGTTCACTAGTCTAGATTTCCTATTTCCGTTGATGATTTTTGTGTGATTATGCGCTTAGAATCTACTGGCGTCTTTAATAAATCTTGCTTGAAATAATGAAAGACTAAGTTAGAATATAAGTGAAGGTTTTATGGGGGAAGTGAAGATCTATAGGCAGTTGAGTAGAAAGAAGTAGACTTCAAGACAGAAGTTTAAGCTGAAAAGGAATTATAAGTAGTTGAAGTTTAGTTAGAGTGACGCAAAAGGACACCAATGATGAGGGCGGAGTCACGTGAGTCTCATTTCAAGTGTCTCTCAAAGGTCTGTGACCCGCCATTCAAACAAATATTGAATTGAAAGTTGTTTGCTATAGTTACTGCGGGAGTTTTGGCAGTCTGAGACAAGCTTTGTTTCAGAAGACAAAAACATCAGCAAGTGGCTTCATAGTCTATCTGACTGTCCAAATAGATGTGAGTAGCTTTGGCAGTAGCTTTATTGTAAAATTTACACCAATAAGGCTCAAATGATTGTCTGAATAGATGCAACTTCGGATAGAAGCCACTTCTATATAAATGTTTGTTTGTTTGTTGGTTACACGACCCTAGAACTTAAAAACTAGACGGCCGATTGACTTGAATCTTTCACGAAATGTTCGTTTTGACTAACTCTCGGTAAACTACATAGTATGGATACGACCCGACAGGTGGGCGTGCCACCTTTCATACGACCCAAATT
This sequence comes from Melieria picta, assembly GCA_964056695.1. Taxonomy (NCBI): domain Eukaryota; kingdom Metazoa; phylum Arthropoda; class Insecta; order Diptera; family Ulidiidae; genus Melieria; species Melieria picta. The sequence continues at coordinate 75,769,699 of OZ057399.1, read as the reverse complement.
TTTAACATAGGATATCTTCGGAATGATAAGTCGAACAGCATTGAAATTTTGTATACCGTCGTCGAATGGATGTGTCATTGTATTTGTAAAACTTTATTGGCATTAGAAAAGGGGCGTGGCATATTTCCACGTAACTTTGGAACTATAAGTTGCACTTCAATGAAACTGGGTCGTACTCTTCGACTAGAAGAATGGCTTGGGCATTGCATAAATGGGGCGTGGCAGCGCCCATACAGTGTTGCATGAAGAAGCTTGATTTATTGGGCCCATTGACCCCGCGGGGCCCTGCTGGTCTGCATGTACCCATGCCCTAAGCATGGAAAAGTCAGTTGCAGTATTCAGTCAAGTAGATCTTAGCGCCAGTTTCCTATAGAAAAGAGATATTGAGCCTAATTTCAATGAGTAAAATTGTGTCAATATTATGAAATATTTTTGTTAAAATTTTTATTAAAATAACGAAAATAAAATAATATCTTTTAAAAAATATTTATCTAATTTTTGTACTAAAATTTATACTTTTCTATATAGAAACTGAGCGAAAATCTCTTGGCAATATTTCTTCTACTAAATTTTGTGCTTAAATTCAAATACTTTCCTATACTTAAAAAATAAAATTTAAAATTTAAATTTTTAAAAAAATTTTAAATCTAAATTTTATTGTTATGTAAATTAAAACGAGCAAAACATAAAAAACCTGATGCAATAATTTCAAGAGCTGCAAAATTTTATTTTAGCACGTCTCAGACAAGTACAACAAAAACAACACTAACTCTTGTCTGCAGTCAACAAGCAAACGAAAAATAAGAAAATCTTCCATCTAAGCGCCAATAAGTATGCAGCGAAAATTGAGTTAGTAGCAAAAACACGACGCTCGACTCATGTCGATCAAATCAGCACTGAGACAACACAGACCGCCAAATAATGCTGTCAGTATTTGTATGCAACGTGACAGACAGTGGCCTTGCGCTAAGGTCGTATAGAATTTAAAATGTTTGCGTTTTTTTTATGAGTCATTGTGACAGTGTGAGGTTGGCTTTAGAATGAAGATGTAACGTGATGTTGCGGTTTAATGTGATTGTCATGCAGTTGGGGCAAGCAAAAGCAAAATTAAAATAAAAAATAAAAATAAAAATGCAGTAAAATTGAAAGAAAAAATCGATTATGATGACAAAGTTGTTCAAATAAAGTGCAAAGAATAATTGCAAACAAATTTCTTTCAAAAACTTAGAGTAAAATTTTTGCCATTGAAAAGGCTTGAAAAGAATTTGAAAGCATACGAAAAGTTTAAGAATTTCTTGTAAAACTTAAAGTCTTGGAAAAATTGCAAAAATTACGCGCTTAGTCAAGAAAATTTGCAAAATTCGCATGGCGGAAATTTCTAAAGTAGTCAAAGTAGAATGAGTGAGAGATTTTTGTGTTCCATTCACTGCTTGTGCGGTTTGTGATGCTCCACTGCGCTTTGGTTTTATCCCCAGACATTTTCTTTGCACGCTTTGTTCACTCTTATCTCTCTAGTCTCTGGTCTGCTTATTTCAATTTTGTGCTTTTCTGCTGCTTATTGCCAAACCACTTTTCGTTGCTTGCAACTTTTTCCTATTCGCATTTTTTTGCAACCCAAAATCGCATCAACTGTTGACGCTCTTCGCTGGAGTTGCCATCATTTGCAGCCAGCCATGACAGCAACTTCAAGTGGATTATATGAGCTGGCAGATGCCTTGAGTGATATGCAAGTCACACAGGGCTGCTGCTATCAACGCCACATTGTACCAAAAGCGAACGAGAAAACGCAACCGAAAAAAGCAAAAAAAGGAACACAAAACTAAAACACTGATGCGACCAATTGGGGCTCATAAAGTCGGTGGCAGTCAGGGAGTGGCATTCGATTCTAGTTGAACTCTAACAAATTTTGCATTTTTCAACTTTAGTGACCACAAACAGAAGCTACATATTTCCAAAGTATAAGCAATCAAAACAGTGAGCATTTGTTTGCATTGATTATGCGTATTCAGTGTGCAAATAGTTGTGTGTAATTTATGCAAAAATTCATTGCGACCAGTTGGCCAATTTCGATTTGAAGCAAATCCGCATTGAATATTCAGTGTGCATGCTGCAATAATGCACTTATCGCTGCGCTATTTGCACATTGGTTTATGGTGCATGACTGCACTGGGAATATTGTAAAATTAAATTTTATTATTCTCACGACGCTTGTGAGAGTCTAGTTTGCAGTGGTTCAAGCAGCAAGCACACTTTATTATAATTTTATAAATAAGTAGTTTTATATATTGTTTTATTTGCATGCAGCTTAAGCTGCTTTGCCCAACTTGCTGCTTTGCTTCTAAGCATAAGAAATGTGGCAGCATTGCATGTGCCATGCATTTGCTACTAAAAGTATGCAATGCGATTTGTGGTTATCAAGCAAACTGTTAACGTTTCTCTGTGCTACAATTCACACGTTTAAATTTCTTATTTTAACCGCCTTCGCTAAGCAGATTTGCACTGCGGCACGTAAGTAAACATGGGAAGATTTTATAGTAATTTTTCACTTATTTGAATGGAAGTTAACCCATTAAAGCTGGGTACCAGTTCCGCCCATACGATTTTGATAAAATTTCATACACGACCTGGAATTGACCCAAAATGATCAGAAACAATTTCAGCTTTCTATCTCTGCACGTTGCTAAGATATTCATTGGGTATTTTTTACCCATTAGGCAGCAATGGTAGCTTTTTTCCATACTTTTTGAAGTGATCAGCTAAACACGTGAACAAAAGTTGTATTGTTTACAGGTGAGTTTTTTGTGAAGTTCTAAGGCCACTACGTTTCGCCACATTTTCCACCTCCGGAAAATTAACAATTTTTGGAGTCTGGTAACTCTAGTTAGATGGCGGAATTTTAGGGTGACCTCCATTAGACTAAGGTAGTTCCATCTTTTCCCATCCACCCCTATCAATGATTTTGAGATATCTCTACCACGAACTTTTCTGTGATTTTTTTAAAAAGTCAATTTTCATGGGTAAATTTTTACCCATTAGGCAGCAATGGGTTAAAATGGCTTAATTCTGGTATTGTTAGCGCATTCCGAGCTCTTGAAATATAGCATAGTTTTGGGCGAAGAAATACGTCTATACTAAGCATTGGGTTTGGAGTCTGGGTTTCAGAAGATTCAAGAATCACTGAATTTGTTTTATTCAGAAAAATTTTCAGAAAATTTTTTACTGAGCTTTTCGTTGTTGTCGTGATTTCTTGGTGATTTCTTACTTCTGGTTTCATTGAAAGCGGTTTTAGGTTAGGTTTTGGTGACTATCTCTCAAAGAGGCACCCTCGGAGGCCTAAGAGGCCGATTGTGGTACCACTTTACCCGTTTTTTGAAAAGTCTACGCAACACTGTTTTTTCCAACATGTATTACAACTCACATTCCAAGTGGTTAGGGAATGGGGAGGGGACCTACAGTTTAACGCCGAATCTGAACGGTGATTGGCAGTTTTTTCTTTCATGGTAGATGAGCGTTTCTCCAGCCCGAGCTGGGATTCGAACCTAGGGCCTCGGTATGAGAAGCCAGCACGCTAAACAATGAACTATCGAGGCCGGCTGAAAGCCGTGTACTCACTAATGAAATAATCAGCGCTTAAGTTGTAATTCAGAGTTTATCGCTTCGTTTTGATTGAAATGATAGCTTAAGAAATGAATTCTATGAGAAGTTTTATGAGTGTTCTCAAGTTTATGTGCCTAGTCTGCTTCAAGTTTAATTTCCGAGTTTAAAGGGACTTAAGTTTGAAGGGACTTGAAACAGACCATTCAACTCCCTTGTTGGTGTATCTTCCAAAAACAAAGTTTGTCTTGGACTGCGAAATCTACTCAAATCTAGTCAGCCAGACAGTCAGGCAGGCTTTGGACTCCTTTGTTGATGTATCTCCCATAGCAAAGTTTGTCTTGGACTGCGAAATCTACTCACATCTAGTCAATCAGCCAATCAGATAGTCAGGCAGACTTTTGGCTCCATTGTTGATGTATCTCCCATACCAAAGTTTGTCTTGGACTGCTTAATCTACTCACATCTATTGAAAAAGTCAGGCAGACTATGGACTCTTTCACAAGAAAACTTGTACTAGATCGCATTGAGCCAAAGATTATCTTAACTCTGTTCTTTCTTAAGCTAAGGTCCCACGATTGCCGCAAATGCGCCGATCATAGCCCGATCTGGTCGGGCATTGACTACGCAGGAATTGTCAATTGAGCAAAACGTTTTTTATTTGGATCACACGATTGCCCCAATTGCGACAAATTTTGTCGGCTCAACCTAGCGCACAGAAATATCGCACCGAACGATTTCTAGGTAGGTCACACGATTGCCCGTTTGAATTCTAATCAAATTTCAGACAAACCAAAAATATCAATTTTTATTCAGGTGAAGAAACTTGCAGAAATTTCGAAAACAATGCAAAGAAATACCAATAGCTTATTGTGCAACAAAAAAAAATATGCGGCGGTGTTGTGCGTGATTTCTTCGTGCATATTGCTCGAACAAAAAAACAAGCACAAACAGAAGAAGAGGACTATTTGGGTTCGGAATTGGCTTCAAAAGCGGTCAACGGCTGGTGCGAACCAATCAATTTTGCGCGAATTTCGTGAAATTGAAAATCAAAAATTTCTTTTCTACAATTTTTTGCGCATGAACGAGAAAAATTTTAATGACCTTTTGGCACTAATTTTGCCAAACATTCAAAAACAAGACACAAATATGCGCAAAGCTATTTCACCGTCTGAACGTTTGGCTGTGACTCTTCGCTATTTAGCCACCGGTGATAGCTTTAAAAGTTTATCTATGCTTTTCCGCATTGCTCCAAACACTATATCCAAAATTATTCCGGATGTTTGTGATGCAATTTACTCAACTTTAAAAAATGACTACATGCAAGTGAGTTCAAAATTCATTCATTCATGCATTACTGTATTTAAAAACCTAATTTATCCACTAGGTTCCATCAACATCAGAACAGTGGACAAGTGTTGCCGAAAAATTTGAGGAAATGTGGAATTTCCCAAATTGCATTGGTGCGCTAGATGGCAAACATATTGTTATGAAAGCGCCGGCGCATTCGGGTAGCACCTTCTACAACTACAAAAGTTCTCACAGCATAGTGTTAATGGCGATAGTAGATATAAATTTCTTTACGTTGACATCGGTTGCAATGGGCGTTTTTCAGACGGAGGTGTTTTTAACAAATGCTCGTTTTCTGCTGCTATGAAAAATAATCGCTTAAATATACCAATGCCTCGACCACTGCCCGGTTGTGAAATGGATGTTCCATTTGTTCTAGTTGCAGACGATGCCTTTTCCATGCAAACACATCTTATGAAACCATTTCCAGGCCGTAACTTGAGTGCCGGGCAGCGTATCTATAATTACAGATTGTCGCGAGCACGACGTATCGTGGAAAATGCTTTTGGTATATTGGTGTCCCGCTTTCAAGTTTTTACGCGGCCCATTAAGCTTGACGCGAACAAAACGACGCGCTTGACTCTCGCTACTTGTGCTTTACATAATTATTTACTCCACCGAAGTGCGGAATATGCAGCGCCATCCATGGTCGATCGCTATGATAAAGACGGTAATCTGATTCCAGGTGAATGTAGTCGTGCTGTCTCATTGCAAGTCGAACAAGAAGTGGAGGAAATATCATCTTCGTATATACCTATAAGGGCCAAGGCTATTCGTGAGGAATACGAAAAATATTTCATGTCACCAATTGGAGAATTAACATGGCAATACAAATTCATCTAAAATATAGATAGAACAATTACAACATATAAATGCATTTTTATTCAGCAACAGTAACATGTAAAAAACACGGCGCAAAGTGTCTGGTCCGATTTGGGTTTGTAAGTTGTAATACATGATTCATTCTAACCAAGATTGATTTTAGCGAAGGCGGTAATACATACGTAGATCTCCTGCAAGTGCCAAAAGACTTCAAGATCGTTTCAAAGATTTAAAAGAGGACATCGTTTTATTTCATATGTATAGGAAAGTCTATCACTAAATTCAGCAAAGATAAAAATTCAGAAGTAATACAAAGGTAACATTACAAAAAGTATGAAAATCAATATGTTTACAATACAGTCGCTGTTACACATATAATGATTGCATTTTGAGTACATTTCGCGTGACCAAACAAACAGAAAATTTTAAAATATATTTTAGCTATTCAATTTCATTCAATTCACTCAGTGTTGTCAATGCTGTTTGAATTAATTTAATGTGTAAATTTTGTGCAAGCTTCTGATTTTTGCTGGCCACATACCGGAGTTGTGAAGACAAATAATTCCCCACTGTTTGCCATTCATCTTCATCTTCGTGGTCCAGAAATTGCACAGCACGATTTAAGGCATCTTGTGCTGATAAAATTTGCTTGTCAGCTGGTTTCTTGGCGCTTACAGTTATACTTTTAGCAACAATGTCAGTATCATTCAACGTTGACGTGGACAACGTATTTTTAGCATTTTCATTTTCATAAAAAAATTGCATGTCCGGCCAAAATGTCCACTGCGGATCATGAGTGGTCGTACCTTGGCCTGACTTTGTTGCGATCATCTTCCCCTTCACTTTTAAGTACGCTGTCTTAACATTAGCCCATTTTGCTTTGCAGTCCTCTGTGGTGAAACGTCCCCCAAGCTCCTTTTCAATGGACTGCCAAGCTGCATCCCTCTTTGTGCGGTTCTTGTGGTCCACATTTGAAAAGTCCCACACGCATGGATGCTGCTCAACAGCCAGTATCAGCTCTCGCACATCCTTGTTTTGCCACGTCGCACTGACTTTTGGCTTCGTGCGGCGTTTCTTTTGTGGTGGACCATTTTCCGCGTTGATTGATATTTCTTGCAAAACTATGTCATCGAAGAGGTCGTCTGCATCGGAGTTCATTGTGTTTAAAAGATATTACTGCGAAAATATTTAATTAGTGAAGTAAACAAATTTGCTTATAAACTTACCAAAACGGCAGCTCGAAGAACAAAATGAATTAAAATCGAATTGAAATATGAAAAAATTTCAAAACAACTTTGTCCCGACAAAAATTTCGGCCCCTGTGGTTGGTGCTCGAGTTGCCGACAAAATTCGGCTCAATTTTGAATTTTTTGTCTGGCTTCAACTGTTCACACGATTGACGCTATTGTACCGATTTTGTTCGGCGCAACAGAAGGCAGATCGAATATTTTTGACATTTGCGCCGAAATCGAATCGAGTTCACACGATTGGGATTTGATTTTTTTAAAAATGCGTAAAATTTCTACGCATTGCGGCAATCGTGGGACCTTACCTTTACTTTGCAGTCTATCAGCAAGACTCAAACAAAACCGCCTGAAAGTATGCTTCCTAAAATAAGTTACTAATCCGTTTTCCGAGTTGACCAAACCCAAACAATTGCTTTACTGCCTAAAAGCATGCTTCCTTAAATAAGTTAGTCATTCCTTTTTCCGCTTTACATGTTTTGTGAATAAGAAAATCATAGAATGCTTAACCAAATATTTAAGTGATTGGTTATTGTTGTTGTTACTGTTATTGTGCTGTTTTTTCCATTTGTCCAACAAAGTTTTCATTAAATTGATTCCTTAGTGCTTTGTTGTCAAATTGTGACATTGCAACATTTCGCCGAAATATCTTGCACACAACACACACACACACACACACACATATACGCATTTGTATATATACCTAAATATAAAAAAACACACACACAAAAATATATTAAACATTTATGCAAACACTTGGAAAGTTTATTGAGCAGAACTTTTGGACAGTTTCACTTGAACAGTTCGCCGCATTGTCCTCTCTGGCCTTTTATGGCAATTGTGGCAACATTTTCATTTCGATTACAAATGCAAAATCTCATTTCAAAAATGAACAAAAGAAATCTTTTATACAACTGCGCCCTCCGTTGCCCTTCAGCACACTTAACTGCATTTAGACAGTTTTGCTGTGGGCGCCACACGCCGCATCACACTAACCTTTGCCGCCAGAAAATGCACAAACGTTTTAGTAAAATTAAAAATTTTTTTTTTTACGTTAACAAAAGAGCAAAAAAAAACTTGGAAGCAAATAAAAATGAAAATGAAATTGTTTGGCAACAATAATGCAAGCAGCCCAAACAGTCGGCGTCGACTGGGCCGGTGCCTGTGTTGGTCAACAGTACAACAAAACCAGATTTTGGAAAAAACTTGCAAATGACAGCAACCTGGTATAGCAACAACAACAACAACAACGACATTACATAAAGCCACAGCGTTGGTTATTTGTGTGCACGGAATGTGCGACAAGTGCAACCGCAACGCCACACTTCGGCCTGGCATTCGGCCACATTCCGTTGAATTCGCCGCAGGCAAACCCTTTCGCGGCGCAGGCAACTTCAGTCTACCCGCTGCCATGGCAAGTCGCATTCAAATGTTAAGCAGCAATGACAACGACACATTGACTTGTTGCTAACACGAAGTGCCAGTTGCCAGCATGCGATCCATATGCGCCTCGACCAACAACAAATAATTTTATTCACATTTTTCGCCCGAAATGCTGCCTGACAATCCAATCCATTCAATGTCCTCCCCACTCATTCTGCTTCGCAGCCGTAAAGCTATCAGTAACAGTGTCGCTGTTGATTTTGCGCTTTGCTGAATGTGAATGTGTGTGTGTATGTGTGAGTGTGTGTGTGTGTGAGTGCGTGTGAGTGTTAATGTCGTCGTCGTCACCGCCGCCATTGTCGTTGCATATTTTTTCTCCCAGTTGTCGCCTTTTGTTGTTGTTGCAGCTGTTGCTGTCAGACACAAAACTATTGTGACATTAGAAAGGCAGACAAATGGAATGGATTGAGTTGTTCTAAAGGCGGCAGAACTACGCATGCAGTGGGTTCATTTTGCAAAAGGAAGGAAGCCAGGATTGAAGGAAGTAGTGAAAATTTTGAAAACCACATTTGCGAAGAAGACATAATAAAAAACAACGCTCCATTTGTTTAGTAACCGAAACTGACAACAACTATTTATGACAGTTCATAATACCTAATGGGGGTATTCACGAAATGTGGCAACCGCTTTGACAGTAAAGCGGATCTTTTTTCTTCTTATTCACTGCGCTTTCCATCTGACTCGATTTGATTATGTTGTTTTTACATTGTCCCATGTGATGTTGACGTAAAATCCTCTTCCAGTTATCAGTTCCATCAAGTTCAAGTTCCTTTCGTGTAATGCTGAATGTTGGTTTCCTTAAAATGTGACACATAAATCCGAATTTTTTTTGCTTTGTCTGCTTGATTAAGGTTTCGTCACTGGTTAATTTCCAGAGGCAGAGAATATTTCAAATTTGTTTGAATTTTTGACGCCTTAAAATTCAGGAAACAAATCTTCTACTAACATTAAAGCTATGTTGATCCTTTCTCTAGATATGGATAATTCTTTTAGAGATTGAAATCAAAGAGAGATGATTCCCTTTTACTTCAGTAGCCTAAAATCATATGAGTCTAAAGAGTCGAAATACAAAGCTATTGGGCTTCTTTCTGTAAAGTTTAGAGCCAAAAGAATGCGAACACTTCCCATAAGTTAAGAAATCAAAAGTACAGAGACACTTTCAGTACGGCCTGAAAACAAAAAGATCCGGATAATTATGATGGGAGCAGTTTCCGTAGAGGCTAAAATTAAAAGGATAGGGATAGTTTCAGTATAGTCCACATCCAAGAGAGTGAGAACTCTTGTTGTAGAGTCTGAACTCAGAGGAATCGGTTTGCTTCCAGTGGGGTCTAAAATTAATGGGATCGAAAGGAGAGACTTTCATTCCATCCCTCGGAATGCTCTCTGCAGAGTACGAAATCCAAGTACTATCAATAAAGTCGACGACAAGGAAGGGTCTCAATCCTGTAGGGTCAACGACAATGAAGTGGCCCCATATTGTAGGATGTACGACAAAGAAATGTCCCCATCGTGTAGGGTAACTGACAAGGAGGTGTCAATATCTTGTAGGGTCAATGGCAAAGAATTGTTTCCTTCCTGTAGGGTCAACCACAAGGAAGTAGTCTCACACTGTAGTGGGTACGACAAGGAAGTGACCCCATCCCGTATGGTCAACGACAACAAAGTGTCCCCATCCGGTAGGGTCAACCACATGGAAGTGTCCCCATCCTGTGGCGTCAACGACAAGGAGGTGTCAATATCTTGTAGAGTCAATGATAAGGAAGTGTAGGGCCAACTACAAGAAAGTATCTCCACACTGTAGAGTATACGACAAGGAAGTGATCCCATCCTGTGGAGTCAATTGCGAGGAACTGTGCCGATCTTGTCGGGTCTAAGACAGGGAGGTGTCCCCACCTTGTAGGTTCAACGACAAGAAAGTGTTCCCATCCTGTGGGGTCTACAACAAGGAGGTGTCTCCATTTTGTAGGGTCTACGACAAGGAAGTGTCCCCATCCTGTAGGGTCAACCATATGGAAGTTTCCCCATCCTGTGGAGTCAATTGCAAGGAACTGTGCCCATCCTGTGGGGTCTAAGGCAGGGAGGTGTCCGCACCTTGTAGGTTCAATGGCAAGGATGTGTCCCCATCCTGTGGGGTCTACAGCAAGGAGGTGTCTCCTTCCTGTAGGGTCTACGACAAGGAAGTGTCCCCATCCTGTAGGGCCATCTACAAGAAAGTATCCCCATACTGTAGAGTCTACGACAAGGAAGTATCCCCACACTGTAGAGTCTACGACAAGTTAGTGTCCTCATCCTGTAGGGTCAACGACAAGAGTGTCCACATTCCGTAGGGTCAACCACATGGAAGTGTCTCCATCCTGTAGAATCAATTGCAAGGAACTGTGATCATGCTGTAGGGCCAACGAGAAGGAAGTGAAACCATCTTGTGGGGCCTACGACAGATAGATATCCCCATCTTGTAGTGTCTACGACAAGGAGGTGTTGCTATTTTGTAGGGTCATTTGCAAGGAAGTAGGGACTGTGACAAGGAAGTGTCCCCATTCCTACAACCATATGACCCTACAATCATATGACAGTGTCCCCATCCTGTGGAGTCTATGCAAGGAACTGTGCCCATCCTGTGGGGTCTAAGACAGAGGTGGGTGTCCCCACCTTGTAGGTTCAGCGACAAGGAAGTGTCCCTATCCTGTGGGGTCTACAACAAGGAGGTATCGCTATCTTGTAGGGTCAATGACAAGGAAATGTCCCCATACTGTAGGGCAAACCACAAGAAAGTATCCCCACAATGTAGAGTCTACGACAAGGAAGTGTCCCCATCCTGTAGAGCCAATTGGAAGGAACTGTGATCATGCCGTAGGATCTGCAAAAAGGAAGTGTCTCCATCCTGTGAGGTCTACGAAAGGAAGATGTCCCCATCTTGTTGCGTCTACGACATGTGGGGACTACGACGAGGAGTTGTCACCATCTTGTATAGTCTACGATAGGGATGTGTCGCCATCTTATAGGGCCAATTACAAGGAAGCATTTCCACACTGTAAGATCTACGACAAGGAAGTAACCTCATTCTGTCGTGTCTTCAACAAGGGATTGTCCCCATCTTGTGGGGTCTATAACAGGGAGATGTACCCATCCTGTAGGGAGGTGTCGTCATCTTGTAGGGTAAATTGCAAGGAAGTGTCCCCATCCTGTAGAGTCTACGACAAGGTAGCAAAGGAGTACTTCCTATACTGCCCACGACAAGCAGTTCATAGCACTACTTTTAAACACTCCACATCAGTGCCCCTATGGAGCTTTTGTACTCGATATTAATTATACGATTTCTCCTTCTCAAACGAGTTTCGTTTACCATTTTGCAAAATCGTTTTTATTTTCTTATTCCCTGTCTTTTCGATGGCATAAAAACTTCCATTGCAAATTGACCGCATTGCTAAGTGGAGGTCAACGAGGGCGACAAGCGCACAAATCTATCAATGCTCTTTGCGCATCTGTGTGGCCATACATCACTTGAAAACGATGCAGCAGTTTATTGTCAGCCAAAGCACCGAATAAATCAGCAAACAAAAAACCATAGATGAGAATTACAAAATAAATTAAAAACACTTTGCTGTGCAAACCATGAATTATGGCATTTAAATTTATAGTTCAGACATTCGTGACACTACAAAACATATAAAATTATGAATACAAGAAAAACAAAAATTTTATCAAAATTTGATTTGACTAATATTTAGGTAAAAATTTAATATTATTTTGGCGTAAACCACGTGCTACCTAAAAGTATGCTACAAACTTTCATAGACCTGTTTTTGTTGCTTGTGCACACGCGCGCTCAATTTTAATTAATGACGCAAGCAGCGTAGGAAATTTTTTTGGTTTCTCCATTTTTGTTGCTGCTTGTGACACTTTGTCGATTTTTTTTGGGTTGGTCATAGGTTGAGCGCAGCGCCATAAATCATGGCTCGTTTAACTTGTCGCCTTCCATATAATCTTCAGCGTAAGCGTGTTTAATTTTGCACAGCAACCACATAAAAACAACAACAAAAACCACGTCCTCTGTTAACCAGCCTGTTGGCGTTTGATGCTGTCGTTAATTTTTTAAATTTTTTTCCTTTTCCACGAACTTTACTCACCACGTTGGCTGGTTAGTTTCTGGCTTGGCTGTTGGCGTTGATTTGGCGACTTTAATGGCGGTTATTCAACGCGCACATCGCGTATGCGCCTTCGCACTTTCCACTTCAATTAATCAGTCACTTACACTTAATAGCTTAGCCTACTTTCGGGCGCAAGTGCTTTATTGATGCTGCGTTGGCAACGCACAAACCAGCCCAAGTCGTCTCGCTGCTTCGTCACACTTGGGTACTCTCCCAGTTGTCTATTCTGTCTGCTACGGCGTACAAGACTTTGCTGATCTTCTATTGTAAGCGCCCAAAAATAGACACAGCAGCGAGACAGCATATTTGACCCAACAAAAGCAACAAAAATGAGTTGTTTTGTATTGAAGGCTGTGCGCTTGGGTCATTACATTAGCGGAGCTGGCTGCTGTGTGGGCAGTGCGCCTAACAATATGCCTCACCAATCAGTCAGCGCCCAAGGGGAGACAGCGACAGCAACAAAAATGAAATCCTTTGGGTCTTGGCTGCTGTAAAAAACAACCAAGCATCACAACAAGAATATGCTGGCTTGTCGACATGACTTTGCTGTGCCTGGCGGCGCCCATAAGTATGCAAATAAAGTGTTTACTGATTATGTACACGGCAGATTGGGCACTGTTGTTGTTGCTGTGATTGATTTGCTATGGCAAAAGTTGGAGTGTCAGCTCGCTGCTGACTTTTGTGCGGCAGCTATACAGTTTTCATAATTTTTAATTTTTGTTTATAATGCTTTTTTTTTGAATATTTTTCGTTATTTTTTACTTTTCTCAATGCGTCGATTTATCAATGCCACAGCAAAGGAAACGCATTGCAAAATGAACCTGAAAGCGTTTCGATGAAAATGTAGTCCAACTTTTTACACTTTTCATACATTTTACAGCTTTTGTTCCGAGTTGAGCGGAGATTATGTCAAATTTTATGACATACTTAAAAATGTTGTACACATTTAGGCGCCTCAAAGTAATTCGCTTTTCTTTCAGCAAGCAACTCATTCAGCTTTTTGGAGTTCATAAAATTGCCTTTGGCCAACTTTCGGTGAAATTTTCACGCTCAAAGTTATCATAAATATGACTTGAAAGTTTTTGTTTATTTTATGTTGTGCGCCAAAAAATATGCCATGGCGCAATTAAAGTCAAGTAAAGCGTTGTTAATTATATTTGCCGAGTCGAAAGACTTGTTTGCGTTCGTCTATGGGGAAGTGATTTTGTATTTGTGCCTTTGCTGCTAATCCTTTAACCATGTTTGATACTTTAAAATTTGAGGGTGTTTAAGGAAATTGTCATTAAGTGTGTCGAGGGGCAGTGGAAAAATAAATAAAAACAAGACTTGAGCATTCTGGGAATGTCTTCAAAATGGCATTGAAGGCGCTGATAATGGCGAATATGCGCCAGCAGTCAGCTTAAGCTACTAAAAGTATGCTAAGCAGCGTTGTAATTGCGCTGTTGAGCGTTGCTGCTTTCAATGTTGCTTCCGTCAGTGCTGGCGTTGTTGTTGCTCGAGCTGTATTTACTGCGGTCTGCTGGCACATTTATCAGCGCTGCCATGCACCCGTTTGCGTGTTGGGTGCTGGCTGTTGTTGTTGTTGCTTGCCTCAAGCACAACAATTGCCACTAATTGATTCGCGTTGTTTGAAATTTTCAAATCCGTTTTTGGGGTTACTTTGGCGCTGGTTTTCTGTTTTTCATGCACTTGTGTTGTTTTTTATTTGGATGGTCTGAGCTTTTAGCAATTCTTTATTTTTAATTTTGCGCTCTAATTCGCTTTGCAGTGTATTTAGGTACAGCAAAAACCACAAAGCGTGCAGTGTAAACGAAGATCGAGAGACTTTGTCAAGCATAAAGACAGCAAGTGTTACACTTTTTAGTTATTCACTGAGCGCAAAGCATACTTTTAGGCAATAAGGAATTTTCTAAAGCAAAATTCAATCAACAACATCTAAAAGTATGCAACAATAAACTTACACTAATTGATTACACTGCACAAAAGCATGTCCGTTGCATGGAGTTTTTACATGAATCTGAATCGTTTTTCCACGCTGTTTTCAAAACCATACTCCGTTTTTATGTAACAGCTCTAGTTTTCGCAAAAAATGGGCGTGCCACTTTTTCGAATTTTCCTCGACTTTTTTCACATTTTTGACTGTAATTTCCGAACCAATAATCCTATCGACATGATTTTTATATCGTTTCACTTAAAACATTTCACGCCATTTTTTCTGACATTAATCAATTGTATGCGTTCTAAATTGGCGTTGTAATAAGGTTTCAAAGTAGGAAAATATTGAATTTCAAGGCGTTTTTTCTGATGGCGAAAATTGTACAGATGTTTCATAAATCAAGTTACGAAGTATATGAATATCTTAAGAAGAAACATCAAGCAATACAACACAGCCAAATTATTTGGCGGAATACACATTCGTATCGAAATAATAGCAAAAATGTACCATAGCCATTTTCATAACTTTTCATACTTTTTCCTTAAAAAATTAGGACCCTCAAAATATGCAAAGTTTTTAAATTTTTTTGGTTTCGAGCAATTCAAAATAGTTTTGTTTTTTGCTTGTATTTCAGACTATAAATGGAACATATAAAAGAGCATATTTTGAGGCTCCTATTTTTTTAAGGAAAAAGTATGAAAAGTGATGAAAATGGCTATACCACATTTTTGCTATTATTTCGATGCGAATGTGTATTCCGCCAAATAATTTGGCTGTGTTGTATTGCTTGATGTGTCGGCTTTCATTATACACCTAACTCGTTAATTGATTTACAAAAAATGTGTATGTTTTTGACCATAAAAGAAAACACCTTAAAATTCCATATTTTCCGACTTTGAGGTCCAATAACCGCGGAATTTTAAAACTTATAAAAATAAATCGAAAAAGAAGATGTGCGGTGTAGTTAATGCAACAAGGTGAAAATTATGTCAACCGGTTTATTGGTTTTGCAATTACGATAAAAAATATGGAAAAAGTAGAGGAAAATCTGAAAAATGACACGGTACCTGTATCTCACTAACTAGAGCTGCTAAAAAAAATCTGAGGGTAGATTCGAAATCAGCGCACCCAAATTAGTAAGCAACAGTAGAAAAACTCCATGCTGAGGTAATTTTTTCGTCAAATGTATGGAAAAACTATGCAAAGTTGTGATTTAAGTATTTTTTTTTCTGTGGTAGTTTTTTCGACTTGATGCAAGTTTGAAAATGTGCCAAATTGCATTGAAGCATGGCGCATACATGTACAAAGTATTGTCACATTTCAGCTAGAGTCGCAGCTGGCTGAATGTGGCCAAATCCATTAGATCCATTTCCAGTCTGCTGCATACGCTGAATTGCAATCGTTGCTGTGTTGCTGGCTCTTACACGGGTTATGGTTATGGTTATGGTTATGGAATTTAATTAGACTTGCGACTTGCTTTTGGCGTGTTGCAGACATTCGAAAGCAAAGAGCGCGAAGTGCTGGCAAAAGTTGGCATATCAAATTCGTGCGCCCATATGTAGACAATTTTTTATTATGGTAAAGCAACTTTCGAATTCCAAAGATATTTTAATCAATTTTAAATCATCATTGAAAGTGAATTTACAACGATTTATGTTGATTTATAGATATTTATTTATGTCAGAATAATTATAAAAAAAAAGTTTTGTGACGTAGCAGTCACACAGAAGAAAAAGGCGCGTAGTGCTGGCAAACGTTGGAATATTCAAGCAACACAACGGAACTCAGAGGCCGCTGGGTGTACTAAAAGCTGAACAAAAAGCCAGTCGCCTGTATTAATTAATTTCACTAAAAGCACACTATAATTTTTTCTCATAATATAATTTAATTTTTTTTAAACAGCTCATTTTTCATTTGCTTTCAAATCGCTCTACAAATTTGTTTCCCACACTTGCGCATTGTGTGTGAATAATTAATAATTTATAATAATAATTTTAATAATATGTAATAATAATTAATAATTGTGTGAATAATTACATATTGATTTAATCTTAATTTAATAAATAAAGCTGCTAAAAAGTATGCAACTATTTTGTAGCCTCATCAGACACAACATGCATTTCAGTCTAGTGGGTTCCAAAGGCGTCTGTTCCCTCTCTTATTTCTTGTTTGAAGTTAATAACGTATTGATTTAATCTTTGGGGCTGCCAAAAAGTATGCAACTCTTTTGTCGGCTCATCAGACACAACAAACATTGCAGTCTAGTGGGTTCCAAAGACTCCTGACACTGTCTTTACTCCATGCAACCAAGATTTAACAGTGTTCCCTTACTTATTTCTTGTATGAACTGCCAAAAAGTATGCAACTATTTTGTCGCCTCATCAGACACAATATGCATTGCAGTCTAGTGGGTTCCAAAGACTCTTGACACTGTCTTTACTCCATGCAACCAAGATTTAACAGTGTTCCCTCACTTATTTTTTGTATAAACTTAATAACATATTGATTTAATCTTGCGGTCCGCCAAAAAGTATGCAACTCTTTTGTCGCCTAGTGTATGCATTGTGTAGTGTAGTGCATTCCAGGGACATCTGACACTGTCTTTGCCTCTTGCACCCAAAAGCCAATTCCAGCTGGTATGCCGTACACACGTGCTCCCAAAAGTATGCACTGAAACTTTTACGATTATTTAAGCCGCTTAAAAGCCACACCCCGCTATGCGGTACTCATGCAGAAAGCCCCAATGCAAGGCACAGCGGAAAGATATGCGCGCAAGCGCCATTAATTATGCAACAATTAAGACTGTCGCGCTCGGTGTGGCAAGTTTTGCCATCATGCCAACTTTTAAGCGCATCAACAACGCATACTTACTCACACATACACTTAAATGCAAATTGTGCGTACGCGTCTGGGTGTGTGCGTTTATTATTTATATGCATGAATGCAGTCAGTTGACTGTGCGTAAGCGTACAAATATGATTTTTTTGTTTTTTGGAAAATGTATCCAATTAAAAATGTATAATGCAACAACAACGAGCAACACTGTAGCAAACGAGCAGAACAATGCAGACCGTATGTGCGAGCAGATAATATGTTGATCTCAAGGATTGCATGCAATTTTCATGCTGCATTGAGCGAAAGGGGAGTTACGTAAAAAATGGGTAAATTGAAATTATTAACAGAAATGTATGATGTATGGAAGGGTTGGGGGGGGGAATGACCAACAAGGTGTGGCTCGCATGTATGCAATTACTTATTATTTATGTACAATACTGGCTGCAAGTGTTGCTTGTGTTGCTCGATTGAACATTGGGGGCATGAATTTAATGCAGACATATCCACTTGTATGCGGCCATGCAATCATATTAAATGTATGTACGGAGACCAACGATAAGTGTGTGGAGTATTTGCGCAGTTATGGCGAATATAAAAATATTTAATAACGTGCAGTGCCCACTAGGAACATTATCAGGAACGCAAATAATTCGATTAGACTGAGATGAATATTTTGGATAATAAAATTGTCAACTAAGCAATCAAAATCAAACGAAATCCGTAATTTAAAAAAAATCTTGCATGCAACTTTAGGAAATTGCATGCGAGATTTTTTTTAAATAACTACAAAATTGGGGTTTTCTTACAACATAAGTTTTCACTGCTTAAAACAACAGCAAAATTTATATTGAATTGCATGCGAGAAATTTTGTTAAAATTAATTTAAATTTAAAAATAAATTAAAATAAATAAATTCATTAATTATTAAACAAATAAATTTTTTAAATTAAAATTTTTTTTGGAAATTACATGCGAGATTTTTTTAAATAACTACAAAATTGGGCTTTTCTTACAACATAAGTTTTCAGAAACGCAAATGCTTTAAACAACAGCAAAATTTATATTGTATTGCATGCGAGAAATTTTTTTAACAAATTTTTATTAACTTCATATTTGTTTTATTGTAATTTTGCAGTGCTTTAAATGCTTTAAATAACATTTTCTAAACTTTTCTTTTCTACGCAATGAGATGTTCAGTATGTGTAACCATATTTTTTTTAATAGTGAGAATTACCCCACTTTACTACTTCAAGAACACTGTTTTGTCTCAATCTTTCAACTCAATGCTTGTAGGTATTGATTTTAGGCCAGACCTGAAGTCCTAAACTTTTAGCTTGTAACTATATAAAAGGTTCGTCGTCGATAGTCCACATAGTAGGTTCACAACGGGCCTCAGATAGGCCTAAGTGTGCCTCATAACGGCAGCAGCCACCTATACATAAACTATCCGTTTGCAATAACTAGTTTTTAAAGTTCTTCTTAACTCGAAAATATTCAACAAAAATGCAATAAATCTCAATCAGATTCAAATCGCTTTTACCTACTTCACACTTTCTGCTTGAACTTTTCCTACTGTACTTCGTTTGCTTACAGATGTCCTTTTTGCCAAAGCACATAAGCCCATAAAAACATATAAATGTGTGCGTGTTTGCTTGTGTGCGTGTGAGCGAGTGTCATAAACTGTGCTCATCATAAATAAATCAAGTAAAAATCAGGCATAAAACGAAATTGGCCACACGTTTTCGTTGCCATTTCATTGTAGCGCACACTTGTATTATATACCTTTTCGGTTTTTCCTCCCAAAAGACTGTCTAATTTTCCTTACAACCCATGCAACTCATTCCATACGTCACGCTCGAAACATTGTAACACTGCGTATGAAAGTTTTATGACATCCAGACACACGAAGCGTGAAACTGTTATCCTTTTCATGGACCCATACAAAATGCCAACACTGCCAGCTGCACGTTGCGATGAATCAGCACACACGCAACCCAAACATTATTGCGTGTCAGTACGCACGTGTGAGTGTATGTGTGTGTGTGTGTGTGCCTCGGACCACTCGTTTGTGCAGCGGCGCTGACCTTTTCTTTTGAGCTTCAAGCTATAAAATGTCTTTCATAGCCTACTTAAAGGTGCCCACAACCTTTTTTTCGAGCGCCAGTCATTTTTCACTGCAGCAGTCGCGACGCGTATAAACAGTAATAAATTTATGTGCAATTTTTTTTCATCGTTCATTCTGCGCTCATTTTCATTTTGTAATGTTTTACTGGCTCTATGTATGTGTGTGTGTGTGTCGGCCAATGCGAGGCTTCAAAAGAAGCTTAGCATGCTTTACGGCTTAACCGCTGCACATTTATCATGGTTGGGCTGAGCGCTTATGCGATTTTTTTCAATGCCATTTTTTACAATTTCAATTTTCAATTTTTACTTTATTTGTTTGAGATTTTATTTTCGCCGCTTACTACTACTTATTCGTTTTATTTTTCATAAAAAAATACTTTTGCCTGAGTTTTCGTGTAACATTTTCATGCATTCACAATGCAATAGTTTTTGCGCATTTATATTCATAATTGCACCGTTCATGTGTTGTCCTTCGCCAGTCACACGCACACACACATGAATACACTCAAATGTATGAAAGTTTAGTGTGGCCATTAGGGTCAGCGCCAAACAAAAGCTGAACGCTTAAAGCAGTGAGTAGGAAAAAGACAGCAATAACATTTAATAAGAATAATAACAACAACAGTGCTACACTTTTACTGTTTTTTTTTTAATTTTTTTAAGGCTCTTAAACAATTTCACGCCCATTTGCATGTCGTATTTTTTTTTAAATTTAATTTTTACAGCCTTGCCAAGAGCGCATCCGTTTCATTTCATTTGTGCTGGTTGCTGCTCGTTGATTTGTTTATTTATTTATTTTTTGTGTCTGTCCATTGACCGTTGGTAGTTGGTCTGTCCTTCAGTTTTGTGCGCCGTTCTGCTTTGTTTCCTTGCTTTTGATAATATTGTGTTTTTTGGAATTTTGTTGCATACTTATTGGCGCTCGAAGGTTTCTATGACTTTGGCTGTTGGATTTCAATGCAAACAAACAATTTGTGGCCAGTTAGGTAGCAGAAAAGTTAGCCAACGCTTTTGTGGTTAGCGAAAATGTATTTAGTGAAAAGAGCCAAGCAAAAGAGAAAAGACGCAGAATATTGTAATGAATTCAATTCCATTAAAGAAATTTTCTTAGTATTTATTTTTGAATTTTTTATATTCTTTTCTCTTGTTGACTTTTTTAGTATTGTGCGCATTGTTGTGTCAGTCTCTGCTGCTTTCGAGAAAATATTTTTTTATTGCCATTGAAGTGCCTCGAAATGTGCCGAAGCCACTAAAACACAAAAACCGTCGAGTGTTTTTTTTCACCTAAAAATAAACAAAAACTTTACGCGTGAACATTTCACATTGTTCACTCATTTAAGTTGTATTCTTCTTACATTTTCGCACTTGTAGTTTATTGTTTGCATACTTTGGGGCGTTTTCACACTTTTGTGTAAATTCTTATGCTGCATACTTTAAGGCTGTGCAACTCTACGTACCTTCATACATAAGTATTGACTTAAAAATATGCTAGCCAACGCATTTGTTTGTGTCTGCATGTGTACAAAGCACACATTTGTTTTTGTTAAGACATTCTTGACGCGCATTTACGTCTCACTGATGCATTTGACATGTTGTAATTGTATTTTCGTTGGCTTTCCAGTTCACTTGCAGCGGTTTTTGTGCGAATTTTTGTGTTCGCATAAGCAAAAATAAATAAACTCACATGCAGCTCAGTACATAAATCTTATTTGTGTGTGTGTGTGTGTGTGTATATTTACATGCATTCATCCGTCATGCACTGACAGTACATTTATTTGTTTGCATCAAATCATTTTACAGTTGCGTTGCGCGCATCTGTCTGTCCGACCGTTCGTCCATGCGTGCATATGTCAGGCAATTCTTTTGTTTGCTGTCTCTTCTTTCGGTTGCTGTCTCTTCCTTATGGTTCCTCCTCTCTGTCTTTTTACACAATCCCCATCCCCCCATCCCCATTTTCATTTCATTCTTTTCGCTTCCGGTCTGCACAGCCACACGAAACTCTTCGTCCTTTTTCACGCACATACGCACACACGAACACACTCACACGAGCACCTTTATTTGCATGTCTGCTTCGCTGTTATTTATCTTACGCTTTGCTGCGCTTAAATGCCAAAAAAATTCCATCCAGCCTTCGATGCGAGTCGCTGTCGTTTATGTTGTTTATGTTAAAAAGTCACCAATCATACAAGTCATTGGTTGGCTTTTCAGTTACTTTTACTTGCTGCTTATTTCATTCCTTCGTTTACAACATGTATGAAATATTGATGAGTTGCGTTGTTTGCAGTTTCTGTTTGGTTATGCGAATTTGCGTGCATACTTTCGGGTGCGTTGAAGGTGTGTTTGCTTTACAGTGTTCAACTTGAAGGGGAGTGTTAAGTTGGGTGCCAAACTTAATGGCCGCACTCACATGTGACATTTGAATTTATGCATCATTTGAAACATTGTTCCGATGCCTAAAGGTATGCAAGACAAATTGGTACAAAAGGACAGCAAATATTGATTGTTTTTTTTTTTATTCAGAAAAGGGTCAACTTTGAGGAAATTACTTAGAAATTAAAATTAAGATGAAAGTAAGAAGTTTTAGCATACTTTGACAAAGGTCAAAGGTCGTTGTTAAGTTAGCTTAAAAATAAAAAAAAAATTTTAATTTTTTTTTTGTAACAAAAATTGTAAATATTGTGGAAAAAGTTGAGAAACGATCAAAAGAATGCGTAAAATTGTTTCCATATTATTATTTTTTTTTGATTTTTTTTTATGTATTAAGAAAATAAACGTCTAAACTATTCTTGAAACTAAACTATTTGTGACCTTTGACGGTTGCTTAGTTGTTTGCCAAATAAGCTGACTAACCGACCAGTCATGCGATCTTGACGCCCGCACAATGCAGAATTTATCTAAAAGTTCCATTCTATTGATTCTAATACATGTGTTAGTCGGCACAAATGTATGCTTTGTAAACACACACACACACACAGATATACATATACATCTATTCAAACTTGAGTTCATGTGTGAGCAAGTTTTTGTTTGTTCTGCAAATATTGTTTGAGTAAAGTTGAAAATTATTAGCTGACCCTAGAAAGTTGTTAGATAAGTCAACACCGCTTTTATGCTAACAGAGAAAAGCACTTTTTTTCAAGGTATAATTAAAAGTGATGGATTTTTAGCTCAACTGATTTTTACTTAAATATACACAAAATAATAAAATATACACAAATAAATAAATAACAAAATAATAAAAATAGTAATTAAAATATACACAAAATTAATCAATTTTTGGTATAGCTTGAAGTATTATTTATTTTCTTTACAGCTCAAAACTAGTTTCGATTTGCATATTTTGAAGAATATTTTTAAGCTTGAAATTGAAAAAAATTAAATATCTGTTTACTTGAAAAATTATTGGAAAACAACATAAACTTCAAAGAACAAACTGATCAACAAGTTTTTCATATAATTTTAAATAACACTTCCAGCAAAAAATTAGTTGCCTTTTTGCATATTTTGAGTAAATTTTTTTCAAGCCGAAATTGTAAAAATTGAATATTGAAAAATTACATAAAGTTATAAGAAAAAACGAATCAACAAGTTTTTTTTGTATAATTTATCTTTATAGAAAAAAAACGAGTTAGTTGTTTTTATTATTTTTAGTTTAGATTTTTATAATTTTAATAAGATTTTTCAGCCTAAAATTGAAAAAATTAAATATCTGTTGACTTGAAAGATTATTGGAAAATAACATAAACTTCAAAGAAAACACTAATCAACAAGTTTTTCATATAATTTTAAATAAAAAAAATTTGTTGGCGTTCTGCATATTTTAAATAAATGTTTTCAACCCGAAATTGTAAAAATTGAACACCTTTTTACTTAAACATTTATTGAAAAATAACATAAAGTTATAAGAAAAAACTAATCAACAAGTTATTGTATAATTTATCTTTACAGCAAAAAACGAGTTAGTTTTTTTTATATTTTAAATAAATTTTTTTCAAACCGAAATTGTAAAAACTAAATACTTTTTGACTTAAACATTTGTTGAAAAATAACATAAACTTATAAGAAAAAATTAATTAACGAGTCTTTTGTATAATTTTAATTGAAATTTGATTTATCTTTACCGCAAAAAATTAGTTGGTTTTTTGCATATTTTAAATAAATGTTTTTTTAACCTGGAATTGTCAAAATTAAATACCTTTTGACTTAAAAATTCATTGAGAAAAAACATAATAAGAATATATAAAAGAAATTATGAGATTATAAGAAAAAACTAACTAGTTTTGAAATTTAATTTATTTTCCCAACAAAAAACGAGTTGGTTTTTTCATATTTTGAGTAAATTTTTTCAATCCGAAATTGTAAAAATTGAATACCTTTTGACTTAAATATTTATTGAAAAATTGCATAAACTTATAGGAAAAAAATAATCAAGTAGTTTTTTGTATAATTTATCTTTACAGCAAAAAACGAGTTAGGTTTCTTTATATTTTAAAGAAATTTTTCAAACCGAAATTTTAAAAACCACCTTTTCACATTTCTTGAAAAATAACATAAATTTATAAGAAAAAACTAATAAATAAGTCTTTTGTGTAATTTTAGTCAAAATTTGATTTATCTTTACTTTCTGACTTTCTCGTTGACTTTAAAATTTATTGAGAAAGACATAAACTTATTACATAAATTTAATCAACAATAAAGTCTTTTGTATAATTTAAATTAAAACTTGATTTATCTTTACAGAAAAAAAATAGGTTTTTTGCATATTTTAAATAAATTTTTTTTCAACCCGAAAATGTTAAAATTAAATAATCGTTGACTCAAAAATTTATTGCGAAAAACATAAACTTATTAAACAAATTTCATCACCAAGGTTTTTGTATAATTTAAATTAAAATTGAACTAATTTTCCCAACAAAAAACGAGTTGGTTTTTGCATATTTTAAATAAATTTTTTTCAACCCCAAATTTTAAAAATAAAATGCCTTTTAACGCAAACATTTATTTCAAAAATATAAACTTAAAAGAAAAACTAATCAACTATTTAGTTTTTTGTATAATTTTAATGAACATTTGATTAATTTTTACAGCAAAAAACTAGTTGGTTTATTTTCATATTTTAAATAATATTTTTAGCTTAAAATTGCCAAAATTAACCATCTTTTGATTTGAAAATTTATTGGAAAATAACACAACCTTTTAAAAGATGTCTTGCTCTCTTTTCCACTGCCACGTGCGCTTGCAAAGCACTCTGTGAATAGTAAATCCAACTAAACACCTACTAATAGATTTGTAAATTATAATTTAATGCCGCTCGGTTTGCCTGATACTCGACGCCAACTTACCTTGACTGTGCACCTTGGAGTGCATTAAAATGCAATTAGCACAAGTTCTGCATCCACACGGTTGAAAAGTGGGCGAGAGAGGCGAGGAGGGCGCGGCTGAGCGGGTCCGCTAAGCTTACAATGTGCTTACTTGCATACGTTTGCGACTGACACGTTGGCGCAGCGGCACTTCAGTTGACATTGGCAACAGCTGCTTTACAATAGCATTGTTGTTGTTGTTATTGCTGCATTACAAAATATCTACAGACAGCACCGCAGCGACATTTAAATAGTTGGCTGGGAATATTTGTGAAAAAGTGACACTAGAGATGGTCGACGTGTATTTAGTTAAGCAATTCAATGTGGCGAGAAAGGCGACAGCTACAGCCGCATATACAAACAGACACTCACACGCACACACATACAGATATATTCAGACACAGACACATACTAATACATACATTGTCAAGCTGCAGCTGCACTCAGATCTCTGTAGCATATTTAACCGCAAACGTGGGCAGACCAGCCAAAGCGGCAGTCAGCAGATGTCGTCTGGTCGCATTTCGGGTGTGTGAGAAGGTGTGTTAGGTGTGTGATGTAAGTGGCGATGAGCTAAATTGTATGCGGCCGCTAATGATATGCAAACTTAAAGTCAAACATGAAATTCTGGATTATTGTTAAGTGGGCACTTGTACAATGGCTTTTACTGTGTGCATTGTGGATTTTTGTTAATCTGGATTTGTGTAATTTTTTTCTTCTCCGCAACAAAAGACAAACTTTTGAGGGTAAAATAAAAATAAAAATAAAAATAAAGAAAATAGTTTCTAATTTGAATTTGCAGAAGCTGTGGGGTTCTCTCTTTCCGTATGAGCCAAAGTGAAGCTGTCAGTTGATCGTAGTTGAAAGTTAGTCAATGTCGAGGAAAATAGATTGATCGTAGAAAAGAGATAAAAAGTTGAATGCCTAGCATAAAGAAGAGTTGATCGTAGTTGAAAGATAGTCAATGTCGAGGAGAAAAGGATAGATCGTAGAGAAGTGAGAAGATGGTCAATGTATAGGAGAAAGAATAGGTGATCGTATTTGGAAGATAGTCAGTGTAAAGGAGAGAAGATTGATCGTAGAGAAGTTCTCTCTTCGTAGAGAAAATGTTCAATGTCCAGGAGAGAGAAAAAATGATCGTAGTTGAAAGATAGTCAGTGTCCAGGAGAAAAGGATTGATTGTAGAGAAGAGAGAATATTGAAGAGAAGATATTCAATGTTCAGGAGAGAGAAAAGTTGATCGTAGTTGAAAGATAGTCAGTGTCCAGGAGAAAAGGATTGATCGTAGAGAAGAGAGAAGATGCTCAATGTGCAGGTAAAAGAAAAAATAATCGTAGAGAAGATAGTCAATGTCCAGGAGAAAAGGATTGATCGTAGAGAAGATCGTTGAGAAGATTTTCAATGTCCAGGAGAGAGAAAAGATGATCGTAGTTGAAAGATAGTCAATGTCCAGGAGAAAAGGATTGATCGTAGAGAAGAGAGAAGATGTTCAATGTCCAGGTGAAAGAAAAAATAATCGTAGAGAAGATAGTCAATGTCCAGGAGAAAAGGATTGATCGTAGAGAAGAGAGAAGATCGTAGAGGAGATGTTCAATGTCCAGGAGAGAGAACAAATGATCGTAGTTGAAAGATAGTCAACGTCCAGGAGGAAAGATTGATCGTAGAGAAGAGAGAAGATGTTCAATGTCCAGGAGGAAGAATAAATGATCGTAGTTGAAATATAGTCAGTCAGTCAGTACAGGAGAAAAGGATTGATCGTAGAAAAGTGAGAAGATGGCCAATGTCCAAGTGAAGGAGAATTTGATCCCCAGTGTGAGGAAATTTTTTGTTGTATTTGTTACTTGTACAAGGCATACGAAAAAAGGCAATTTCTGTTCTTAAAACTCACACACAGACACACAGATGCTTTTATACAGAACATTGAATCTCTCGAGTGCTTCCGCTCACCACAGCTTCGTTCCCTCTGGCGACCTTGCATAAATATTTGCCATCTTCTCTACAATTTGTTCACTTCTTTCTGATTGTTGCTCCTATTTACTGACCTTTCTGCCCGCCATCATGCACAACTTGCCTACTTTTAGGCGCGCACACCAATTTCGAGCTCATTACTAGCACCAGGAAGCTGGCAATTTATACCGTCGACCTTTGTTAGCGCAGCCAAGCGGAAGATTGCATGCGAATATTTGGCTACTAAATTGCGTTCAAATTGTATGCGAACAATTACATTACGTCTGGCAGCGCTATCCATTTCGTTTCGTACACTATTAGCGCTAATAAATGCACAAAATTGTTGTTCAGCTCGAGCTCATTTTGCAAATTGTTAACACAAACAGCGGACATGCTTATTTATGCGTAGTTGTATGGCCAACAAAGACAATTTTCCGCATACACACAAACCCACACAAAAAGGCAGACAACCCTGTGAAGGTTCAAGTCCTGTATTGGTAATGGCCAAATAAAATTGTAATGCCAAATTGCATACCAAAAAACGAAAAATAATGGTTGCTTTACGTTGTTGCCCAACAAGTGAAAATGTGCTTGTTATCGTTCAGCCTAAAGCGTCATTCGTTGCCGTTTATTTACCTGCCAACTAGACAAGGCGACTTTTCGGTTGAGTTTATGTTTTTATAATATTGTAGAGCATTGGGCGCAAGTGGGTGCCGTTTGTTGTGCGCTACGAGTTTCATTACACGTTCATCACTGTTATGAGACGCATTAGGGTCGTTATTTTTACGGGGCGCCACTTTGATGCCGCGGCTACAGGTCGTTAGGAAGCACTAATGCTATTGTGCCATAAATGAAGTAAGTCGCGGTGAATGGGTGCTGTAATGTCTGTTGCGCTAGTCAGTTTTTCAAGGGGCGAATTTTATGTTAGCTGAAGTGAGCTGATGGCAAATGTTGCAACTTTTGATGGGTTTAAGCAATTAAATGTTGAGTCGAGGGGTTGGGTATCAATTTTGATTCTAGTCGTTTGTTGACATAACCTAAACACTCTTTTTATGCTGGTCTGAGTACACTCAAAGATTTTAACATAACTGCGTTAAGGGTTTACCAGATTTAAAATCTTAAAAACTAGTCAATGGGATTATTGCGCACTACTGGTTATGATTAACCCGCATGTAGACCCCAATTAAAAGCAAATTTTTCAGTAAGCGTCAGCCATGTAAACCGAAGCAAATATTATAACTCTACCCATCACTATTCATACTCGTTGTGTACACCAATAAATGCCTATTTCCGTCATTATGACTCTTGTCCACCACTGAGTCACTCATACGCCATGTACACCCAATCAAAAATATATCAAGTCAATAGAAGTATGACGCACCATGCGCCATGTATAGCCCAACAAAAAAGTATTTTTCCAGTTTATTAAAGTGTTGCCCATGACTGGCCACTTCGACTCTATGTAAACCCCAATAAAAAAGGCATTTCCCAGTCATTGCGACCACTGGGCACTCATACGCCATGTGTACACCAATAAAAACCATGTTTCAGTCATTACGAATTGTGCCCACCATTTGTAGCTCATACGCCATGTAGACTTCAATAAAAAGCACCCAGCACCGTTTTACTCATACGCCATGTATGCCCAATAAAAAAGAAATTAGAAGTTATGCGCATATGCCCCAATAAAAAACAATTTTTTTCCAGTTCGTAACAATATTACCCACCACCACTCGCTTATACGCCATGTAGGTCTCTTTATAAAAAAACTTCGGTCAGCGAGTGGAAATGCATCCTTCATTAATCGTATTGAACGTATTCAAAAGGTTTTTATTCGCTTTGCTCTTCGTTCCCTTAAATTTAACGACCCTATCCCTTCCTATTGTTCCCGTTGTCAGCTTATAAATATTAAATCTTTGAATTCTAGGCGCTCCTTCTTGTCCTGTTCGTTTATTGTGAATGTCATTGACGGAACTGTGGACTGTCCTGCGCTTTTGGACATAATAAAGTTTACTGTCCCTTCCGAGCTCTTAGGCATTTTAATTATTTCTATGTTGGCTTATAGTCTTAAGAATTATTGTTGAATTTTTTTAATTTTAACTTTATTATTTTGTAATATTCCAGTTTATAGATAGTCTTTTAAAATTTATTTTTTGTTTGACTGAATTATAAATAAATAAAAATAAAAATATTCTTCATCATACGCCATGTATATCCCAATTGAAAGGCACAAGGCAGTCTTTATGACTCCTGCTCATCACTGGTCACTCATACGTCATGTATAACCCATTAAAAAAGCATTTGTCTAGTCACTAAGACTCAAGCGCGCACTGCTAGTCACTCATACGCCTTGTAGAACCCATGAAAAAAGAATTTTTCTAGTCATTTAGACTCATGCGCGCACTACTAGTCACTCATACGCCTTGTAGAACACAATAAAATGCATGTTTCAGTCATAAAGACTCGTGCTCATTGCTGGTCACTCATACGCCTGTGTGTCTCAATACCTCACAACTGTACCGACACATCACTGGTCACTCCTACGCCTTGTCATCATCAACAAAAGTCAGTCATAACAACTCCTACCCATGACTGGTCACTCATCCGCCATGTATACCCCAAATAAAAAAGCCCTGTCCAGTCATTTAGACTCATGTGCTTACTACTGGTCACTCATACGCCTTGTGTAACCCAATAAAATGGTCACTCATACGCCATGTACGTGTCTCAATTCAATGAGCTGTTAAATAGCACAATTTAACATGTGCCAATTAAACAATTACAATGAGCATTTTATGTCTAATGTTGCAATGTAAACAAAAATAAATAGAAAAAAATTAGTTTGGTTTTTGTTATAATTTAAACGAAACCATTTTCTCTCATTTCCTGCTTCAATCGTTTACGCACTGAAATTGCTTTAGCATTTCAATGCTAATTAGTTTAAAGCATTATTGTCATAAATGTATTATATATGTAAAAAACTTTTCGCCATGATTTGTCGGGGCGAACACGTACGTGCGCATGATTTTTAATTTTTGGCGCATTTGCTGCGTTTCAATAATTTTTCCATTATGTAATTGAAATTATTGTGCATAAAATTAAGCGCCCAATTGGCACAATTGAATTTTTTTTTAATGAATTGAAGGTTGTACGCGTGTAAAAATGGCAATCACAGTATAATCTCGATAATCCGGACAATTAAAAACCAGGCACTGTCCGAAATATCGAAAAGTCGGGATTACCAAGATTACAAAAAAATTGATCAAAATACTACTGAACACCAATGAAACGTAATATATTTGTTATTGAACTAAAATTATTTTTGTTTAAAAATTTTATTTTTAGTATGTTATGAACATTTTTGGTGATTTTAAAAGAAATTTGTAATTTTCATTTGGCGAAGTTTTGTTTCTTTTTTTTAGAAATTCTAGATTTGCCTACATTGTACTTCACTGCCAGTTGACGAAGTGACTTTCCTTGACTTAATTTGGTTAGAATTTGTTTCCATCGTTAAGATTATACGTGTTTTCTTAACTATAGGTGCCATTGTTAATATTTGATTTAGTGTACACAGTTGGATTAAACTTTTATAATTTATAAAAAGCAGATAAAAATGAGTGTCCGGATATTTGAGGTAAATAAAAGGTGTGGTGTCCGGATTACAGAGTCAACAATAGAATGCAATTGGGTGTCCGGATTACCGCGTTTTACGTATTAGCGCGTATCCGAATTATCGAGATTGTACTGTATTTTCAACTTGCTGCTGGCATACATGGCGTATGAACAACTGGAAATATATTTCATTATATGAAATACAATAAATGTCATGAAGTTCCTTCTCTGAGGGTGCTGTACTGAAAACTTAAGAATTAAAAAGAAGCTGTAAAAATATGAATCACTCATACGCCATGTGTGGCACAGTTAAAAAAACGTACATTGACAGCGCTTAGAATTTAATAATGTTACACAATGACTGCGCCACATGCGCTCAACAACTTCTATGTTTATGCTTGGCACTCAAGACTTAAACGTGACTGTGAGACAATCAACTGCAAGTGCACTAAAGTCCATTCAATATCGCTTATGCGTCACATGTACGAGATGATGGCAAATGAAGACTTGAAAGATTTGAAGATGCCATATTATGATGTGCCACTTGCATTGTGTTGTTCTTGCTTACTTAATCACATGTCCCCAGGCGCACACAATAGACGTTAATGTCTTACGCTATTGTTGTTGTTACATAAAGAGCAATGCAAATCTGCTGCACACACACGCACAGATTTAAATTGTGCTTTCGATGTGTAGCAGTTTGTGTGTGAAGAATTATGATTTGGCAGATTAAGAACAGATTATAGCGCCAGTGGCCATTCGTTAGTTCCATACGCCACAAGCCTCCTTCTTCGGCACTTTCTCAGTCAGTGTTCAGTGTTCTTTTGTATATCTTCTACTCTGTGGAACACACATTAATATTATTGATGCAAATTTATATGCCAAGCATTAACCCACAGTCCATTGAACGGCCTCAGGTCCCAATCACACACAAGCAAAAACACATTTCACAATTTTCTAGTTATATATTTTCCAATATTTCCACGACATGAGTATTTGTGCGTTTGGACGTGCACGTGCGTGCGCCGCTCGTGTATGTGATAAGAATGCAAATTCCTTCATCTCTTACCTGCGTTTTCTTAATTCTCCACAGTAATCATAAATGCGAACGTGCCTACTATGCACTCGTCTTGTGGCTTCTGTGCTTGTGCTTGACTCTTCCGGGGCCTTTTTCAGTGCCACTTATTCCCCATGTAATTTTAATGTCTTGGTGTCCATTCACCATCAACTGCCATCCATTGCAAACTTCAGTCATCGTTTTCGGTGCCATTTCAAAAATTGTTTTAAGCCTATTTGGTGCCTGCAGCTTATCGACCCAACTGGCTGTTGTACCTTGACATGTTTCAGCTAAAAAAAAAGGTAGCAATAAAATCAGCATTCAAAATGTTGCATTGAAATCACATAAAATTTACGCTCCATCGAATCGTGCAACCTGCTCAGCTCAGCAAGTCATAAAAATGAAAATGTCAACTTTTGTGCAGAATTTTGATTACCTGCAAAGATGGGCGCAAAGATGTTTGTGAAGGTTTTTTGCTTTTGTGAATTGATGACTTTCAGTTTCATGGCTGATGGTTCCTAGGAGACTGTATATTTTTAGATCTTTCAAAGAAAATTAATTTGTTATTAATATTGCCAAGAAATGTTACTGAAATGTTTAACTTTTAGGAGACATGTTGGAAAAATATTAAACTAGAACTTTGACTAAAATATGGTCTTTAGACTGTTTTAAACGCAGCTTAACCCTTTCGCTATTTTGTTGCCATATGGCAACATGCTACTTTGTGGGCGTCTGCATCCTCTATGGTTGCAAGAATAAATTTTTTTGTTGGTCTTTAGAATAGTTTGAAGTTTTAGGAAAAATACGAAATTAATAAACTGAATATTTAAGTTTAAAGAAGAGAAGTATACACGTTTTTTAATGGTATATCTTCACATAGTAAAGGAAGAAGAAGCAGAAAAAATTAGAGAACTTTTTAATTTGACGTTTTCTTTCAATTTAGATACTTTTTTTTTAATTTTGGCTGAAGTCAATGAAGAAATATTCAAATTTTTGTTATGCATAAAAAGTTGTATGTTTAGGAAATTATTACAGCCACAAGGATGTGGTTGCTCTCATAGAAAAACACTCTAAAATACAGGGTCCGAGTATAAAAATTAAAAAATTTCTTATGGATTGTTGCTAATATAACCACATAGAAGCCTAAGACGTAAAATTTAAAATTTTAACTTTCCCCAGTAAAAACCTGTAGCGAAAGGGTTAAGTGGGCTGCGCTTCAGGGCAGTCACTTCTACCTATTCTCCTAAGTATTAATAAACTGTCTTCTAATATTTAATTTTCCATAAAGCATACTTATAGGCGTACACCTAAGAGACTAGTTAGAGATTCGATTAGACTACATCAGAAGCAAAGATTTGGTGCAAGTTTCGAAAGCGTGAAAAGTTATACGACTGGCATGTTGAACACACAGCTGTCTGTCGTAAGGCGCCAAGCATTGGTGATTAAGTTTTATAGCGTCTGACTGAGGCACGTGCACCAGAAACAGCAGAAGGCGCAGAGCAGTTCACTTGCATTTCCTTTTCCACTTTTACTCCCGCACACACACAAACGTTACAGCAGCGCAATCACACATTGTGTGCGTTAACAAGAAACTGCAATTGTGGTTGGGCGGTTGTGGTGATAGTTGGTGTAACAACAACAACAACAAAGACAGCAACAACAAACAGACGGGCCAACCAGCAGACAGAACCTGATGCAAGCAAATTCACTGCAAGATATACAATTTGAGTTTTTGCCGCATGCCAGAATGGGTATGGCCAGAGCAACAACAACAACAAAAACAACATTAGTAGCAACAAAAATAATGTCAACAACTTTGGCAGCAACAAGAAACCGGCAACTGGACGCAACGTGTTAGTGCTACTATAATTTGGGTTGGTTGCTTGGCACACAAAATGGAATGAGGCAGATGAAGGGTTGTGGGCGTTGGACAGATGCTTAGACGGCAAATTTCGATACTTTGTGTTTGTTGTTGTTGTATGTTACTGCTTCTTAAGTGCAACAAAAACAATTCCATATTGTATGAGTGTAGCTAGTGCTATGCATTTTGTTGTGGGTGGGTTTTCGTTGGAGTTTAATCAAATGTTTGGTGCTAGTTTCTAGGAGAAATATCTGTTTGTGGGCGTGGCAAAGCAGATAATGTAATTTATAACTAGCTGATTCTGATTTATAACTAACAAAACAAGTGCATAGCCAACCTGCAGCAAATTGTTGCTCCTTCAACCATTCATGTAAATAAATTCTGTCAATAAAAACAAAATCAAAAATTGTTTTTCACACACATTCGCCTCTGCTAACAACAATTGCCACTATTTGCATTTCCATTAAGCCTTTATTGACAACCTCGAACGCTTCGAAAGCCACTCGCCCGTACCAAATACTGTAATCTGGCATTAAATGTTACGTATACGCGCTGTAGTGCTGCACACAAGTATTTGCCAGCGTTGTTAAGCGCATTTCATACAAACTTATACCTGTTTTTGTTAACAAACATAGTGCATGCCATATTAAGAAGCAGCACAATTGTCGCTGTCACACAGTCAGTCAACTAAATAATAGAGTGCAGCGCCTGCAGAGAACTGCACTTTTTGCATATAACACATATTTTGAACTTTGTGTAAAAGTACAAAGACATCGTTGCCTATTCATTTAAGCCAACACAAATTCTAATTTCACTGAATGGGGCTGCCCTGCAGTTGCTTTCGCGCCAGTTTACTTGTCAAGCAGACGCCGGCATGGCATAAAGAATTTTTGCAATTTCTCAAATAGTTGGCGCGCCACTATCTCTGCCTCACACACACACACAGACACAGACAACCGGCAACACACACATACATATTAATACACAGACAGCGCACATTTCAGTACGCACGCACCTCGGTGTGTTGGAGCAATTTAAAAGCACGCTGCGCTTTCCATAGGCGCCAACAGCGACGCATTAAGACATCGTCCATTGCTATGTATCTGTGTGTTGGTGTATAAGTGTGCGCTGTGTGTAAGGTCGTCCCGCTTTTCCCCATGGCACACGCTTTCTCATTTTGTCGGTTCGTTTGTTCGCTTTTGTGCTTTTGTAGTGTTTGAATTTGGTTTCATTTTGTCACGTGACTGCAGGCTTTCTTGATTTTTCCCATTCATTTAATTCTTCCCTCCCGCCCAGCCCATTTGAAGCTTCATTTTCTTTTTTGCATTTGTTATGTTCTTTTATTATGTTGTATTATTTTTGAAGCGGTTTTTTGCATTTTGTTCAGTTGTTGGTGTTGCGTTTTGTATTTTTTTTTTTAATTCTGTTGCATGCGCATTTTTGCCTGCAGAAGTGCTCTTGTGCCTTGTGGCCAGGCAAGCTGAAATGAATAGTTACACACGGCTGCCGGCGCATGGACACACACACACACACACATGGATACACATGCAGCGCCACATGCATACATATTTCATATACACTTGAGGATTGTTGAAGATTTCGAGTGGTTTTTTAGCTTGATTGAAAAAAGTAGGCCGCACCATCCTGCGAAGGATTTAAACTTAAAATGTTCACACGTTACAAAAAATGTTGTGGGAAACATATGTTAAAGCATATCGAGGTTGGAAGCTGGTGGCTGCTTGAGTATAAGAAGGCTTAGTTTGATGTCAGAGTGTTGATAGAGAGTGCACCTTGCTGCCAGTGTGGCACGCATTGAGAAAAATTAAGTGCTTCACTTGCGCTTCTTTTCGAGCCTTGGAATGGCACATGAAAACACTTTGGACGTTAGGCTGAATCTGAATTATGAATCAAAAGCATATTAAGCAGGGTTGGTATGATAACTTTAACTAAGTGTGAGAAAAGGAGAGTAGAGGTGGCACACTTGGGAAAATGATACTAGAGGATCTGGCACTTCTTCAGCACTCAAATCCATTGGATGCATGGGATGGCAGCGATGTGGATTAGTAGGCTCTCGGTGTCACTTCTTGTTTGTCTTATGTCTGTTTAGTGATTTGAATATAGTAAACCATTGTTTATTCTAGTGAATAATTTTGTATTTAAGTTTGTAAAAACTTCTGAGGGAGTTTAGTGCCGTAGAAGAATTGTTTATTCAAACAAAATATTCTAAAATTGACAAAAAGGCTATTAGAGGCTAAAGACGTATAGGATCAAGTTTTGTTTTTGTTTGAAAACCATTTCTGAGACAATTTAGAGTGGACTAAGCAATGTTTATTCAAGAAAAGTATTTAAATGCCACTTGAGGCCGAATTAGGTGGAATGGTTTTTTTAGTGTTAAAAGCCCATTTTTATATTGCAATTAATCAAACTTAACCCTCTACTGCCCCATACGGCCTTAAGGCAGGGTCCACAAAACCCTAGAAAAGTCCACATAAATTTTATAGATAAATTAAGTTGTCATTTCTTTAATGTTGCACGGCTGTAAGCATCACATGTTTCCCATTATTATCAGTTGAAATTTGAACTTTGTGGAAATTAGTAGAAATAATTATTTCGTGAAAAGTAAACAAAAGAAAAAATTATTAAAAATACTTTTCGTTAAAAGATTAAACCAAAAAAAAAAACAGCCTTTAGGCTGCATCAGGCACCAAAGCGAAAAGATTTAATGCATTTGGTCACTAACGTATACTTGTATGTGGTTTCCGTTTTATAGATATCAATCGGCATTTAAAAAAAATTGTCGGTTTTATGGGACAAAGAAGTACAGGAAGTTTTAGAAAACTTGGATTCCGATGTTTTCGAAGAAACTGATGAAGAAACTGATGAAGAAACTGATGAAGAAACCGTTAATGAAGTGTTAGCTATGTTAGATTCAAAGTTCAAAATAGGAAATTTAGTTAAAAAGAGACATTTGTTCTCTTTCATTTGATACCCATATCTTCATCATTGCACAACGGCAAATATTTTAAAAAATATTTTAAATATGTATGTCCTTAAAATTGTTAAGTCCTTTAAAAGGACTTTGGGTCAGAAAATGAAAAACTGACTATGCCAGGATATTATAAATGACCTCTAGTTTCACGTCTATATCAACATTTGGATGGGTCTCGGCAAAAATGTTTTTTTTTGTCGCACGGTGTAATAAATGTAAATGTCACTCACTGCTTCATAACTTTGTCATTTTTCCTTCGATTATATTTTTTTTTTTTTTTTGTTTAATTAACGAATCTTAATCAATATACAGACACATTTTATAATTGCACCTAGTATATAGAAGTAATACTAACTAGCAATTTTATTCGAGTAAATTAAGCAAATTAAAAGAAAAGCGTAAAGTCGATTATATTGATGTTAGGCTTAATATTTGCTCAAATAATATATAATTCATCATAAATTTTAAAACCAGAGCAGATAATTTATTTTATCCATAAAAAAATCATTCAAAAATTTATGATTTTGAAAATGGTCGAAAAATTCTTTTTTTTACAACTTCCACCGTCAGTAACTTCCCCAAATCTGATTTGGACAATCTATATATTGCTGGAAAGGCTAAGGTATTATCTTCTGACCACCGGACAGCGTGTGTTAGTCGGATGATTCGTTTACGAGATATATGCTCATAACTGAAACAATATGAAAAAATGTTTTTCGAAGAATTTTCGAAAACGCTTCTTAAAAAATTTTTTGATTTTCAGTTTCGTGTTCAGCGGCCCAAGATTAGTCTAGAAAACACTTTTATTTTTAAGTGCATTTTTCATATCGAGTAATGTAATCAATAAAACGTGAAACTGTTCATCTGTTAAAGTTTTTAGCTTATGTGCCCAGTACGGCCTTAAGGCACGCAAATTTATATAGGTTTCACGCTTACACAGAAGCAAATTTTTGTATTTTAAGAATTTCCCCTTCTTCTAAAACTACATGGTGAACAATTTTTCGACTTAAAAAAAATTGGAGCAGTAGAGGGTTAAGTCCACTCATTGAACCAATTTAAGCTCCTTACGGGGTCTAGTACTATAATAATTAAATAATATACATTTTTATTTTTTATTATTTTTATTTTTTATTTTTTCTTTTTTTGTATTTTTTGTTTTTATTTACACATATGAGCCCAGAAAATACGCAAATACACAGGATTCAAAGATATTTAAGAATTTTTTTTTAAATATTAGAAATTTTCAAGGATATTTAAAAGCAAAATTTTAAAAGCACATTTTCAATACCTTTTCATCCTAGCAGCCAAAAAATAAGTATTTATTTGAATTTGAGGGAATTTTCTCTTTCATTTGATATCAATATTAGTATTCTACAATGCGCTCAATTTAAAAAAAATTAATTTTAAAAAATTATACAAAAAATTTAAATAACAATAATACATAATTTTTTTAAAATAATAATAAAATAATAATTTGAAATTTAATAATTTTTTTGAATTTCCATGCCTTTGAAATTTTAGTATTTAAAAAAAAATCCTGGCATCAAAGAAAAAAACCAAAAACGCATTTTTACTGTACTACTACATATATAGATTTTTTTTTCGGTTAAAATTAACTGTCGCGGGGTGTAATTTGATCAATACTCATGAGCGCACAAAACATTCATACAGGAAAATTCAGATTATTCAAATTATTTTCTATACAAACAATTTTACACTAAACTTGAACGCGAAAAATGTCTAGAAATTCCTGGCAAGCGTTTCACCTTAGTTTACTCTACTTTACTTTAGCTTTTAGTTTAACTCTATTGCCGCCATAATAATTTATTTATTTATTTTTTATTTATTTATTTATTTCAATTTATTCGTCTACAGAGGTTCTTACAGACTACTAGATCAGTTAAATACTTTAAATAAATTCAATTTGAAGTTATATTCATTTAAATTAAAGTTAATAACATCGGAAAATGTGTTGCATAGCCGAATGCATCTTATTCGTCTTCTCAGAATTTGTAATTTTACCCAAAAATCTAAAACTTTTTCAAATGCATTGCATAATGGCGGCACAAACATTAAATCACCGCAACAAATGCACTCAACGCTATTTACCAAATACTTTTTGCACCATTTTATTGCATACACTTAGGCGGGCACTTAATTCTTTCTTCTACCGCTCCTGCTTCTTTTCGATCAAACTTGCACGGCAAGTGCCTGTGGGCCGCCACTAAATGTTGTCGAAGAGCACCTGACGTGCTTCAAGTGAAGCGAGCAATCGACAACGGCGCGTCGACAGCTGAACGCAAACACAACAATGCAACTAAATACTTACATGAGAGAGTGCAGGTGTGCGTGTGGTAGCAACAAATTTTCGCCCACAACAACACACTTTGGTAAATAAGCGCATTAAGCAATTGCAAAACAGCAATTTGCTATTTGCACTCGCACACTTGCAACTCTCACACATGTTGGCATAACAGCCGAAAAGTATGCAAAGTAAGGCAGCACGTTGAAAATGTTGCCGAAAGTATAAAGTTTACACATTGTAGCGAATATTTAAAGTTTTGCTGCACTCTCCTCCCCCTCTCCCCCGGCCAAATTCCCATCAAATAAATATGGAGAACGTGGCACTGCTGCATCCACATTTAATTTGCTTGCCCTTTTCTGCTGTGCCACAGTTGACAAGGGAATTAAAAATTAAAATTGTTGCATAAATTGGAGCGCATACAATTGCGTACACACTGGAAATTACATTCACACATGCATTCATAAGTGCATTGGTATATGTGCGCTCGCAACTATTGCATTGCCTGTGGTGTTTGTATTAGCTGCACGCTGCGTCCTCGCACAGTCGTTTTGTCGTCTGGTCGCTTTGTCATCTATGCAAATGTGCCAGTTTAATTTCTTTCGCTTTTGTGCAAAATTAAAATTCAAATCGTACCGCTGCACAGTGATTCGACTCCATACAACCGCGGGACAAAATTAGAAGGAGTGGTCCGTTCTTCATAAAATTTGGTAAACTAGATAATCATGGTCTGCTGAATTGAAATCACTATTTTGTTTTTCTTAAACTTTTGTAGTTTGGCAATGCCTGAGACTTAAATTTTCAATTTTCGTCATTTTTGTGAGCTGTAGCTACGAGTGTGTTGGCTAGATTTTTCAGACTTTACATTTAATCGGTAACGTCAACATTGATAATTCCAAAGACTAACAGAAATTGTCTTAGGACCCTTTGGTTTTGCAATAAAAATGATAATAATAGATGTGTGTTTTGCATTTGTGCACTATTTTCAATTTTTCATGCTGATTGCATACTTTTAGGGATGACAAAAAATAAATTTTGTAGAAAAATACTTGTTTAGACCACTTTTCAAATTGGATTATTTTCTGAGATCGGAAGATATGGGAGGATGTAATTACATTATCCGACAAAGAAAGAATGCTTCTTAAAATAAAAAAAATCCAGGAACATACTTTCACATACTTTTTAGATATTTTCCTCTAAGTTTTGCTAATTTTCAGATTTTTAATTTAGAAAAATATTTTAAATTAAAAGTGATGTAAAAGCCTCAGCTTTGCAAATTTAAAAAAAAAATTAAAGGCGAAAATGACCACATCATTTCTTAAAATATATTTAAAGTTTTAGCAATTTCTGGGTAACCATGTATTTTTACAATTTTTTTTACTCCATAGACTAAAACACAGAAAATATGTGTTTACGTTTTTTTGTGAAAAAAGTTTCAACTTTCAGCCGCTTTTTGGGATTTTCTTAGTTGGAGTTTTACCTTTCAAATGACATCAAAATCATTAAATACTGACACTCTACATTTTTTTAATTTTGTCTATGGAACGAATCACTGTGCGCTTTTGTAGCGGCTGTAATTACGAAGCACATAACGAAGAATAGTGCAAAGTACAAAAAAACAAAAAAACTGGCACAAAGTGAACTGCATTGGACTGGAAGCTGATGTGTAGGTGTAAGTGTCATGTAATGCAGTAAAGTTGTTGTTGCATTGAAGTAAGATAAGTTGATATTGTTTTAAAAGCCTGAAAGTATGCAACAACTACAGCCAATGCTCACTTTTCGAGCGGAAACCAGCAGAAATTTCCAAAACTAAAAGCAATCATAAATAAATGTTTTGTGGCTTCATAAAATGTTCAAGTAGTGAAGAACAGGAAGAAGAAGAGGTTGAAGAAGCGACAGAAAAATTTTAAGAAGAAGCAGCAGCAGAAAGCAAAGTCCAAGTACTGAAGCAGCAACAATGTTTGTAGCAGCCAAATTGTGGCTTTTACTGCTAAAAGTTTTTGGCTTTAAATGTAAATTTAATTAAATAGTTGTTGGACACATTTTGCAAGAAAGCAAAGGATTGTTATACATTTTACAATATGTAAGAAAAAAACTTAGTTGAGTTGAAATTTGAACAACTTGTAAAGTGAGTAATTTAACCCATTTTTTACCGCCCCTAGATCCCGTGGACCGATTTTGAAAATTTTCATAACACAGCCTATTTAGAGCCTCCGTATGCCATTTCTGCTTTTAAAAAAAATGAAAAAAATTTTTTTTTTGGACTGGAGCAAATGTGACTTTTAAGACACGCTGGCAAAATACGTAAGCCAAATTCTTAAAATTACACATTTTTCAAGTTTAAGTTACTGTTTCTTTTTAACTACGCATCGAAAGTAGTTGCAACAAAGGAGAAAGTTGAATATAATGCGATTCCCGTGTTTTTAAGGACACATCAAAATATTTCAAGCTAGAACACGCTTAAAACTTTAGAAAACTAAAAGTTTCATAATTTGTATGTCAACTTTGTTTTTTTGGTAAGCAGTATTAAGTGTTTTATTAAAAACAAAAATTAATTTTGTATTAAAAAAAAAAATTTTTTAAACCCCTTAAAAAAGGTGGTCCTGTTTATACCAGTTTTACACTAAGTGAAACCCTACAATTCAGAAATAGTTGTTCGCAGTTTGAAAGCCAATGAATGTAGCTTTCGGATAATGTAAAAGTATTTAATATGCGTTAGAAACTGTTATTTTCAGAATTTTTGAAATTTGCCGTGTCTTTAAAGACACGGCGGTAAAAAATGGGTTAAGGCGGTTAGTTTAATTTAAAATATGGAAAATATTTCTATTGAGACAAAGCAACTTGACCTAATCTAGTGGAGGACAAAATTAGCCACACTTTTGCTAGCATCTTACAAATTTAATGAGAAATTATAATCAGTGTAATAACAAAATTTGACAGATCGATGCATTTTCTTAAAGCTGAAGAGTTCTACTGCAAAAAAAATTTGCAATTCTAACGCAGCTGATAGAAGGTAAGCGGTTGAAAACGCTTGAAATTAATGCTCTCATTTTATATTTTAATACAATATAAACAGTTTTTAGTGTTCCTATTTAAACTGTCCACACCCGACTGCATTCTGTCATATTTACACCTTTTTTGCAGCTAATTTTTTGCAAGTTCTTCATGTTTTATTGCTTCACTTTTATTCCACTGCTGCATCTCAATAATTTTACCTCTGCTCCAACATTCATCGCATACGTAATTTCCAATTTACACAGTTATTTTAATTCTATTAAAATAATCCTCCTTGCTATCAAAGCAAGTTGAGTAAAAAAATGTTTACAATCCGAGCAAAAAACAAGAGTTTTGTATTTACATTTCAAAAACCGGAATACATTAAAAATTCCTGTAATCTAATGCTGCACCGAGCAGCTTCAACTCTTTGGCGATTTCTCGTTGCGTATACGCTCCGTTGCGCCCGGCGCCAGAGCCAAAGCCAGAGCGCCAACAACAGTGGCAGCCGGCGCATGGTTCGCGCAAAATATAATATATATGTATGTGTGTGTGTGCGAGTCGAGCAATTCGAAAACTTTTGCATTTGCACTTCCGCCGTTTCCGCACTTCTACTTTGGTGCTCTTACATTTTGTCTTGTTTTATTGTTACCGCTTTCCTTTTGCTCGTTCCAGCGTTTTTCAAAAGCCCTCGTTGGCTCTCGTTGCTGTTTTTGTTGTTACTTTACTTGACTATTGGTAGAATTTTGCCACTGTCGCTTTAACTCAAACTTTACGGCGTCTCTGATGAGCTGCGGCTGCCGCAGCCGCCGTTGCTGCTCATCAAACCGTAACGAAGCGTAAACTGAAAGCTAACGAACTTGCCGCCAACATGCGGATTTATGCATGCGAAAGGATTTCGTATAGCCACGTTTTTGTGCTGGCAACTTTTTGCCATTCTTACTTACCCCCTTTCCACTTTTTTGGTCTGCACATTTTTTGGTTCTTTTTATTCAGCTGCTCTGTGTCTTGCACTGGTGGCATGCGCTAATTTTTGTAGTTGCCACATTTTTGCTATCTGCACACATTTTCTCAGCCACATCTTGCTGCTGCCACTAACATTTTTGTTGCTTGTTGGCAATGTGTGCGAAATGTGTTTAAATTTGCGTTCGTCGCATACTGTGCACGTTGCACAAACAACGCAAACGGAATTT
Organism: Melieria picta; assembly: GCA_964056695.1. Lineage (NCBI taxonomy): Eukaryota > Metazoa > Arthropoda > Insecta > Diptera > Ulidiidae > Melieria > Melieria picta. Next base: position 75,726,888 of record OZ057399.1, on the reverse strand, counting down.
GTTAGCAGTTTTCGTGCTATGACCCTGCTTTCGGTCTGGTTTCATACAAAAACAAACATCTAAAACAAAGCAGCAAAAGTTGTTTCACACAACTGTCCAGTGATTTGTGCGTCACAGTTGAAGCTTTCGTACTTAACAGCCCAAGTTGACAATAAAAACTTGACGGCGCATATTTTTGTTGGTTGATGAGTTCGCACAGTGGCTTCCAAATAGAAAATAAAAATGTGTGAAATTACAGCGACAGCAGTCGCTTTAGGCTGTCGCCAAGTGGTTAATCCATTTCATTCAACTCTCACAAAGTTGTCCCACAATTTTCACACTGATCTGTCAACAAGATAACACAATTTTGCATACAAATAAACATTTTCGAGTATGTACATAGATGTCTGCATACATTTGTGAGTTATTTTCCATTACATTGACTTATTATATAAGTGGAAAGGCAAGCGGCCATCGTGTCTCAACTGATTACTGTGTAGGACCGCAAATCTGAGGCAGCGTTCAAGCCCAAGTTTGAATTTTCTTAATTGACAACCCAAAAATATAAAAGCAAACAAGAATGTTTTCTCTTGACTAAAATTAAAAAAAAATAAATAAAATAAAATAAAATCAAATCAATAAAACAAAAAAATAAAATGAAATGAAATGAAATGAAATAAAATAAAATAAAATAAAATATGATAAAATAAAATAAAATAAAATAAAATAAAATAAAATAAAATAAAATAAAATATGATAAAATAAAATAAAATAAAATAAAATAAAATAAAATAAAATAAAATAAAATAAAATAAAATAAAATAAAATAAAATAAAATAAAATAAAATAAAATAAAATAAAATAAAATACCATAAAATAAATTAAAATAAAATACCATAAAATAAGTTAAAATAAAATAATAAAATAAAATAAAATAAAATAAAATAAAATAAAATAAAATAAAATAAAATACCATAAAATAAATTAAAATAAAATACCATAAAATAAGTTAAAATAAAATAAAATAAAATAAAATAAAATAAAATAAAATAAAATAAAATAAAATAAAATAAAATAAAATAAAATAAAATAAAATAAAATAAAATAAAATAAACTAAAATAAAATAAAATAAAATAAAATAAAATAAAATAAAATAAAATAAAATAAAATAAAATAAAATAAAATAAAATAAAATAGAATAATAAAATAAAATAAAATAAAATAAAATAAAATAAAATAAAATAAAATAAAATAATAAAATAAAATAAAATGAAATGAAATGAAATAGAAAAAATAAAATAAAAAAATAAAGAAAAATGAAATAAAATAAAATAAAATAAAACAAAATAATAAAATAATAAAATAAAATAAAATCAATTGTCCCACTAAAGGTAGACAACTCCCAATTCTTGCATAAAACAAAAAGATTTTGCTTAGGAACTTAGTCCAGCATTGGACTTTCGATACATTTGTGCTTTGGTTAGATGATTTTAATGGAGGATGCGCTAATGGAACTCGAGGTGCTGGACATCAGGCGACTGATCAGCTATATTAAATGAGGTCCAGAATCTCTGGGAAATCTCACATTCAGGGTTGCCTATTGAAGCCCGCAGAATCATCTAACGGTGGGGCTAGTCAGATCTACTTGCTAATCCGGTCAGTACTTTCAACAATATAGAACAATAATAGTGATTAGTGTCAACTTAAACATATTAATATATTAAAGCTTTTAAATCAAAGAAATTCAAGTATCTACACTCAACGTTATATTTTCACCCTGGAAACCAAAGTCTAAAATCATAACATCCATAATTTTTCTTATTAAGTTGATGTAAACATCATGCAGTGCCATTACAAACCAAAATGTCTATGGTTACGCATAGTTCGCCCAAAAATATGCCACACAAAAGCGAACATAATAATACGAAAAAATGCGCCTAACTGCGGCTGCTAATGGTCACTAATGGCGCTGTACACGCACATAGATTGCGATATATTTACATGTTTGTATTTTTCATGCATTATACATACATACGTATGTATATGTGTGTGGGTGTGCATCTACATGCAAAGCCCTAAGTGTTTTTGTGCGCTTGAAATGTCTGCTGTGAGTCAAATCGACTGGTTACGGCATTTGCCCATTTACGTTCTCTTCTTCTCACATTCCGTGGGCGAATTTTAGTTTTGCTCTGGCTTCAATTTTTCAGATTTTTTCGCATTCACACATAATTCCTCCAACCCTTAGTGGTTGAATGCTGCAACCGTTCATTGGCTCACTTTCAGCGCCTACTCGTGCGCTACTTTTGCCTTTCGCGTTGACCCCATTGCCCTCATCTCCACTTTTGTGTTTTGCTTAATTCTGCTGCCAATTTTTTCCTCTTCCCATCGCTCGCAATCATTTTACCCGCAGCCTCACCTGACACCACCTCACCTTCGCTCACACATTCACCACACCTTTCAACGTGTTCGGTGCAAAAAAACACAACTTTATGTTTGCAATTTCAGCATTTAGAGGCGCATAAATCGTCAAAAAAGTACGCTATTTTTTGCAAATACCCACACACACACATATATATGTTTTTATATGCTCACATGTAATTCACCTATGTGCGCGGTTGACCTGTTTCGTAGCTGCAGTTTGTTCGCTTTTGCGCGGGGCTCATGTTACCCCATGTTAGCAGCTCTTATTATTGTTTTTCCTGTATGGTTGTTGTAGTTGTTGAAGTCAGCGCTGCCTCTGGCAAGCGGAAATTGATACATTTTCTCGCCCATTCCACACACTCACACACACATACGTCGACATATCCCATGCTCGTCCACATACGTAAACACGTCTTCGTATAAAAATGTGTAGAATTTTTTCACAGCCATGTGAACTCCCCAAAAAAAAAACACGGCAGCCAAGACAAGCAGAAAATCGTCTGGCAGTGGAATGTGGCGGAAAAAATAATTTTTTAGCTCATTGACAAGTGCAGGCAGCACTTAAATACAGACACACACACACACACACGGGCCACTGACTGCCGTTGCTTGTCGACTGAAATTGCAGTTCTTTGCCTCCTTGCCGCATGTGAGGCCCGAATATATTGTTGTTGTTTTTGTTTTTGTTGCAAGAGCAGAATGACTTTGGTGCATGGCGCACTCATGTTGCAAAATTATGCAGTTATAAACAATTTTTTCGCCCCTCCCTCGTCGACAGCTACGCTGGCAAAATTGCTGCAAGTGTAGCCACGTTGCGTATGAGCAACTTTTTTTATTATTGCAAATTCTGCAGCATGGCAGCATTTTGCGCTTGAATGCTGGTTGGGTTGGTTGGTTTTAAAAGCTGCGCGAGAATAAATTACGTTCCTCTGTTGGTGTGTTTGTTGTTGTGGTGTGTTTTTTTTCATCAAGATGAAAAGAATCGAAGCCTTGTTCCGTTATTTTGAGACTTTAAACCACTAAAGTTGTTGTGCTATAGCTACTTTTAGTTGTTAGAGTGAATTTGTTTTTAACACATAAAGATTTGGAAAGTTGTAGCGCCCATAAATCGGTTAGTGCTTACCAGAAGTAACTAGGTACAGTGGACGTCCAATATATCGAACCTTATGTTGTACCCCCAATTTGTTAAATCGAAAAATTCGTTGAATCGATCGAACTTTTTTGGAGTTTTAAAGCATTTTTCTTAAAGAAATAAGTTTCGTATATTCTGTTTTTAAAAACCTTGTTTTATTCCAGCATTTTCAAAATACAAATATGGCTATGTGTTTATAGTGAAAAAGTCTTCGATGCGCGATGCTTCTTTACCGCAAGTAAACTTTTCTGTATGGCAATTTCTCTTGATTGATTACACTGCACAACAAAATCAAATTTTTTTTTTAAATAACAAGGTTCTGACAACGGATTCTGGTAGAGGGGGTAAAAAAAATATACGTGTATCGGCGTTTTGAAAGTTTACCAATTTTGATTAAGTACGAAATGAACACTTAAACACATTTTCCGGTTTGGCTTAATTCTGGCGTTCAAGTTATTTTCTGAGCTTTGATGTATTCAGAGACCTATAGTAGAATTTTATGGCGAATATTTTCGTGGTACATTTTGTCCTTAAAAAGTCCTGTTTTACAGGACATTTTTGGTATTTTAGAAAAAAGGGTCAAATTGACCCATACAAATAGGAGCTACAGGGTTAAAATGCTCCACAAAAATGTTCTTCGTAGTATTTTACATCAAATTGCTGAACACATCATATACCTAAAATGTGAGGTTACATAGTTTTCGTATGCCGATTTACCATAAGAATCTGCAAAAAGGGGAAAACTTTGACCGCCTAAAAAAAAAAATTCAGATGTAAATTTTTAAAACGCCGATACACGTATATTTTTTTTGGTCCCCTCTACCAGAATCCGTTGTCAGAACCTTGTTATTTAAAAAAAAATTGATTTTGTTGTGCAGTGTTATTGAAATTTTAATTTTTAAAAGAAAAAAGCCGACCGAACGCAAAACAAATTCTGTGAAAATGATCAGCAATGCATACGAGCCGAATTTTAAAGTGTTGGTAACTTGACGTAAAAGTTTTAACCTAACAAAAACAAAAACAATTGAGGTACCGTTCACTTGACGAAACCAAACATTCATTGTTATTGTAAAGAATGTGAATGGTCAAATAAAAACAATTCGAAGGGTGAAAAACAACATAAATATTCGTTATATCGAATAGCACATTTCACTTTCGTTCGTAATATAGAACCATCAATGGAAAAAATTTGGCCGTACGTTAAATCGAAAATTCGTTAAATGGAAAGTTCGTTATACTGGACGTCCACTGTAGATGCTATATTTGGAAATACTAACAAAAAATTAACAAAAATTTACATATATTTTTTTCAAAAATAAGCAAATCAATTTAAAGTTCGAATGAAATTGAAATCGCTTTGAACATATTCAGATAGATAATTCAGTTAATAGTTTCAATTTCAATTACATTTTGCAAATCTGTTGCCAATAAAATTAAAAACTATGCAATGTTCAGTACTGAATTCAAGCTCCACATGGCGTATGAGTATTCTACAATTCACTTATGTAATTTTATTATTTATACAAATTTTATTATTTAAAATTTTATTTATTTTATTATTTATACATTTTATTATAATTTTATTATTTATACATTTTATTATTTAACTGTCATTGTCAAAGTTCCATTGTCAAATAGTGAATTGCTTCAAGTTCAACAGGTCGTATACGCAATTACTATGAACTATCATGGTCAAAGTTCCATTGTCAAATTGCTTCAAGTTCAACAGGTCGTATACGCAACATGCAACAAACTGAAAGTTCAACTAAATTATTAATATTGCAAACAACTGCAATTAAGCGCTGATTTTTTTTACATTGTCATGCAATATTCCATGTGCAATACAACAACGTACACAGTGCGTTTATTACAATTGTAACGGTAATTGATTTACTTTTTAATCATGAAATTTAACAACCCAATTAAAAGGTTTTCCTGCCTGCAGCCACATGCCGCCAATCCATTCCGTGAATGGCAGCAACATAAAATTCACTTGAGCGCAATTTCCGCTATTTGCAATTTGCTGTAATATGAAAAATAAAAATAAATGAAAAGCAACAAAAAAAGGAGGAAAAATTTAAAGGGTAAAAATAGTAAAAATGGCAAATCTAAAATAAGCATAAATGGGGAGAAAGGGAAACATGAAAAGGGTGTAAAAGGTGAAAAAGTCTAAAAAAAGAAACATTATGTGGGGTGCAAAATAACGTAGAACGGAAATGTATTTTTAAATGAAGCACCACAGCAACACTGGCAGGCCGTTCGTTGGTTCGTTTATCGTTGGGTCGTTGTTGCTGCTCAATTGCATTCGATGTGTTGCAATTGTTGGGGCTATTTTTGCTATTTGCATGTGACGCTTGCTTAATGTTTATGTTTGGCAACAATTGTTGTAGTTGTTATTGTCATTGCTACTGATGGTAGTGGAAGTGAGCGGAAATAATTGATAAATAACTAATAAAGCAGAGGATGTAACAACAAAGTAAACATAAAAATTAGGTTGTGAGTAGAACAAGAAAAGACTTGATAGATGGTTAGTGGAACAGTTTGGTGGACGACAGAGTCAAGTGCAGTTAGACAGAAGAGCGGACATGCTAACGAATGAATAAAGTAAGAAGGGTATGGATGAAAAAAAAAGGGAAAAAGAATGGTTGAGTGAAAGAGTTCAGTGGAATTGGTGAGCGTTAGAAAAATATTTTTTTAAAAATATGAAAATCATTTAAAGACAAGCAAAGCACAACCAGTCCCCTATAAGTGAATTGCTTGAATTTTAACACTAGAATGCCCGACAATCTGACATACCTAAAATGCCCATATGGAGCCATTTTGACTACATTATTGTTTATTGATTTTTTTTAAATTTTATTGGTTTTTAAGTAGCAAATATGAATAAATGTACACGAGATTAAACTAAAATAAGCATTTAATTTTTATTTTTCTACGGTTTACAAAGTAAATGCATTTAAATAAAATAGCGTACTTTACACATAAATGGGATAAAATGGAATGAAATTTGGAATATGGAACTTGTGAATGAATTTTATGAGTGAATTTTGAATTGAAAAACTTGGGAATTGTCACAGCCTACTATGATATTTTTTTTTAAATGTTTGTAATTATTTGAAATTTTCATATTTCGCAATTGAAGATGCATATTTGTCTATTTATCAGTAAGATTTGCTGAACATTTTATATAGGTAGTCAAAATGACTACTTTTTGGCATTTAAGGTAAATTTTGCAAAATTGAGGTAACAAATATTTTTACAATATTTTTAATTTATTTATTCCATTTAGCTTTAAAAATTAATAAAAGTCACGTAAGATTTTTTTTAGAAAGCGATACAACAAAAGTTATTTACAATAAAAGACCTCAATGTAGTCAAAATGACTACCTTGGGCATTCTAGTGTTAAAACCGTTGAAATCTGTTCAGACATGTTGAATTATTTGAATCAGTGAATTGTAGGAATTTCAAAGGCATTCAAATATCTTTAGTCAAGTTCAATTATTTGTAAATAAACTTCAACAAATGTAGAAAAAATTAAGAAAAAAACGGAAAAGCTAACGAAAAGTAGCAAAAATAAATAAAAAAGGGAAACAAACTATCAGTCAATGTGTGTGAAACGAAAGCGCCTAACTGGCAAAAAAAATGTCGGTTGTTATTTGCAGAAGTGTGGTGGTAACAAAAGCAAAAACACAGAGCGAATATAACATAAAAACCCAATGAAAAGAAAGCATAAATATTCACAAAAGAGACTTGAAGAAAATTGTCGCAGAATTGAATAAAAACGACATAGAAAACACAAATGTACGCAAAAGAAACTTGAAGAAAATTGCAAACGAATTCAGTAAAAACGACTAAACGAAACTGGTGACAAAAATTGCATTGTTATAAATGTGCGGACAGTGAGGCGTATACTTGACGCTGCTCGATGCCAGTTGTGTGCCTGACAGTAGTTGATAGCAGTCTGACTGTGTGTAATGGTGTCACTGGCATTGCCAATTTCATGGCTCCCCACCAGCGTCCAGCAAATATTAAATCAATTTGCAGCACAGAAAAATCCACCATGTACGAGTACAACATAAGAAAAGCTAAAAAAACAGAAATTCAATTTCACAGCCAATCAGTTCAAGATTGGCAGTCAATCAGTCGAGCACCCAAGACAAACAACGTTTACTTTGCAGCAGTTTAGTGCAAATTTGGTATCCAAAGATGAATGTAGGACACGTGCAAAGGCTTTCGATAAACATTTGTACAATGAAATTTGTACAATTTGTGTTATGATGCTGCTAGGCTTTTCGGCAATTGCAGAGTTGTTTGGATTCATAGTTGGACCAATAATGTGTAGTAGTAGTAAATATTAGTCAGTATTGGCATTAATTTGCAAATAAACATTTTTGTTGCATACATTTAGGCAGCATTGAGGCAGAAATACAAAATTGATGTTTAAATTTTTCTGAAAAATTTTCTGGAATTCATTTGCGTTGGCATTCTTTCAAAACACTAATTGAAAGATATGCATATTTCAGATTCTTTGAACGTGCATTTTTCTATGTGTGTGTGTGTGGGAGAAGGCAAGAAAGAAATGAAATAAATTGCTGAAAAGTATGGCAGTTGAATTGCAGTAACAGTTAATTAATAAAAGAATGTAATGTGTAATTTTCATTAGTAAAAGTTGTTGCAGAAATTTCAAAATTGAAGAATGCAAATAGTTTTTCAATTAAAAAGTTCATTGTGCCAGCAAAAAAATTTTAAACAAAGGTTGAGTTGAATATGGAAAAAATCATCAATCAAATATGGAAAGAATAATTTTCATTAGTAAAAGTTGTTGCAAAAATTTCAAAATTGAAGAATGCAAATAGTTTTTCAATTAAAAAGTTCATTGCGCCAGCGAAAAAATGTTAAACAGTGATTGAGGAATATGGGAAAAAGAACTTTTTTACTGATTTAAAATTAATAGAGAAGCAAATCGTAGCAAATTGTGTAGATGACAAATCAGTTGTAAGCAAAAAGGACGAGTGTATAAAAATGAATGAAAAAATAAATAATTTATCAGCATTTAAGTGGGTAAAATGGACTTTAGCACTAGAATGCCCAAGGTAGTCATTTTGACTACATTGAGGTCTTTTATTGTAAATAACTTTTGTTGCATGGCTTTCTAAAAAAATATCTTACGTGACTTTTATTAATTTTTAAAGCTAAATGGAATAAATAAATTAAAAAAATTGTAAAAAAATTGTTTACCCCAATTTTGCAAAATTTACCTTAAATACCCAAAAGTAGTCATTTTGAGTACCTATATAAAATTTTCAGCAAATCTTACTGATAAATAGACAAATATACATCTTCAATTGCGAAATATGAAAATTTCAAATAATTGCAAACATTTAAAAAAAATAATATCATAGTAGGCTGTGACAATTCCCAAGTTTTTCAATTCAAAATTCACTCATAAAATCATTCACAAATTCCATATTCCAAATTTCATTCCATTTTATCCCATTTATTTGTAAATTACGCCATTTTTTTTAAATGAATTTACTTTGTAAACCATAAAAAATAAAAACTAAATGCTTATTTTAGTTTAATCTCGTGTACATTTATTCATATTTGCTACTTAAAAACCAATAAAATTTAAAAAAGTCAGTAAACAATAATGCAGTCAAAATGACTACATATGGGCATTTCAGGTATGTCAGATTGTCGGGCATTCTAGTGTTAAATAAATTTATAGAGGGTTTTATTAATGAATATAAAATAACTTAAAAGAAAAGATAGATGAATAGATGAGCCAAGGTCTTCTCTATAAATGATTCATGCAATCGAATCAATTTAAGCATTTCCGATATAAATTCTGTCTAAAAGATCTCAGTCTTTGCTTAGCCGCTCATAAGAAATCCACCTCCCAGCATTGCTTGTTCATCTGGCATTAGTGGAGCTTCAGTGCACACATGCCATCAATGAGCATGTGTGGGCTTGTGTCTCTATTCAGTACTTCAACGACATTATCTCAACACTTAAAGTCTGCTCAAAAGAAAGCCACTTCATTTAATAAAACACTACACAGACATTAAAGCTGTGGCAAAGCACAATAATAATAACAACAACGAAAACATTAAAAAAAAATTTCAACATAACTTTAATGTTTTCTTGCTCTAACGATTTTGCCACTCAAGCAGCAGCTTCCACTTTTGTATTATATTTATATGGCTTTTATTGCTGTTGTGTGTATGTGTTGTTGTTGTTGTTGTTAAGCACAAACTTACATACTAATACAATCTAATGGCCACAGTAAACTTTATTGCCTCGCAACGAAACATACGCGCCAGAATATTTCTCTGGAAAAAAATATATTAAAAAAATTTTCAGCAGATCTGCTTTGTTTTTTATTTTGTTGTGATTTTTTTTTGCTTCTCGTATGTTGCTGCGACACTTTGTATGCTTTAATGGAGCAAGAAGCAAAAAAAAATAAATCACTGCATACTTTTAGCGACAGATTAAAGCATTAGACTTGTGTGCATAAGACTTTTTATTTTTTGCATATGTAGTAATAATGTTTAAGACTCAAGGGAGTGTTTAACGTTGATTACACAGACGAATTTATAATATAAGATTTGCTTTAAAGGCAGCAGGCAGATTTGCAGCAGTTTGAAAAAATGGCTTACAATTTTTTGACAACTTAAAGGAAGGAGAAAAGAAGGAGAAAATAATTCTTAACTCTTGAAGGAGGAAATAATTTTCAACTCTTGAAAGACGACATAATTCTTAACTCTTGCCTCCTTCGTAAAGTAGGCAGAAATTAAGCCAATAAGTGAATATATTTTTGGTAATAAGAAAGTGGGAAAGTGGACCTGAATTGCATAGCTTTGTGGTATAAGAGAGAAAGCTTCAGATTGTTTTATAAAGCTGAGTGTTAGACGACTAGACGGCTTAGGCAATGTCCTCCACACCATTGCAGGACACTGCCAGGCTCGTTTGAGGCTCAAATTGGATTCAGCCTACGGCGAACGCAGGATGACAGGATGCCGTCTACACTCTCTTCGGGCATCACAATGGGCCTTTCGAGGCTTTTGAATGTATTTGCTGAGCAACCAGCAAGCTGCCCGTCTTACCTAACCTAGGTTATGTTAGGTTAAGTAAGCTGGCTGGCCAAGTCAGCCACGCATAGACCCTGTTGGAAATCTAGCGGTACCAGTTATAGCTCCTTAGTGTTGCGTATCGATAGCACCGTGCGACAGAAATAAAAAAAATTTTTCACACCGGAGAAAATCAATATGGGCGTGAAACTAGAGATCAAACATAGTAATACTGCGTACTCAGTTTTTCATTTCTACATCCTTTGTCCTTTTAAAAGGACTTCAAAATTTTGAAGGGGATAAAAAATAAAAAAATATAAAAAACACTTAACCTCGTTAAATATGGCGATATGTATATCAAATGAAAGAGGAAAGGCTCAAGAATTTAAATAAAATTGATTTTTTATCCATTTGTAAAAAAAGGATATGAAAAAGGTCCTTTGAAAATTTTAATCCTTTATATCCTTGAAATTTTTAGTAGAATTGTCTTGAGAAGTAAGTATGTTAAAACCCAAAATCTTCTTGATCACGTGTCCAAATTTCATTATTCTCGCTTCATTGATTTTTTATCTTTTTATAATTTAAAATACTGATACTCAAATAAATTAGAATTTTTTACTTTATTAGACTTGCAGTTTCCGCCTTTTTTATTAATAACTTTTGAACCAATAAAGGTAGAGTAATGAGATTTTGACACGTAATCAAGGAGATTTGGGGTTTTTCACATACTTACTTTTCAAGTAAATTGTATATAAATTATCGAGGATATAAAGGATTAAAATTTTCAAAGGACCTTTTTCATATCCTTTTTTTACAAATAGATAAAAAATCAATTTTATTAAATTTCTTGAGCCTTTCCTGTTTCAATTGATATACATATCGCCATAATTTAACTAGGTTAAGTATTTTTTATATTTTTCTTATTTTTTATCCCCTTCAAAATTTTGAAGTCCTTTTAAAAGGACAAAGGATGTAGAAATGAAAAACTGAGTACGCAGTATTACTATATTTGGTCTCTAGTTTCACGCACATATGGATTTTTTCCGTTGTGAAAAATACTGGTGGGTGTTGCCAGAAAAGTTCAGCAGCAACTTATTGTCATGCTTGGGGAACTTTTCTAACACAGAAAAGAACGAGGATAGTCGGACAGGAGCAAAGAATGTGATCCAGGACTTCTTTACTTAATCTAACCTAATAGAAATTCTCTCAGCACAACCCACAGATCTGATCACTAGAGTTATAGAAACAAAAGCTACACTTTCAAAATAAAATCAGAAGATACACAAACGCACTGAGTAGGTCACAGGTAGGATTTTCACATCTCTTTTGTTTGTTGAAGCAATTGAAAATATTTACATCTTCATACCTAAAATCAGAACCTTATATATAAAAAAGATTTTTAACTAAAACAGATCGACCAACTTTTAAATTGTGCCCACCTGTCATATAAGTCGTGAATAGTTTTTTATTTAAAATCGCAGCTGCTTCACATACTCGAGCCAACATTAGTCCAACCGTGTCCTTAAAAATCAAACCCAAATTAGCAAAAAATCTTTACCACACATTAATTAAATCTAGCAGAGACATAACCAAAGCGCCAACGATACATGTCGAACAGCGTGTCACACAAAAAGGATAGTCAAACGAAACAACGAAAAAGTGTGTACATACACCAAAAACTTCCAAAACAAGGGAACAGCGAACAGTGAAATATGTCAACTAACAGTCGCTGGTAGTCAGCTGCAGTGACGCATTAAATCTTGTCATAGATACGCACCAACACACACACACACACACACACACAGTCACAATCTAACAAACATGATTGTGGGTGTATTATTAAGGCAAATCCTGCCCGTAACAGGCACTTAAATGACAAACAACAACACCAACAAACCACAAGTGACCAACAGCAATGACAAAAACACACCAACACCGACGAATGAAACTAACAAAAAATTTAATTAAGCCACTTGATAAGCGCTCGAATGCTTCTATACATGTGTGCGTGTGTTTGTGTGTGAGAATGTGTGTGTACAAGGAATTAGCTCTGCCAATATTTCAGCATGTGTAGCTACACATTGCGACATTCACACAAACCAGACATTTACTGCTTCTGTGTTATTTTTTTGTTCTTTTTTGTTTTGTTTTTTTTGTGGCATTCTTACCATTTCGAGGCACTGCTTGCTTATGACAATGTTGTTGTTGTTGTTGTTGTTTTTATCATTGTCACCGCTGCCGCTGATGACTTTGCGTATTCATTAAAAAACTTTGTCATTGCAGCAGCCAAGCGCACATTTGCCGCATACGTCTGTGTGTTTTACTGTCCGTCTGTCTGCCTGTGCGTTGGTCCAGTCTTGTTGTCACCCTCACCCATCTATCAGTCAATGCTTGTGATGAGCATAGCACGTTGTGTGTCAGTTGCTTTCACTTTCTGTCTGTCTGCTTTTCATGCGCGGCGGCAGCTGCAAGTTGTTCCTCATCGGTCTTTGCGTGTAGTTACAAATGTTTTCCTGTATGTTTGTTTGTGTGTGTGTGTGGGCGCATTTTAATGTGTCATGGAAAAACTTTGCAGTTTTTTTTCTGACAGTCGCTAGGCAAAAAAAAAAGTAAAAAAAGTAAAAAAAAAGTGAAAATATAATTTGCCAAGTTTGAATTTCACATTTTAACGACATGTTTCCGCTATGGCACATAGACCCCAACCTCCGGCCCAGTTTTGGTATTCTGTGTTGCAGCTATAAGAAATTTTATTTAATTAGCTGTCAGCCTAAAAGTAGACAAAAATATTCAAACAAAAGTTATCAAAAAAAAATACAACGCTATGTGTATAAAATTTTGTAGCAGTGAGTTGGCGCTGGGGCTGAGTGGTAACTTGCAAAATTAACTAATAGCTCATTAATTAGTTGAGTTGGTAATTAAATTAGAACTCAATGCTGTTGCAAGCCTAAAAGTGTGCCTAAGTCATTTATAATAAAACTGCGTAGGTAGGAAGGAAGGAAGATGTAATTGGTTTAACGAAATGGACACATCCCTTCTGAGTGCTTAGCTATAACAGATGAAGATTTATTCACAAGTTATAGAAATGATCCATTAGAATACTAGTTACACTAGGCGCCTGTAGCTATGTAAATAATTTTGTAATGACCAGGGAAAGGATTTTGAGGACCTAAAAACCTATAAAAATGGCAAAATAAAATAACAAAAAAGGCACGGAAAGGCACTAAAAACTGCCAAAAAGGCAGAAAAACGCACTAAAAACTGCCTAAAAAGGCAAAATAGGGCATTAAAAACTGTTAAAAAGGCAAAAACAGGCATTTAAAAATAAGAAAAAAATACTAGAAAATCTAAAAAAAGGAGGAACGGTATGTATTTTTTAATAATTTTATTTCATCTGACGTATGCAACATACAATATTTATACCTCGTTTTTTGTAAAAGAAAAGGAATATCAAGGTTTTCAAAGATACTCGTAGTTTAAAAACTAAAACTAAGATATTTTAATTGAAATGTAGGCATATATTTTAAATTCATATTTTAATTTCTCATATAAAAGCATAAAAGCCGTACTTGTATCACAAAAAAAAAATTGAATTTTTGCGCTAACCGAACTTTTTGATTTTTGGCATGTTTTTTTCTTTAAATTGTCCACTGCACAACAAAAAATAACGGCTTAGGAATGATCAAATCAATGTAAAAACATCGATAGGTTAACGAAATTGCAATGTTGCTACTTAATTCTTTTTTAGTTACAAGGTATTTTTGCGAAACAAAAGGGGGAAAATATTAAAAACGAAAGAAAAATAAAAAGTCGCTCGACAAATCTGGAAAAAGGCATGTTGTGCCATTTATAGGTAAAATAGGCACTTAAAAAGGCATTTATGGGTGAAAAAGGCAAACTGCCTTTTTAAGGCAAAAAAGGCAAAATAAAAGTGGTATATTTCTAATCAGGAGGACCTAATTCGTGCTCATTTTCAATCAGAAATGCTCTATCTAGCAGCAAACAAAAAAGGCAACTTCCACAAAATCCTTTCCCTGGTAATGACTATTCACTAAACATTTTATTAAGGCAATTTTGTCTATAAGTTCAAGTGAAGCTGTCATTCAATCGTACAGAAAGGTTAATATTTTTTAAAAATGTTAAATTAAATGTATGTATGTGTGTCGGTCTGAAATGCTGGTACATGTTATCACGTAAAGGATGACCAGATAAAAACGAGATATCAAATTAATTCTGCCTTTCTTTTTTTAAGTTACTTTCATGTCATTATTTATGGAAGAGCCCAACCAAGAAATGGCCGCCTTGGATTCGCTGACAGTGCTTCAAGCGATGGGTTCGCTTCATGACTCGGTCCCATATGTGCGGCGTTATATCGGCAATCACGAATGTTGGCCTCGAGCTCGCACAAAGTGGTTGGCTTGTGACCGTAGACTAAGAGAAAATAATTGCCGATTTTCATTCGCCAAATTTCTCCTTCACAACTTCTGTCTGTCTGTGCTGAAAAGGCACTTCAAAGAAACAGTTGCTGTAGAAAACCCTCTATTGGAGTAGGTTACGCCTTCCCAAAGCTATATCTTCTCCCAAGCTGAAAGATAAGCTTTTGCTTGCATCAACTCTCAAACGTTTTGAATTGCGACCCATTGAGCCATATAGAGCCATACATATAAACATAAATACTAAATACTTTTATATATAAACAGACAATAGCATTATCGACTTAATGAAAAGTAGGAGGAGTCGATAAATAACATTTCCAATTTCCCATATTCTCGTTGCTCGGCCTATAACCATATTACACCCCACATTCATCGCACACTCACATCGCTCTCGGCAAGACAAACATAAATTTGCGTTTGCCATTGTGTTCGAGTGCTTAGAGCATAATTTACAAAAACAAAGATAGAGAATAGAAATATAGTCAGTGGCGCACAATGGATTCATTTTTGAAGGGAGTTTGAACTTTTGAGTTCAATTCGATTGGAAACCATATTTTGAAACAGTAATTTTTGTCATTTGAGGGCTTGAACCCCCGGACCCTCCCTGTGTGCGCCACTGTACATAGTAAAAGGACTTTTCATATTTTTACAATATTTTCAGCTCAATATAAAACACTAAATATTCGATGAAAGCGAACACACCACACAAACCGAAATGCATTTACATTTTCATCGGCCTATTTTTGTTAACTGAGCCTTAAATAGCCTCAAATAGCCTCAAAAGCACCAAGGCCAAGTGCAATGTCTGTGCTTGTCTGAAACATTTATTTTATATTTTTTATTCTTCATTGGCATTGCGTATTTTTTACCACACATATAGCAACGCAAATGTGCTGACAATAAAAATGTCAATAATCTTGCACAGTTGACAGTAACTGACTTCGTGTTGCTGTCCGATGACAGTTGAAATGTTTCAGCTGCAGTCGCAGTTGGAGCAAAAGTTGAAGAAGAGTGAAAGTGAATGAAAAAAAGAACGAAAAGAAAAGTAAAAAGTTTAAGCCAGTCATGACGCATGAACGTCTGTAATACGCGGCGTATGACAATTTAATTTTCAATTTAATAGTACGAGGCAACACAATTTTCTATAAATAGCCACAACGATAAAAATTATGGTATATGGACATCTACTTACATAAAATGTATGAGTTGTCATTTGAAGTTTTATCTTTTTTGCTATATGAGTGGGTGGAAGAGTGGCTGAATGAATGAACCGATTAATGAGTGAGTCAATGAGTGGATAAGTGAAGCGATTGAAATGAGCCGATGTGAGTTGAGGTGAGGTGAGGTAAGGTGATGTGATGTGATGTGATGTGATACGATGTGATGTGATGTGATGTGATGTGATGTAATGTAATGTAATGTAATGTAATGTAATGTAATGTAATGTAATGTAATGTAATGTAATGTAATGTAATGTAATGTAATGTAATGTGATGCGATGTGATGTGATGTGATGTGATGTGATGTGGTGTGATACGATGTGATGTGATGTGATGTGATGTGATGTATTGTGATGTGATGTGATGTTATGTGATGTTATGTGATGTGATGTGATGTGATGTGATGTGGTGTGATACGATGTGATGTGATGTGATGTGATGTATTGTGATGTGATGTGATGTTATGTGATGTTATGTGATGTTATGTGATGTTATGTGATGTTATGTGATGTTATGTGATGTGATGTAATGTGATGTGATGTGATGTGATGTGATGTGATGTGATGTGATGTTTTGTGATGTTATGCGATATGATGTAATATGATGTGATGTGATGTTATGTGAGTGATGTGATGTGATGTGATGTGATGTGATGTATTGTGATGTGATGTGATGTGATGTGATGTGATGTGATGTGATGTTATGTGATGTTATGTGATGTGATGTGATGTGATGTGATGTGATGTGATGTAATGTGATGTGATGTGATGTGATGTGATGTGATGTGATGTGATGTGATGTGATGTGATGTGATGTGATGTAATGTGATGTGATGTGATGTGATGTTATGTTATGTGATGTGATGTGATGTGATGTGATGTGATGTGATGTGATGTGATGTGATGTGATGTTATGTGATGTGATGTGATGTAATGTGATGTGATGTGGTGTGATGTGCTGTGATGTGATGTGATGTGGTGTGGTATGGTGTGATGTTATGTGATGTGATGTTATGTGATGTTATGTGATGTGATGTGATGTTATGTGATGTGATGTAATGTGATGTGATGTGATGTGATGTGATGTGATGTGATGTGATGTGATGTGATGTGGTGTGATGTGATGTGATGTAATGTGGTGTGGTGTGATGTGATGTGATGTGATGTGATGTGATGTGATGTGATGTTATGTGATGTTATGTGATGTGATGTGATGTGATGTGATGTGATGTTATGTGATGTGATGTGATGTAATGTGATGTGATGTTATGTGATGTGATGTGATGTGATGTAATGTGATGTGATGTGATGTGATGTGATGTGATGTGATGTGATGTGATGTGATGTGGTGTGATGTGATGTGATGTGATGTGATGTGATGTGATGTGATGTGATGTGATGTGATGTGATGTGATGTGATGTGGTGTGATGTGATGTGATGTGGTATGGTGTGATGTTATGTGATGTGATGTTATGTGATGTTATGTGATGTGATGTGATGTGATGTTATGTGATGTGATGTGATGTAATGTGATGTGATGTGATGTGATGTGATGTGATGTGATGTGATGTGATGTGATGTGATGTGATGTGATGTGATGTGATGTGATGTGATGTGATGTGATGTGATGTGGTGTGATGTGATGTGATGTGATGTGATGTGGTGTGGTGTGATGTGATGTAATGTGGTGTGGTGTGATGTGATGTGATGTGATGTGATGCGATGTGATGTGGTGTACTTAGAGCGTAGTTGAGTGAATTGATGTCATGTGATGTATTGTAATATGACGTGATTTACTTAGAGCGTATTTGAGTGATGTGATAAGATGTGATGTGGTGTACTAAGAGCGTTATTAAGTAAATTGATGTGTTGTGGTATGATGTGATGTACTTAGAGCATAGTTGAGGGATATAATATGATGCGCCGTTATGTGATGTGATGTACTTAAAGCATAGTTAAGTGATGTGATGTGATGTACTTAAAGCATAGTTGAGTGATGTGATGTGTTTTGCTCAGAGCATAGTTAAATGATGTGGTGGGTTGTAACGTGCTGTGATATTTGAAGTCCAACTCTTACAAAACGCATTTAAGTGATCTTTAAAAACGAGACTCATAGGTTTATGTCATTAAAAAATCTCTGGAAATGTAGCTAGAGCCTGGAAATATCACAAATCACAGTTTAATATATTTAAGTATATCTGGAATTTTTAAGATCTAAAAAAGTATTTTATTTCCGTACATCTTTTGAAGCTGCTGCTCCTCATTTACCCCTCTGAAATTTTGTTTACTATTTTCTCCTAAATTCGCCACTTATATTTTTCCCATTACATCATTGCAACAATAAAATTGTCCGAAAATTTAAATTCAAATTCAACAAAAAAAAACATCGATTTCCCTAACAATTTTGAGCATTTACTTAACCTGTAAGAAACCTACTTAGTACTAAACATTAAACATTAAAAAATTGAATAAGGCCTTTTAAAAATTGTGAGAATTTCTCTCTATATCTGCAAAATCCCTATATATATTTTTTTATTGTTTTTTGTCTTGTTTATAAAAAAAGCTCTTTTTCCAATTCACTGTTCTAATGATTCAAAATTTTGACAGTTAAAAATATTCTTAAAAATATTAAAAATCAAATCAATAGGTTTAATGCGTTCACGTTTAGCTTAGATTAGATTTGCTTTTCCTTAAACTACAAAAAAATTCCTACTTTACATACATTTCGTATATTAAAACCCAAAAATTTGAACACAAATTATAATCAAATGTAAAGTTATGCGTTTTTGTCTCACATTCTCTGCGTACCCACTTTTACATTCTCAGACAAGTGGCACGAACTAAGCAAAACACTCTTGCAACCCCGCCATGTGGCCTCTACCTGCGCCTCGGTGTGTGTTTGTGTGTGTGTGAGTCTGAGTCCGTTCTGTCCCATCGTCTACGTTCAAATACCACGTCCGCACATGGACGGCATACTTACACAGAAAACTGAGTGAAAAATTCAGCATAAATGCATAATTTAAACGATGTTTACGTGCAGGGCCGCAGACTGTTTGCCATTGAAATAAATGATACGTCAAACAAAGCATGACACACAATGTGCAATTCTTAGCGCGTAATTTGTGAAATACTTGAAAGTGCCAGTAAAGAAAAAAAGAAGGAGTCAAAAGAGTAAATGTTGCCACTGTTTTACAGCGCCCAACCACGCTGTGTTTGACATAAGGGCTGCACAAATTACCGCCCATCAGTCAAGGTTATTTAAAAACTCACCTCGCGCGTCTTCAACCTGAGCTGTTGTGGCATTGTGTAGGCCGCAAATGAAATCAAATACGTGCCTCAGACAATTACGCCTGGAAATTGTGGTTTTATTTTAACTCAGGCAGACTCTGGCAGATATTATGGCATATGTGTTTGTACTCGTACGTGTGTGTGTGGTTATGTGAGTGCTTGTGGCAAATAAATCCAGCAACGGCAACGGAACAGCAAATTATCCAGGCACAGCAAATTACTTCTAATCATTTGTCTCAATTACAATTGTCAGTCACTTTTGTGGCAGCTGCCGCTCTGCTCGGCGGCCGCCAAGCAAACTTGGCACATTTTCATACCATTTTAATATACTCCCTCACCAAACAAACACACACAATAGTGTATTGTGTAGAAACGTAAGTGCACGCTGAATGTGCCACACGGCGTATACGCAACATTATTCTGCCTTCTCTCGTTGCTTTGCGGTTTGCCAGGCAATTGTGGCCTAACCTCATGCAACTCATTTTCACCACTTCATCCTCCATGCCTCCACCCCCTCCACCAATTTCCATTACTGCCTTTGCCCACCTAACTGCAATTCAACTCGAGTCTAAAACTTCGACTACTCCTTCCCAATTTTACAACGAAACCTGAATCCAGCTACTACGGTTATTTTTATTGGCGTCACCCTCGCCGCTGGTTCTTGCCAGCAATTTGCCTTTGTTGTCAGTCTGACTGTCTGTCAGTTTTCATACGTGTCTGTTTATTTTCGCTTCTCTTTTGTATATTTGTTGTTGTATTTAAAATAAGCATTTGCTTTTGCCTTGGCTTGGCTGGCGCATGTTTTGTGTTGGCCTTTAGGGGGTTAAGGTTAAAATTAAAATCGTTGTTGTCACATATGGAAAGGTTGTGGTGGCGCTGTGCTTATGTGAATTCATGAACAAAAAATACACACATCCCCATACAGTGTGGTGGCAGTTATGGAACAAAACATGTGTCTGCTTCGATATCCGGCTTTCGATTTGCTTCCGTCTTGGCTGAATTTAAG
The DNA here is from genome assembly GCA_964056695.1 of Melieria picta. NCBI lineage: Eukaryota > Metazoa > Arthropoda > Insecta > Diptera > Ulidiidae > Melieria > Melieria picta. Next base: position 75,706,337 of record OZ057399.1, on the reverse strand, counting down.
CTGCACATGTAGCAAGTGTTACAAAAGCATAACAAATGCAAATCTTCTGCTTTTGCCACTCCCCAAGGGCATGTTGGCTGATTTGAAAATGTTCGAAATGCGTACACGACAGAAGGAGGACAACACCTCCGCTGAGCACTCAAGCAATTTTTGGAGCTATTGTGTGATGGCACAATGAAAATACATAGATACAAAGTGAGTAAATAGAATTTTAAATGGAGATCAAGAAGATGTTTTCTTTGTTCAAAGTATTAAAAAAAAGTATTATATGAGTTAGTGCCTAAAAAAATTATTGAAAATATAAATCTTTGGAAGATCGAAGCAGTATTTGTTCTAACGAACTCTTATAGAAAGCGTGAAAGAACCAGACTGTAACTAGACTCAAACTAGAATAAGACTAGACTCATACTAGACTCAGATTAGACTCAGACTAGACTCAGACTAGATTCAGACTAGACTCAGACTAGACACTAGACTCAAACTAGACTCAAACTAGACCCAAACTAGACTCAGACTCAGACTAGACTCAGACTAGACTCAGACTAGACTCAGACTAGACTCAGACTAGACTCAGAATAGACTCAGACTAGACTCAGACTAGACTCAGACTAGACTCAGACTTGACTCAGACTAGACTCAGACTAGACTCCGAATAGACTCAGACTAGACTCAGACTAGACTCAGACTAAACTCGGACTAGACTAGACTCAGACTAGACTAGAATAGACTCAGACTAGACTCAGACTAGACTCAGACTAGACTCAGACTAGACTCAGACTAGACTCAGACTAGACTCAGACTAGACTCAGAATAGACTCAGACTAGACTCAGACTAGACTCAGACTAGACTCAGACTAGACTCAGACTAGACTCAGACTAGACTCAGACTAGACTAGACTCAGACTAGACTCAGAATAGACTCAGACTAGACTCAGAATAGACTCAGAATAGACTCAGACTAGACTCAGACTAGACTCAGACTAGACTCAGACTAGACTCAGACTAGACTCAAACTAGACTCAGACTAGACTCAGACTAGACTCAGACTAGACTCAGACTAGACTCAAACTAGACTCAGACTAGACTAGACTAGACTAGACTAGACTAGACTAGACTAGACTAGACTAGACTAGACTAGACTAGACTAGACTAGACTAGACTAGACTAGACTAGACTAGACTAGACTAGACTAGACTAGACTAGACTAGACTAGACTAGACTAGACTAGACTAGACTAGACTAGACTAGACTAGACTAGACTAGACTAGACTAGACTAGACTAGACTAGACTAGACTAGACTAGACTAGACTAGACTAGACTAGACTAGACTAGACTAGACTATACTAGACTATACTAGACTAGACTAGACTAGACTAGACAAGACTAGACTAGACTAGACTCAGACTAGACTCAGACTAGACTCAGACTAGACTCAGACTAGACTCAGACTAGACTCAGACTAGACTAGACTCAGACTAGACTAGACTAGACTAGACTAGACTAGACTAGACTAGACTAGACTAGACTAGACTAGACTAGACTAGACTAGACTAGACTAGACTAGACTAGACTAGACTAGACTAGACTAGACTAGACTAGACTAGACTAGACACATCGACTATATTTTCTGTATTTGATGACTAAGTCGGTATTCAATCTCTCTTACAACTCTCTGACTGACAGTTTGATGTAATATTTTTCGTTATCTAAGTATTATGAAACTGTGATTTTATAATTCTCACAATGTTGTCAACTTTGTTTTATGAAATTTGTCAATTCATTCCAATTCAGACTCAGACTAGACTCAGACTAGACTCAAACTAGACTCAGACTAGACTCAGACTAGACTCAGACTAGGCCCAAACTAGACTCAGACTCAGATTCAGACTAAGACTCAGACTCAGACTAGACTCAGACTAGACTCAGACTAGACTCAGACTAGACTCAGACTAGACTCAGACTAGACTCAGACTAGACTCAGACTAGACTCAGACTAGACTCAGACTAGACTCAGACTAGACTCAGACTAGACTCAGACTAGACTCAGACTAGACTCAGACTAGACTCAAACTAGACTCAGACTAGACTCAGACTAGACTCAAACTAGACTCAAACTAGACTCAAACTAGACTCAAACTAGACTCAGACTAGACTAGACTAGACTAGACTAGACTAGACTAGACTAGACTTGACTTGACTAGACTAGACTAGACTAGACTAGACTAGACTAGACTAGGCTAGACTAGACTAGACTAGACTAGACTAGACTAGACTAGACTAGACTAGACTAGACTAGACTAGACTAGACTAGACTAGACTAGACTAGACTAGACTAGACTAGACTAGACTAGACTAGACTAGACTAGACTAGACTAGACTAGACTAGACTAGACTAGACTAGACTAGACTAGACTAGACTAGACTAGACTAGACTAGACTAGACTAGACTAGACTAGACTAGACTAGACTAGACTAGACTAGACTAGACTAGACTAGACTAGACTAGACTAGACTAGACTAGACTAGACTAGACTAGACTAGACTAGACTAGACTAGACTAGACTAGACTAGACTAGACTAGACTAGACTAGACTAGACTAGACTAGACTAGACTAGACTAGACTAGACTAGACTAGACTAGACACATCGACTATATTTTCTGTATTTGATGACTAAGTCGGTATTCAATCTCTCTTACAACTCTCTGACTGACAGTTTGATGTAATATTTTTCGTTATCTAAGTATTATGAAACTGTGATTTTATAATTCTCACAATGTTGTCAACTTTGTTTTATGAAATTTGTCAATTCATTCCTTTTTTGTCTAGAAGCATTCCTTTTTTGTCTTTTTTGTCTCATAAGCTTTTTTTATGCTTTGCTGCTCAAACTCAAATCGCTTCTCATTCAAAGCAATCGTTTAAATATTCAAATTTATATGCATGCCTGTGTGTGTGTGTGGGTGCGATTGAATGTGCTTGTGTCATATTTACAAATTTAACGAACATGTGCTGTTCGATTTGGTGCCAAAACAACAACAACAACACCAATTGCCACCGCAGCTTTAAGCATAAATTACAAGAATTGCAGAAATATTGAACGCTTTCTGTTCGCTGACTGGATGTCTAGCTCGTCTGTTAGGAAGTATCTGCAAAGATAAAGAGGAAAAATTTGCTATTTTCTGTGCTAAGCACAAAATACTAGAATCACGTTGAACTACAAACAAACCTAAACCAACAACAACAGCAATACAAGACGTTTTATGACCGTAGGGCGACTATCGACGCACGACACGAGTTCGAGTATGTGTGCACAAATTTATAGTATTTACTATATATGTGAGTGTGTGGCGGGAAATATCATTGAAAGGGATTGCAACGCATAACCGGCAGGAAAATGGTGCAAGAAATCCACAGGGCGGATCAGTGAGTGTAGACATTAGATGGAAATATATGTCGATACAGCGCGTGTTAAGTTGTTTGGCTGAAAGAAAAAAGCACAAACAGGAAGAAGAAATAAATAAATTTAAATAACTGTAAATTTGAAAGGGAAGTTGTGGTTAGTGATGAGTGAAATCGGGGACATCGAACACTACTTATGTGAGAGTGAAATTGTACTTTGAACTGAATCAAGTCTAATTGGTAGTTGGAGTGAAAATGAACGGAAGAACGGGCGGAAAGTGGGACCAATGCAGGAAAAAGGCTAAATTAGTTGACTCTAGTCAATTGTTTAGAAAATCTCTCTTCAAAAGTTTGTCTTATGAGTTCATATTCTGTCAGAATTGACACATTGTTACTATTAACATTGTCCCTTGAATCCTTAAAAACAGTTTTTGAGTCAATCTTAATTACAAATATGCAAATATCATAACAACTTTGACTTGCAAACGGTTTTTGTTTCCTTCTGAGCATCACAAAGACATATCTGGCTACTAAAAACCCTTATTAATTCGTAGAAAGACCACAATTCAAAGAACCACATAAACTGGATACTACTAACTTGAACACACTTCACACAGTTGTTAGCAGCAAAAGCTCAATTTTGTATTTTCCATGTAACTGGCTGCCCACAAAAAGAACAACAACAAAAATATGCCAGCAACACTCACCTTACTATACACAACCAAACACACACACACACACACAAACAAACAACCAAATTCCATCCAAACGGCTTTATGCTAATCTCAGCGTTCTTGCAGCAGCTTCTTGGAATTGTTGCCGTTTTTTTTTTTTTGGTTTTACTTTGCTTTAGCTCTTCAAGTTGTCACGAATTTTCACCCATTATTTGTACAAGATTTTTGTACACACCCCTACTTCAAGCGCTTCTGCCAATCAATTTTATTTTATTTATTTCTTTTTTTTCTCTCTACTCGTTTGTCTTAGTATTTTTTTTTGCTTGCTTTCAGTTTGTGGGCCGTAACATAAATCAGCCAGCAACTTTGTTGCATTATTTTGGATTTTTCCTAATACTTTAAAGCCGTTCTTTGATTGGTCTTTTCTTTTTTCCTTAGCGCACAAAACGAAATGCAAATTTTGCAATTCTTCTACACAATGCGATTTTTCAATTCCACATCCACTTCTCATGCCCTCGAAATAGTGGCCAACATTGCCACATCATACAGTCAGCCAGTTCCAATACGCTCCAAAATTTGTATTTGTACTCGCACATATTCCAACTTGAGTGCATTGACTTGGACGCCGTCTGCAGTCGACCAAGTTATGAGCTCAGCTCAGTGTTTTGTTTGCTCGGTTGCCCGTTCAAGCATCATGAAAATGTCAAGATTCACCAACGCCGCCTGTCAATTTGCAATTACTGTGTATGGGCTCTTTACTGAGAGCCAATATTTGCTCCATTTTGCTTGTTCTTCATTTTTCTTCTCATTTTTCTTCTCATTTTTCTTCTCATTTATCTTTCTTTATTTTTTCTAGTTTCTGTTCTTTGCTGTCCTCTGCACTGCGTCACGTGCCAGACATGCACGTGTGCCGCTTCCACTTCAGCTGCCACTTAGCCTTATTACTTATTCTCTAATGCCGAAACGTGTGTCTGTCTGGGCCATCACTTTTTGGATTATCAATTTGTATGCGCAAAAACAGCAAATTATATGCTCGAGTTCCGACCTCAAGCCGCTTATGGTTTGGCCATTGATAAGCAGCTAATATGCCGCAAAGGTGGATGTATACGGCCAACTAACTTGTTTTTAAGTCAAGGATTATATGAGGATTTCCTTAGTACGAACTGTAAAGGTTGTTTATTGTTTGGAAGAGAGAAATATACAGTGAGACATTGCGAATTGTTTTGGGGTAATGAAAGCCCGTAAGCACTGTTTGGTACTCGAAAGACTTCATACAATGCAATTCGATACATAGTGAATGCAATGAAATAATGGAGAAAAAATAATAAAAAATAATGGAGAATGACTATGGAGTACGAAACTCAATAGGCACAATAGGTCTCTTAGGTCGTATTGAACTTTTTTCATTATTAATAATCTTCCATTCATGACAAATCATTCTCGAAATAGACTAAATATATCATTTGAGCCAATATTGCGTAGTAAGTAAGGCTGGCAGGTTGTTGGAAGTGGCAGATCTTAGGTACATATCTACATCTCCTTGGCAATTGGCTTCCCATAGTATCATAGAAATTCAGACTCAGATCGCATCATAAAGCTAGTGTAATTTGCTGAACAAAGCTAACTTTACTGTAAATAGTTCTAAGCTGGATTCCCTAAGGTGTATAGGTAGTTAGACAAGAGTCGTTGTTCCCAAGGGAACTCAACTGGCCAAAGAGACTTAGATGCCCTCCTAAAAATAATTTCAGTTTTTAACAAAGATATCTTCTAGGGATCACTTTCTCGGCTCCCCTTATAGCCATTCCATTCAACAAAAATAAGTTGACTGTGAATAGTCCTATCGTGGCAAGAGTGGTTACTTCGAAAGGATATCAAATAGGCTAAGGACACCCATAGAAATTCAGATTCAGATCTTATCATAAAGCCAGTTTAAGCTTCTGAGTTAAGCTAACTCTTCTGTGAATAGATCTATCTCTTAGATTTCCTAAAGTGGGTAGGTAGGTAGGCAAGAGTCGCTGCTTTAGACCCAAAAATAAATAGATTTGTAGATGGTATTGTGGTCATAGTGCACTGATACCAGTAACAATCTATTGTGCCCTCCTACTATCAACAGTTAGAAAACATAACCTAGGCGCACCGACTCTTTTAGCCAGATCTTGCCTTACATGCTTGGGAGTCTCGTATTTCCTTGGGTTGGGTTAGGTATATTTAGTATATTTGGTGCTTATAAAATCACTGCTCAAATTTGGCAACCTAAGCAATCATTACTCCGCCAGCTTTTAACGCCTAAGGAACTTCATCTGGAGCCTCTAGGGTTTCTTAGAAAAGATGTTCTTGTTAAGAGCGAGACACACGATTTTTGTTGCGTTGCGAAGCAAAAAGATAGTAACCCACCAGACATTTTTTGTTGCCGGCAATAAGAAACGATTCGTTCCCGGCAACAAATTTATCGCCGGTAATATCGCCAGTGTATCGATTTCGTATCACCAGTCGCTCTAAAACGTCCGCCGAAAGCAACTCGCCTTGACGAGTTGTTTTCATATCGCCCGGATGAGTCGTTTTCTTATCGCCTTGACGAGTCGTTATATGCTATTGACGCGCAAGTCGTCTGTGTTGGGAAACTTTTTGTAACATGTTCCTAAAATGATATAAAAAAGTTATTTATTATTGAATGACCTTGGCAGAGATACTTTACATACCTTTTATTACTGTTACTGCGAAACAAGTAATTAGCGCCGGTTTCTCCTTAGTCCCCTTCCACAAAAATTGCTGTGCCAAGTTGTCTGTTATCAAAACCTTAATGGCAGCTCAAAGGAAAGTGGCCACCGAGCCGAATGAATAAAAATGTTTAAAATACGATCAATCTCACTGAAATACAAAACATAGTTCAATTCGATATTTCAAAGTCCTGGAAAACAAAGTGTTTTTGTACACAACACAATTGTTTTTTTGGGACATGCTGCTAATTTGTCGCTGCGGCAATAAATCGGCGAGTCGCCAATTTGTTGCCACTGCCGATTGTTGCCTATTTCTCACATTTTGCCTGGTGGGTAAGTAAAATGTTTGTATTTTCTGGCATTTGTTGCCGTATTGGGTAAACATTCAGGGAGCTTAAAAAATATCTATGAAATATGAAAATATCTATTGAATAATTCAATACAATTCTTTGAACCTCATCAATATCTAAAAAGAGCCCATTGAAGTGAAGATGTGGCAAATTTGTATAGCAAAATTACTTAAATATATAATTTTTATATAATTTATAGATTTTTTATATCATTTTTTAAATATAATTTTTTATATAATTTTTAGAAAATAATTTTATATAATTTTTAGCATGGTTTAGGAAAGTGCAAAAAGTTATAATAAAAATAAATTAATTAAAATTAATTAATTAAATAAAAATTATAACTACAGTGGTATCTGGATATAGTGAACTAATTATTGCAAGGCCTGTTCACTGTATTGATGTTGTTCACTATATCAAGGTTAACATTTTTGGTCAAAAACTCGTTTATTTGCTCAAAATACACATTTTGTTTTTTGCTTGAAAATTGTTTCCTATAAGTATTTAGAGGCTCGATGTTAAAATTTGGGTGTTCACTATATCGAGGTGTTCACTATATAGGGGGTTCACTATACCCAGACACGACTGTATTTATTTAATTGATTATTATTATTATAATTTATAATTGATTTAATTAATTAAAATTAATCACAATTAATTCATTAAAATTAATCAAGTAAATTACTTAATTAAAGAAAATTAATTCAAATTAATTAATTAAATAAATTATAAATAATAATAATAACCAATTAAATAAATAGTTGCAATTTTTATTTCATTAATGATTTTCAATTAATTTTTTTTATTAAAATTTTTTTACACTTTCCTAAACTGTGCTAAAAATTATATAAAAATATTTTCTAAAAATTTAATATAAAAAAATTAGAATAAAACAAATTAATTAAAATTAATTAATTAAATAAAAATTACAACTATTACATACAACTATGAAATAAATATATGAATATATATAAAAATAAATTGTATTTAACAAAAACATTCAAATAATTAAAAGCTTTTTCCTTCTTTGTTTCTATGTATTTGCAGAATGCGCTCCTTCATTGAGGAGAACGAAAAGAATGATCCATTAATTAATGCCCCGGATAAAAAGAACAATCCGTGGGCCGAAAAGGGCAAATGCGTTCTTATGTAATATTATCGCAAACCACAAAAATACCATAATATACATAAATATCCCATTTACTACTACAACAACAATCCAAATAACAATATAACAACAGCCAACAACAACAACAACAACAACGCTAAGAACAATTGCAGCGCCAACAGTGGCAGCAATAATCAAAGAAAGAAACGCAAAAACCATAGTAAACAAGCATTCAAATCCGAACAACAACAACAACAACAGCCACAATCAAATGCTAACAACAACGAGAGCAGCAAAGGCAACAAATGCAGCAGCAACGTTTATGAAGATTCAACAACTGAAATTAATAACGATTCCCTAGATCCAGCAGCAGCCGACCAACAACAACAACAACAACAAAAAGACGAAGAATCCGCAAATAATGAATTCGATGACAATGATGACAATGATGACAATGACGACGACTACGATGATGATGATGACGAAAATGACGACAATGTAACACTGTGTGGTAATGATTTCTACAAGAACAAAAACATCAACAACAATTATTACTACTACAACTACAATTTGAACTACAACCAACACCTGTACGTGTCCCAATCCAGAGCGCATGAATTGTTGCGAAAGATCAAACGACGTACACTGCAAGAAATACTCCAGCGACCATTTTTAATACAAATCGTAGCGCTTTTCATGTGGTTCCATGGCAAATTTTGGCAATTCTACTACGAAACATTGACGCGACGTCTACAATGAGTCAATTGGCGAACACGAGAGGCGTCGAATAGCGCCGCCTGAGGTGTCATGAAAGAACTGTGCAACAGAGAGACAGAGAGAGTGAGACAGCAACAGCAACAGCAGCAGCAGTCGCTACCTGTAAGGCTACCAACACGTTTCTTACTGATATTTGCCATGTAACTGTATTTCGCTTTAAGTTTACAATTTAAAATCATTTCGATTTAAGCTTAAATTTTTTTTCAAACAAAAACAATTCAATGCAAAACGTTTGTAGTTCAAAAAACAATTCAATGCAAAACGTTTGTAGTTCAAACTCTCAAGTACACTCAGAACAAAAAAATCAAACCAAATGAACACCGAGCGTTGAATCACAGGAAGTCTGTGCAAAGCTACCGCTGAGAGTTAAATTACTTGCAATATTTAAGCCAAATAAATAATCCCAACATTTTTGCTGCACTCAAATAAATTACTCAACAGTGTACTTAATAGTAAAGCTAGAAAGTTAAAACAACAACTACATAAGTACTATTTTGTGCAGTTCATTGCCATTGCCATTTATATTCGATTTTTTTTAACAATTTATGCAACACACTTTTTTTCGACTTGTTTTGCTATATTCACACAGTTGCTTGCTTTTTAGTTTCACCAAATTTTTGCTCACATTTGCTTCAGCATTTATGTTTGTATCATAAAATTTTAGCTAATTTGCACACTATTTGCAATTTTGGTTTATGCTATTTTAATTAAACTTAAACTTGATGTATTATAATTTTGACAATGCCTAAATTTTTGCATCACCATCACCTGCCATCCGAAACCAGCAACAGTTGAACAACTAAACAAATAGTAAACAAATGCCAGCAAAAAGCTGTTCAGGCACCCAACAAATCCCCAAACGAAATCCATAAAGCATACAGAAAAATGCCGCTTTAACTACTACTACTACAAACAACAACAACAACAACAACAACAACAACAACTACCAGCATAGCTACCTATTGCTAACAGAGCTACGACTATTAGTACTGCGAAAACGTAAACCACAAAAAGGCAACCCTGATCCCACCCTTTTTACTAGCGAGAATAAAATCAAAATCTTATTGAACTTAGAGAAGCAAACATTGTACTAGATATCTACATACGTGTATAATTTAAACAATCCTTTCGATGTAATTTGTGTTGAGATAATAACAAAATGAATACATTTGGTAACTCTGCCATACGATTTTAGGACAAAAAATTAACAACAAACACAAACACAATAACAGTCGATTTGTTATTATTGAGTTTCTGACTCAAAGTTTTCTCAAACAAAACTTTTTTGTGTGGAGTAGAGAAAGAGTACTAAAAATTATTAAGTCTTATGTTTCGAAATGGCTTAAAATTTCATGTTAAAATTTTAATTTATAATTAAATTTAAATTTTTTAAAATTTAAATTGAATGTTTAATTAATTTGAATTAATTAATTAAATAATTAACCAATCAATTAATTAAATAATTAAATTAATATAATTAATTTAAATTAATTTCTAAAGTCCCAATCAATTAATTAAATAATTAAATTAATATAATTAATTTAAATTAATGAAGTAATATGTTTTAAAATGCCTTAAAATTTATTCTTTAAAATTGAATTTATAATTAAATGGAATTTTGTTCAATTTAAATTAAAATTTAATTTAATTTAAATTTCATTTTGTTGAATTAATTCACTTAACCATTTCAACTCTGTTTAAACAGTTTAGTACTAAAAAATTTAGCACCAAGCTTTACATATGCAAAGGCTTTGTACTGAAATTTAGCACCAAACTTTGCACATGCAAAAGCTTAGCACTAAAATTTCAAATACCAAAGCTAAAGCATTAAAATTTCAGTTTTAAATTGTTCTACTAAACGTTTAAAACCATCGGTTTGGTACAATTGTTCTAGAACAAACTTTTTAGCAACTTTTGTGAACAAAAGTTTGAGTAAACTTTTAGAACATTATGTTTAGTACACTTTTTTAAACCTTTTTTAACTCCAAACTGCTTGGAACTAAATTCTTTATTACAAAAGTTTTTGTGTCACACATTTTAGCACACAACTTTTTAGTATCAAGAGTTTTAGTACCAAACTCATATAAGTATGTAATGTAATACTTCTATATTGGCAGCAACCTATCTACACAATGTGTTTTCATTCGGAAATCAAAGGGAGACAAGCGATGAGACAGAAAACACGAAATTTTGTGAATGTATTTCTATGCGTGTATACATGAGCACTTCTACACATGAACAACTGTCAAACTGCTCCAGGGGCGGTTGAAGAAATTTCAGTTAATTTCGACAAATTTTTATTTTTTCCAGTCAACTTTTTCCCCGTCTGAACGCACCTGACTTTTTGACACTTTTAATGTCAAGGTACATTCGTTTATATGCTTTCTCGCTCATATGTCACTATTGCTGTACTGTGATGTTGGCGAATGTACCTTGAGCTTACTGCCAATATAGAAGTATTACATATATGACCAAACTGTTTGATGTTGAAACTTGAATATTGAAGTTTTTAACATCAAACTTTGTTTGTATCTTTTTGTTAACATGTTGTTTAATATTTCACAAATTTTTCATATTGAAAAAGAATTTTTAGTACTAAACTCATTCATTCTGTACCTGAGTTAAGTCAAGTGTAGTTTGAACCTTAAAATACTTAATAATTTTTAGTACACTCTATTCTTACCACTTGAAACTTTCTTTGTAAACAATTTTTGTGAAACTTTTTTTCAAATGCAGTAAATATTCTGACATAAATGATTGCTCTTCTTAAAATTATTTTCCCAAACCACAAACATAAAAGACGATATTTTAACTAAAAACCATTTAACTAAAACTATAAATAAGCGAAAAAAACGTGTTCAGAATACAACAAAAAACAAATCTAACAATCCCTGAAACGAACATTAAAAATATGCTACAATTTTTTTTCAAACGCGAATTTCAGTTGTTAAAGCGAAATGTATGAAAATTCTGTATTGAAAATTTACTTAAAATGTGCCTATCTAAAAATTAATACAAAAACAAAAAACAACAGCAAAAGTTTAATTCAGTTCAGTTTTTGAACTTCTAAAAATGTTTCCATTTCTTTATGATTTCAAATATGAAAGCTAAAAGTTTTGCTTTGCTTAAGTAGTAATAAACTTTACTACATACTTTTGTCTATGGTTTCAAAATGCTACAATAATTTCTCTTAAAACTTAAGTGGGAACAAAGTATTGCTTTTTGCTACTGTAGTTTAAGTTTTTTCGCTGTGCCTCTGTATGAAAGTCCAATCGATGAAACCCAGTTCATATATAACAATTTCTGGCTGCCGTAATACCTACAAACTTTATGTTTCTAAAGGTTTTTCAAGGATCAAACTGTTATTTGCTTCTTTCAAACTTTCTTCGAAAAATTAGTGTATAATAATTTTTTTAATGATTATAAAAATGTTTCAAAACTTAGCTTAAACTTGAGTATAGCTTAGTGTTAAAACTGAGCGTAAGTATAAGCTATAGAAATTCTTTTAACATTTTTTAAAGTTTTTGCTGCCCAATGATGCACTTTTTTCTTTACGCTACTTTAAATATTTTCAACACATTTGAAATTTTCAATGTTCAGTATTTTACTTCTCAACATTTAAAGACCCCACAGGCAGCTCAAGTGCATCCAACAACCTTTGTGTTTGTTTGGGCCTTGAAAACACGCACATTTGGAGTTATTGGTGTTTGAGAGATGTGGGTTTGTGCTTCAAAAATGTTTTGAAGTCCAAGTTTAAATATTTCCAATTTCTACATTTGAATGCTTCCCTTTCAACTTTTGAACCAAAAGTTTGATGCCTAAAGCCTTCGTTTCGAAAGCCAAAGCGTTGACTAAAGCTTGATGCGTCAAGCCTCCTTTTCAGAAGCCACAGTTTTTACTGAAGCTTCTTACTTAAAGCCTCCGTTTCGGAAGCCATAGCTTTGACTAAAGTTTCATGCCTAAGGCCTTCTTTTCAGAAGCCAAAGCAATAACTTTGACTAAAACTTGATGCCTAAAGCCTCCTTTTCAGAAGCCACAGTTTTTACTGAAACTTCATACTTAAAGCCTTCGTTTTTAAAGTAAAATTTTTCCCTAGACAAACTTTTCAACCCCTTCAATTTTCCAAATCCAAAAAGTAGTCAAACTCCGTGTCCTACTTTTCAACATTATCCACAACCAAATACATAGCAGCCAAGTTTTTTGACCACAAAAATATAGCATTTAAAGTTAACGTAGAACAACTTTCAATTGACTTAGATACAGTTCAATTAAAATAGTAGCGTAGTAAATACTTTTTTTAGTATTAATAAATAGTAGGGCATTAAAAACCAAATACTATGCGTGAACTTGTTCGCTATTCACAAACGGACAGCAAGTTTTATGGCATCGACATGTTGCTTCAATAATAAATTGTCGTAAGTGTCAGGCAGATAGCAGACACATGCTGCATTATGTTTTTGAGCAACCTAAATGGAATGTCATAAGATTGCCAGTTAGGCAAATTGATAGTTGAACTAAGCAGCCATTAAAAGTTAGGCAAACGAACTGCAACAATGTCTCGAGACCACTTTCATACACTGAGAAAAATCAATTAGCAAATTGAGTAACTAAGGCGCATTGATTGAACGCAAATTTATATTACGAATTGTAGCAAATTTTTAGAGCGACAAGAGCAACGTTTTTATTCACTATTATTACAACAACAACAACAAGAACAATTATTATTATGGTTATTATTATAATTATAAATGCAAGTAGCTGAATTCTTAGGCATAAGAAAGAGACAACAATTATACATTAACTAACACTTATATACAACAATCAGCACAACAAAAGACATCGCGCAGAAGTTAAAGCTGAAGTCGATGCAAAGAGATTGGCGCATAAACGACAACAACAAAATTAAACACGAATATAAACGAACTTTGCAATTGATTTGAAAAGCGAGACAAAAGTAGCAGCAGAGAATGAAAGAAACGCGTAAACTTGTAGCGAATTATATTATTGATATATACATATGTACCATTATATATTATTATATATACATATATATTATGTACTACAACTACAACTAATATAATTAGCGACACAACAATGACAGCAAACGTGCTAATTTTAAACACAAACAACAAGAAGATTGAGCATAATTAACAAAGAATACCAAAAAAACAAAAAAAACGAGTCGCAATAAACGCCAATCAGCTTAGAGACAACTTTTTAGTGACAACAAAAAACCAAAAATGGAAAATATTATAATACAACAACAACAAATATTACAAAAAAAACAAAATTACGAAATACGCGATAGAACTTATATAAGAAAAAAAACCAGCTGATTTTCTAAGAAAACGCGAAATATGAGAAAAAAAACGTAAACATTTTAAGCGAAAAATGATTTAAAGGAGTTGTCCTTCTGGTACTACAAAAAAAACAAAACTCATATGAAATCAATATGAGCAATCAACAAATGTTATTAGTTTGCGTACGTAATGAGCATATTAAGTTTACTCACACACACACACACACACACACACACACACATGAACACAAGCACACGCACACGTAGTCAGTGATACAAGAACACAAACGTCGAAGTTCAACTGCCAGCGAAATGATGGGCAATTCGACAAATATTTTACAACAAACAACATGCAACAAAGCAACAATACATCAACACGTAGTAGAGATGAATTTGAAGTTATCAAAAACCAACAACAATGCAAGAGCATTCAATAGTAGTAGCTTATGAAATTCACCAGCTTTTTGAATTAATCGACAAGTTTTAAGCTTAAGTTAAAAGTATTAAAAACAAAATTGATTAAAACATTAAAATATCAGACTATAAGAAGAGCGAAAAAGTCAGTGAATAGGAAAAAGGGAAAGGGGCAAGGGAAAAGCATGCAAGGAAGTGAAGTTAAAATGCGATCAGACAGAGTAGAAGAAGTGGTGAAAGAAGTTGTAGAGAAAGTGGTAAAAGAAACAGCAGATAAAGGAGTTAGGAGCAGTTGAGAGAGCAGAGAAAGGAAGTGGAATGAGCTAAAAAAGAAGAGCTCAATGCAGGTAAAAGTAATAGAAGTCAGAGAAGAAGCAACGGAGTAGAGGAAAAACTGAGTTAATCACGAAGAAGCGGAAGCTGGGCATGTCGAAGAAAGTGAAAAAATCATGGAGACCATTGTCAGATTCGTTCGACACTCAGGTTCGTTCCAGCCAATACCGAACACAGGATGACAGGTACTTGCCCATATTCTCTTCTGGTATCACAATGGGTCTTTTGAGGTCTCAAAGTGTACTTGCTGAGAAACTAGCAAGTGGCCTGTCTTACCTGACCTGAGTGGAAAAAAAGCTAAACATACCAAAGAAGAAAGCAAAGGGAAGCTAAGGGAAACTAAGCATGCAAAATTAAAAGCTGAGCACATGGAAGAAAAGGTTCGAGAAAGTAAAAAAAGTGAAACTAAAAGTCGAAGGAAACCATCAGAATCTGGGTGAGGCAAAAAAGAACAGCCTCAAAAAACAAAAACAAAGCAAACTTAGAGAAAGTCCAAGGAAGGCAAAAACCAGACAAGAGAACGCCCACAAAAACGCATTGAAGAGTTCAAGTTGAAGAACTTCTGCTTAAAAAAATATGTAGTAGAAAAACAATTGAATGAAAATAAATTAAAACAAAAGAAAAACCAACGCACAGCATAGGTAGATAACGCTACAAAGCTCGATCGAGCGGCCAAAAACTGCAAAAGCTGCATTAAAAAAGCGAATAATATAAAACGTAGTAGACAACAAATACAACTGCAAAATACTTATTTAGTAGTAGTAGAACAGTACAACAACAACATATTATAATTTAAAAAAACAACAACAAACAACAACAAACAAACACAAACGGACACAAATACAGACAACACAACAAAAAGAAGTTACAAATGAGTCGTCATAATTATAAGTAAGAAAAAAAAACAAAGACAACAACAACAAATCGTACACAACAACCACAACAAAAATGTAGTAGAAAAACAAACAAACAAACAAATAACAACCACAATCACAAACAGATCACCAACAAACAAAATCAATTAAGTTCGCTACAACAACAATGTTAATAAGATTTATGAATATTGATGAAATTATTTTCATAATGAAAACATGTCATCATCATTCATTGATACAAACAAATACAACAAACCAACAACATACAAGTAGTAGAAAATATTAATTTTAAAACAAATGTAAAACAGATTTCAATTAATGTAAGCGGAATGTACGCTAAATGTGCCAGAAAAGCGAATGGAAAAAGATAAAAAGTTGGGGAAGAAGAAGAACATTGAATGGATTGAACGAAGAGCTGAGCGGCGGGAAACGATTGACGATGAAAGATCGTATTGGAAGTTGAGAAAGAGAGAAGGAGCAACGCTGATGAGTCAAGGAGTGATTGCAGCGCCTTGGAATGTAGAAGAAAGAGAAAGCAGCAGTTAGAACGGAAACTAGAATCTTTTCTGTGTGCTGCCATATCTTTTGAACATCTCCGGATATGCTGGAACAACATCTTTCGAGCATTAACATCATGAAAAAGCCAACGAACTGAAAGCAAACATGTCAGTCTCCCGAGTGCGATTGTCTACAGGTTTGACTGTAAGGCTCTCAAAACTTAGCTTTCAGTCTTCAAGAATGCCCAGCTGGCGCTTAGTAATGGACGTTAGCGATCGACTGACTGAGAGTGCACTCAAAAGAGAAGCAAAATGCTTTAAAAATCTCAACAACGGGGGACAACAGCTTAAAGCACACCAACAACTGAAGACCTCCAACAACAGCTGATCAACTGAGCTCAAGCGGAGTCCGGACAAAAGCGACCAACAGGAATCACACGAAATGCTTGAACCAATAGCACAACTTGAAGTTCGGAGAGTAACAACAACTGAGTGCAGCAATCAGAAGCTCAAAGAGAGCAGTGTGGTAATGAAAATTAACACTAAGATGTAGCAGAAAGGGTGGGTTGGGGTGCTGAAAACAGGTGATGGATGGTTTGGTTAGTTCATAAAACGAAATATCAAAAATTTCAAAACTTAAAAAAATTATTGAAATTTAAGTAAAGCAAATTAATTAATATCTAATTTTAATTAAATTACATAAACAAAACATTAAACCGAGAACAAATGAGAGCATAATTAAAATTAATTTACAATTACATTAAATTAAATTTTAAGCAATTGTGTAAAAATTATTTGAAAGACAAAACCCAACAAACAACAAAGACAGATGAAAGTCGTTTGCAACAGAACGAACGAAGTGATTCAACAGGCAAAGACACTGCAAACAATAAGAACAACAACAACAACAAAAACACAGTTAAAACTACTGTGGGATCTAGGGAATTGTTGTTAAATTTCAAACGAAATCCAGCATTAAATATGAAGAAATCAATATGCAAAAAACAAAAGTAAACAGATGTGAGCACAATAAATGCAATTTAAGCTTTGTTGGCTTTTCAACTGCCCGAAAGCTTTCAAGAGACTAACAAGTGTCTTGCAAGTAATCTTGAGTGGATTTAAAGCTTAAAAGTGTTGGTAAAAAATTGCATTTGTTGAGTGCAAAACATCACAAATCGAACGTAGACAGCGAGAGCTTAAAGCTCTCGTCAGGCTGCTGAGCTAAGAAGCGTTTGTAAAGTTTGTCACAAAGTTGTATACTTTGTGATGAAAAAGCTGCATGTTGCCAAAAAAAAAATGCCATGAAAAGCTTAAAAGCTTAAAGCAACAACAACTATAGCAACACAAGTCAATGGTATTAAAGGTGGTTAAAATAAAACAAAAACAATATCTTCTATAACCATTTGAAGTTGACAGAAAAATTCATAGAAGAAGAGGAAGAAGTTGAAGAAGCGATAGAAGTTGAAGAAATTGAAGAAGTCAAAGAAGTGACAGACGAAAAGTTATGCTCAATTGTAGGTTAGAGTGCTTGAAAGCTTAAAAGCTTGAAGGTTTTGTGGTATGAATTTTGACAGATATGGCATTAAATACCGTTATAAAGCCGAAAAAGTTGCAGAAAAAGTGTTGAAAAAGTATTTGGGAAATGCTGAAAGGTATGAGTACGAAAACGAACGAAGCAAAGAACGAACGAACGAACGAAAGGAGTTATTAGAGACAGCAACAGACAGCAAACAAAATTAATTCATATAGAAATATTAACAAAATAGTCAATAAATATAAAAATATTAGCGAGAAATAGTTGGAAAATACATAAATGAAGCAGATAAGACAAAAATAAGAAGAGAAGAAGAGGAGAAAGAAGCATAGAAGCATAGAAGAAAAAAAAGAGAAGAATATGATTAAAAAAAATATAATAAAAAGAAGCAGAGAAGAAGCAGATCAGAGGAAGAGAAAAAGAAATGAAGAAGCAGAGAAGAGGCAAAGAAGAAGATGAGTTAAAAAAATAAACAGAAGCAGAGAAGAAAAAGAAGTAGATAAGAAGAGTCGAACAAGAAGAGAAGAAGGAGAAGAGGAGATTGGAAAAAGAGTAAGACAAGAAACCGAAGCACAGAAGATGAAGAAATGAAAAAGAAGCTCAAGAAAAATAATTAATAAGCAAAAAAGAAGCAGCAGAGAAGCAGAGAAGATGATATACAAAATAAAAAGAAGCATTAAAAAATAAAGTAGAAGAAAAGCAAGCGAAGTGAAAGAAGAAGAAGAAATTGTTTGTATGTGCTTCATTGCAGTAACTGTGTGTTGGCTTTTGTAAAGTCTGCCTCAAATTTGCGGTCACTTTAATCAGTATTTGAGGTGTTGAGATTTGAGGTTATGTGGCCACAATTTGTGTAGCTTTCGAGCAACAAATTGCAACTGCAATGTCAAGCTAAATATTTTGTGTGTGAAACGAGACGAAAGCAGCATAAAGTCAAATAATGAAATAATAAAACTTTACAATTTACTTTTAAGCGAATATATGGAATGAGCAAATCACTTAAAGACAAAGTTAAAATGATGAAGAAGACGCACCGGAACACAGGGTGTAGTGAAAGTAAACAAATAAAAAACTTTACAACGAAGCGGCACAAAATTATTCAGACAAGTTGAAAGTTTAATGCCCGAAAGCACTAAAACGATTTGATAGTCTCTTCATTGATCTGAGAGCTCAAAGTGAATTGAAAGTAACTTTGATGACTTGAAGATTTTTGAGTGATTAAAAATTCGCTTGAATGACTTGAAGGCTCTTTAATAACTCTTAAGGAGACTTTAAGGCTCTTTAATGGCTTCACAGAAAGTCACTAAATGACTTGAAGATTTTTTAGTAAGCACTTTGAAAACTTTCAAACTCTAAGTATTTCAACAACTTGAGAATGGCTTGAGGGCATTTCAAGGCCTCAAAGCTTGTGTTCATTTTTAAGCATTGTTTTGTATCGCTTTCGAGCTTTCAACTACACCAAAATGTATGGGGCGTTTTTCTTTTTTTGCAGTGTAGCCAAACTGTTGTTGGATCTATGATAGTAATTAACTATGTTTAAAACACGTTTAACACAAATTTCAATGTTAGTTAACAGTATTTCAAAATAATATTAAAGCAAAAACATTTTAGCAAAAACTTTACAACAACAACAATAAGCAAAATCAACACGACAATTAGCTTACTAAGAAAATAACAACCGACAACAATTCAAAAACGTCAAACAGTCACGCTGAGCAGTGAATAAAGTTAATGAAATCAAACATTCAACAAAAAACAAACATAAACTTTAATTAAAAACTTAAAGCAGTAGCCAACTTTTTGCAATACACTTAAAGAAACAAACAAACATAAAATAGTTACAAAAAAAAAAACTTAACCAAAACCAAATACATACACTTAGACAATTTTTCAAATTTTCATACATACAACTAACTAACTAGTTTTTATGAAATTAATACAATTTTGAAAAACTTTAAAGCTTTTGCTCATAACTTTTCTAGTAGTCAAAAGTGATAATAAACAAACAAACAAAATTGAAAAAAAAACACATTTATAATAAATAGTTTAGAGAGAGTTTTCGAGTTGTTTTCGGCCACACGGCACAGCTGACAATTCGGCGCATTGGTGCATTGAAATCCCAGTAGCTTTAGTAGTGTTTGCGTTGCACATGCAAAGGCAAACGGCAAAGCTCTCTGTCACTGAGCCAGAGATGAAAGCTTTGCTGCCGGCGCACGGCGCAGCGAACAACAAACGGCGAAACGGCGAACAGTTTGGCAAACGGCCATGTGGTGAATGGTAAAAAGCTCGCTGCGGTGTTGGCTTTCTAAAATTGTTTCACTTCATATTCGCTACTTGTTGAAGCTTTAAAGTTTTCTTCTGAATAATCATTTCAAAACTTTACTGTCACTGCGAAATTTTGCAGAAAATTCGAAAATTCAAGAATTTTCTCTATGTACTTTTTATGCTGGAAATTGAACACACAATCACACTTTTAAAGTGAAAAATATGCATGCATAATTTTCAAGAAAATATTGGAAAAATCATATTAAAAAAAATACACAAAATTGTATTACAGCATGAAAAATAGAAGGACAATTTTTAAAATAATTATATCTACAATTATGAAATTATGAAGTTACAATTTGAATTTTGACAAAGCACTGCACACATATGGCAGTCGTTAAACATTTAAACAATTCATAGAAAATTATCTTAAATAGTAATTGATAGCATCAATAACGAGCGTAAACTTTTGAGGGTCATTTAGAGTTTACGCAAATCACTTTCAAGTTAAATATTTCACTACATAAACAACAACATTAAGAACAACAACAACAATAGTCAAACGCATACCAATGTTTGGTGCGATTTTTTGCAATGAGCAATTAATGCTATTAAAACAACAACAATAAATCATATAAACTGCAGAACACATAAATGTTCAATCAAAACTAATCACAACTAAACAACAAATATTAGTGGACAAATATATATTTAAAAGCCCATCATACAACAACTATAACAACAAATTATGCAAATTATGCAAACTTATTCAATGTTATTTATTCATGTTAAACAATTAATTCACTTGAAATACCAACACGAAATATTGCACGTGTAAGCCAAGAGCGAGCAAGAAGTTTGGCAACAGCGCACGAGAGGTTCGAAGGTTTGCTCGAGAAGAGCGCCAAGAGAGTTGTATGCTCCAACAGAAATGTGGCAACGCCGCTCCAGTGAGTGAGCGTTTTTCTGATTGGTGGAACGTTGAAGCGACGCCTTTTTCCATGGGCCGATGCTAAGAGAGAAGTGAGCGCTGAGGAATGAGCAACGAAGCATTGAAGTTTCGATGGCAAAGATTGAATGTTCGTAGTTGAAATGTTGAAAGCATTAATTCAGTAAAGAGTTACTTGAAACAAAATCTATATATTTAGTATTGTAAGTTGGTGTTGGATATATAACTTAATAAACATTTCAGAAATGCATGTAATTCAATTCGATAACAATTTTTTATTACGATTTTCGTGTTCAGATACACCGAAAAATAATAATGAAAACATGATCGGCTATGAAAAGACCGCATAGCGATAACAACAACCAATAATTTGTGTGTCAAATTCAAATGCAAATGAAAATGAAAAGAAATGTTTATGTCTAAGCATTAAAAACAAAACGTATTGTTAACTAAAATTAATGCAAAATTATTATATAACCTATGATTAAGAATACTGACCGATTGATATTTATAGTTGCAAATATTTTATCAATACTGACCGATTGATAAAGAGCTCTTAGGAGTAAATGCGGCACAACAACAACTTGGCCGCTTTATTATTTAAAAAAACCAAAACCTATATATGCATTATGTATAATCTTAGTCAAGTAAGTGAAAGGAAATTTTAACATTAAACAACAAAAAAATAACAAGAACAACAATTATATAAAAAACAATTAACATGAATTAAAACAAACAAAAAACAAACAATAGTGAAAAAATTCACACATTAGTCGTTAAATTGAACATCATGTAAACGAAAAAAAAAATGCAGTTTATGAAAAACCAAAACACACTTTTGTCATTAAAAAGAACAACAACAAAAAGCATTTGGGAAAACTCATAAAACCCACAAATTGCAATTAATTGCAATAAAATTATAAATTGCAAGTCGCCCAGACAAAAATATGCAATGTATGCTAAACAACAACAACAAAAACCAGCAAATTAATAATTCAACAACAACAACAACAAATTTGTAGTAGTAGCATTCGAAAAAAAAATGTATAGTAAAGACGAAAGCATAACTAAGCCAAACAAACACATTAGAAATGACTACTAAAACCATTAAAGGAACTCTCTCTAAATCTATAACTAAATTAACAAAATTACATTAATAATAACAACAACAAAAATATGGGAAAACCCCATCATACAAAACGAAACAGCATCAGCTGACAAAGACGAATGAATGAGCAAGCAAGACAGAAGTAAACTTTGAGAATCCTTAGCGGAGAACACTACCCTCTAAAACAAAAACAAAAAACAAAAAAAAAAACAAAAAAAAAATCTAAAAAACTAAAAAAAAAATATAAAAAGCTAAAAAGTAAAAAAACAACTATAAAAAACCAAAAAAAAACCAAAAAAAACTAAAAAAAAGAACAAGAAACCAAAACCAAAAAACCAACAAACAAAAATTTATTTGTGTTTTATTTTTTGAGCACACCAACCAACCAGCCAGACTTGCGACTATCGCCTGCGCGTAAGTTTTCCCTAATCTTCCTTCGATTGCTTCCCCCCAATCCACCTTTGGCACTACAGCGCACACGCTACAAACGGCATTCTTTTGTTTATTTTTTTTTAAATTACATTCAACTATAATTTAAGCGCTTTTATATGTATTTTGCTTCAATTTTTTGATTTTCTGTACAGTAGTTTGCTGCCATACTGAGTCGGCAAGTGGAAACAGCTAGTTGTCATTTTAGGCAAAGCTATGAACATCGTTGGGTAGGTAGAGACTAGGTATGAATTTCAGCATTTTCCATGTGTGTGTGTGGAAAAGATTGTCACACACTGCTGCAACTGGAAACAGAAGAAAAAGGTTTATTTGAACAAAGGGAACCTGGAACATGTTCGATCTGAAGTAAGTATCGCTCCATAAGGTTTGCTGCAGAGCTCATCAAACTATTTAAACTCATCAAACTGAATCAAATTCGATACAATCCATCATAGGAAATTTTGTTGTAATCACCTTGATTGGAAAAACAGTGAATCTTTGAGCAATGAAGGTGTAAGTTGTCTTCGTAAGCCAAAGTCGAAACAATTCTTTACTGAAATATTGTTGAGCTTACATCGATTCGGATAACACTTCACCTTTAAGCATTCTATCGATACAATCGATCACTGAAAATGTTGTTGAGATCTCTCCGATTCGGACATCATTGTGCCTTCGAGCTATTGTCGATCCAAACCATCACTTAAAATATTGCTGAGATCACATCGATTCACCTTTGAGCACTGAAGGTATAAATTCATCAAAGTAAACAAAAGTCGAAACAATCCTTTACTGAAAACATTGTTGAGATCATCTTGATTCGGATGACGTTTCACCTTTAAGAATACAAAGTATAAACTTGTCGGTTATAAACCAAAGTCGATTCAATCAATCACTGAAAATATTATTGAGATCACCTTGCTTCGGATAACATTTCAGCTTAGAGCTATTAAAGTCTATGAAGTGCGGAAAGACGAAGCTTTGGAGACATTAGAACAGTTTACTGCCTCTGCCACGCCATCTCAAGACAATGCTTGGTAATCTTAGGACAACACAAGTTCGCCGGACTAGAGGAAGTGGTGACTATGGAAAGCTGAAGCGTTTGCTGAAGTTTGCCAGAGACACTCGTATTGCCACGGATCACTACTACAACAACTACACCTCATAAACAGATCTCTATTTGGAATCGCCAAAGACTCAATAATGGTCTATGTGTGGTCGTTCTTGGCCAACCAGTTACTATACCTACCTATAAAAGTCTAAACTTGCCTTCGTAAACCAAAGTAGATAAAATCCATCTTTGAAAATATTGTTGAGATCACATCGATTAGGATATCATTTCACCTTTAAGAATTGAAAGTATAAACTCGTCTATGTAAACCAAAGTCGATACAATCCATCACTGTACCTTCAATCAATGAAAGTATAAACAAATCTTTAAAAGCAAAGTCAATTCAATCTATCATTGAAAATATTGTTGAGATTACATCGAGGTTAGAGCTATGAAAAACTAAGTGCGGAGAAGACGAAGCTTTGGAGACATTAGAACAGTCTTCTGCTTCTGCCTTGCTATCTCAAAACAACGCTTGACAATCTTAGGTCCACACGAGTTCATCGGACTAGAGTAAGTGGTGAGAATGGAAAACTGAAGTTTGCCAAAAGCACTTTGCAAAATTATTTTCAACTAATATATTTTTAAAACACATAAATAAAATACTTGATTCTCAAAAACTTTTATCAGAATATAAAAAAAATCACACTGTTAAATAATAAAATATTCTTAAAATTGTCTTTGTTGTTTTATTTATAGAGGTAAGTTCTATACACCAAAAATCCAAAAAATTAAGAAGAATGGTGTCGCCTATCTAGGGTTTGTAATTAAAAAAAAAAAAAAAAATATCTATACAAAAGAAGACAATTGCCACATCAACCACTCGTAGTTTTAGTCGCCAAAGACCTTCGAATGGCAAACAATTGCAAATTTGAATTTTGAGACTTACAGCTCTTAACTACAAGATGGCATTAACTTTTTAGGTACTAGCTAGATACATAGTTAAATCAAATAAGTGTACCAGGTAGATGAAGTACACTTATTTCTCTGAGTAGCAATTGTCAATGTGTCAATTTATTTGTGTCAGTTCGATTAACCTTTATTTTTGTTTTCGCTAAAATAGCACAAAATTTTAAATTTACTTTCAGTACTCCAGAAATATATATTTTCGTAATGTATTTTATGTTAGAAAAACATAGAAACTGCATTGACGTGCGTTTTTTTGCAGAGACAGCACTTTCTTCTGGCATGAAGTTGCGATTTTGGTGTCGGATTTGGAGCAGAACGTATTTTCAAACAACAATTTATTTTGACATTTTTTCATACAGCACAGACGGGTTATGAACTCTGACATTTGTCAGCAAGATGACATTAACTGTCAGAAAATAATTGTACGATGAAAAGAGCGTTCCTGCTATCCGGCACACTTTATTAATTTCACTATGGGTAGGTTATTAAATTCAAATTTAATAAATAAATTTAGATAGGTAATTTTTGTGTATTTCAGAACGAAATGGTTTATTGTACTTACCACAAATCCTAATTTTCTGAGATAACTCTTGTAATCGGGCCTTCACAGCTTGAGATTTGAGATAGGTAATTTTTGTGTATTTCAGAATGAAATTGTTTGTTGTACTTACCAGAATTCCTACTTTTCTGACTTAACTCTTGCAATCGGGTGTCCTCAGCTTGAGACGGAATTAATTTCATAGCTCTGTATCACAACTTTTGATGCATACGAGACACATATTGCATTGTGTTGCATTTACTTATGTGGAGATAAACGCGCTGCGATCTTTAAAATCTTTTAAGGCCTCATCAAACCTGTTTTCTGGATAGAATGTAAAATGGCTTTTGACTTCAGGCATTTCTTGTGGCTATTTCTCAGCGTCTCGGAAGGTGCATAGGTGCAGAACGTTGAATTTAAACAAGCAGAGATGTATCTTTCTCCTCAATTTATTTATTTAAAAATTTGCAATTGTGCATTGTGAATGCCGTAAGTAGACCTATTATTATTTTCAGGTTGTTCTTGGAAAAGTCGATGAATGTTTTGTAAGTCTTGGACCCCTCGACCAATGGGTTTGCCTAGGATTGTACTCCTCGTCAAAGAAAAACTAGGGGCCAAATATAGTAAAGTTGCGTTTTAAGTTTTTCTTTGAAGCCTTTGAAATTTCAAGGATATGAATATTTCTAGAAATTATTAGAGAAATTGAGCGCAATGTAGAATATGAAAAGGGGCATCAGATGAAAAAGAAAATTCCCTAGAATAAAAAAATTAAATCTTTTGGTGTACAAAATTAAATATGTATTGAAAATTTCTCTTTAAAACTTTATCTTTGAATGTCCTTGAGAATTTCCAATAGTTTGTTCTGTCACTGAGCTCTTAAATATTTATAAAAATGAGTTGTTTATTGTGCTTTCCAAAGGCCAAAGTGCATAGAAAATAATTTAATAATTTAATCTTCAAAGAGCCTCAAAGAGAATTAAGAATCCTAGTGTTGATTACTTACGTGAATCGGTTGATCGTTTGCCAAGTTATGTCAGCTAATTATCTCATGGCTGGGTGTCATTGATGAATCGATTTTATTGTCGCTTTTCGATGTTTGCATTCGATTGAAAAAAACCTCCCAGAGACCCTGGGTTCAACTTCTACTTGGCTTGATCTCGCCTTTTCCTAAATTCATAATTTTCCTTCTTCTTTATTGCTCCTCATCTAATTTTTCCCCTAATTCCTTACCTTTGGACAAGCGCCAATCTTTTCCACTCCAATCAGTTGTGATGAGCAGTATGTAGCTCCTCCTTAACTCACTCCACTACCTCCTGAACGTTTACCAATCAATCAATCTTCGCACTACTAACCTTACGGCAATAATTTTGCTAATTATCAATATTTCGATTGCAACAACAACACTACAAACAGTGTCAGTTAGGACTAATCATGGATATGTTGCAGCGCGTACATCAATCAAAATTATCTCATCAAAGACAGCAACCTCCTATCATCGTCATCAACCTGCAAATTTGAATTCAGCTGAATAAAAATAAAAAATACCACATACCTTTGTTTGTCATCTTATAAATTAAATAATATATATATTTTGTTTATTTTTTATGTATTTTATTTATTAGTCTTTTTCATTATTAAATGTGTTGCGTCATTGTTAAATCATTTTTTCAACTTCATTTTTTTTCGTCAACATTTTGTCAGCGCCCCATTTGTCAGCAGGGCACACAGTTGTGTATGTGTGTGTGTGTGTGTGTATGCTTGAGAGTGTATACATAATTATAATTAGTATAATTATAATTTTATTATATATATGTATGTATATATATATATATATGTATATATAATTTTCGTCAGCTGCTGTTGGCTTAGCAAAATCAATCGGTTGTATGTAAAATTTGTTTTAATTATATGAAATTTTACATATTATTTTGCTTAACAATTTAATTGCTATTATTTGTGTTTTATTTTTTATAATTTTTTTTTATATATAATATAATTAATTTTTATTTGTTGTTTTTGAAACAGATGTGGTTTGTGTTTGTATGTATTTGCACTTTTATATTAAACTTATTCATTCCCATTGTTGCAGTGTTTTTAATTTCACGTTTTTTTTTTTCATTTTTAGTTTATAATAATTTTTTCAGTTTAAATAATCGTTTTATTGTTTTTATTAAAAATTTTATTATTTTAAATGGTTTTCTTAATTGTTTAAATTTGTGTTGTTTGTGTTTTTTTGTATTAATTTTTTGTTTTTTTTGTCGTTACATTGCAGAAAACTTTAACGGTGCTTCCATGTTGTTGTTCCTTTGAACAAATTTTATATAGATTTTTTAATGTGACTACATAATTTAATGTAAGTAATGTAATTTTTGTGTTGAATGATGCAATGTTTTTAATCGGTTTTTGTTTTTGCTTGCTACAAACTTGCAGAAAAGTCTATGTTTTAACGGTTTGTGTTGTTGCGCTTTGGTTGTTGTATTTGTCAATTTGCCAAATAAAACTGCGTTGTTTTTAAGAGTTTTTTGTGTTGAACGTTTTCGAACAATTTTTCCATTCTTTTTGTTTAATGTGTATGTGTTTTTTGTTGGTTTTGTTTGTTTTTAATTTTATGTTAGTCGTTTTTCGATTTCAAAATATCAGAATTTTCTAAAATAGATACAAAAATTTACTTTCACTTAACTTTTAGTAGATTTAACGTTTACACTTTTAATTTAAATACAAATTAAAAAATTCATTCAGCTATAAATAATAAAAGTGTTGTATATACAATGTGATAGTATACAGCGTAATGTATATATGTGTATATATATATAAGAGTGTGTGTGTTTGTGTATGTTTTTGTTAAAAATAATGCCTTAGTTGTCTAGATTCAACTCTTAATTTGCAATATCAGAACAAATAAACATTTCATATTTTTTGTTTGTTAATATTTTAATTTTACATAAATATCCAAAGAACATCAAGTAAATATGTTTGTGTGTGTGTATATGTAGCGGTGTATGCATAGATAGAAATACATATATATGTATGTACGTGAATACGTTAGCGTTAGGTGACTTAAAGTTACGCACACACACACACACACATATAGACACAAATATGTGTGAACTCGCACAGAAAATACACAAACAAACAAACAAACAGATAGACAGACACACATGTATGTATGTATGCAGACTTGGATTAGGCTTAGCACATATATGACAAACAAACAAACAAACAACCAAACATTCAAACAAACATAACACGCAATTAACATTCCGATGCATATTTAGACAGAAATCTTATCAATTAAAGCCCGTTGCTGGCACTCACACAGGCACACCCATATACGAGTTGTTAGATGCATACAGCTACTTACGACATACATACATACTTACAGCCAAACATTAAACCCAGACAACGGCCAGCACCCAATGACGAGTTGCAATGACATAATTCGGCTTACGAATTATTACGTCAAAGTAAAAACTTCAATAACATTTAACACATCTAGACGGGCACATACATACAGTATACAGCATATATATGTATGTAGAATTTATTATGTATTCTTTATATATTTACTGAATAGACAACAAATTATTAGCCTTAAGTTGGTAAATAAATGTCTAAGCATACTTTGCATGTGTGTGTGAGAGTGTTGTGTAAATAAGCAAGACTGTATTAATTCATATGTAAGTAGCAAAGTGTGTGTGTAAAAAAGGTACATAAAAACGGTACATAACGGTTTACAGTAATAAACAATTGAAATTTGAACTCTTCAAAAAGGTATACAAGTCAAGTTTCTATATGCTACATAAGTATATGTATATACATATATACGATAGGAAATTATTCGTATTTTGTTGTTGTTGTTTTTGTATTTGAATTAATGATAGCAACAAATTTCACTAAGAACAAAACTGCCTGGATTTGAATGGATCAAAAGTTGTGTTGTAATGTTGAGATATGCAGAGTTAAAAATTAGATATATCGACGTCTTATGTTAGTCAAAGTGTGTCTCCAATGCAACAATGAGGGTCTCATATGGGCGCTTGAGTTGAAAGGAATTGAAATAATCAAAAGCCTTGAGGATATATTTTAACCCTTCCGACCCCAAAGTCGCCTGAGAGCAACTTCACCTATTTGTCATCTTATAGCAAAAGCTATGATTGATTTATGAGTTTAAGTTAAGTAGGCACCAACAAATTTATATTTTTAGAAGTGAATTCAAAGCAAATTACAAAAATGTTACTGCTATCCCCAAAATAATTTTCAATAATTTGCAGCGATATCAGGGAAAGTTTGTGTTCTAATTGAAGTCTACGAATTGGGCGCGTTTGATCAAAACCCAGTTTCTTTAATAATGGTTAAATAAAATCAAAAATATAATTTTGTATTTTTCAGTAAATATTAAATAATTTTTCTGTGATTAAAAAATATTGATACAAAATTTATTTAACCCGTTTTAAGTTAAAATTGTTCAAAAGTAATTTAGCTCTAGAACTCTAACAAAGAGGCGTGTGTTTCATGATTTAAATACCAAAAAGTAATATCGAGATACAGGGTAAACTTCGGGGTCGAAAGGGTTAAACTGAAGGGCTCAAATGGGTTCTGGAGTTAAAAGGAATTTAAATAATTAAAAGCCTTAAGGAAATATTTTGTTTTCGAGTTAACTTGGGGGCCACAAATGGGTTCTTGAGTTTTAAAAATATAAATTATTAAAATCATTTTTGAGTTCTTGGGCTCTTGAGTTAAAATTATTTTAAATAATTCAAAGCTATGAGAACATATCTTGTTTTCAAGAAATTTTGAAGGTCATAAATGGCTTCTTGAGTTTTAAAAATATAAATTATTAAAATCATTCTTGAGTTCTTGGGCTCTTGAGTTAAAATGATTTTGAATAATTCAAAGCCTTGAGGACATATCTTGTTTTCATGAAATTTTGAGGCTCATAAATGAGTTCTTGAGTTAAAAAAAATTAAATAATTAAAGCTAACCTGTGCCAACTTGAAAATCTTTAGCGTCATGAACCGAACCACCAATGAGACGATGAGGGCTCTCTTCTTTAGAAACTTTTATCAAACTGTTCACTACTTCAACTTGAAAGCAAGCCCGATCAGTTTAGATGATTCCAAGGCTTTCACAGAGTCTGACGTAAGGCCAAGTAAGTAGATTTGGATGTTAAACCCAGCGCTCAGATAGACGTTGGTCCATAATGATTTGTCATAAGTGAAATCGTCAATTTTTTTAATGAAATGGTAGATTTCTCGCAGTGATGGAGAACTCATACTCGTCGCTTTTTCTGCAACAACAGCAATCCCGTTAACATCAAATAATTTTGCCTCGCATTAATAGGGGTCATCTCCTGTGCGTTTGTTTGAGTTAAAAAAAAAAATAATTTCAAGGGTTCTCACAAAGCCACGAGATCAAATGGATAAGGCAGATTTCTAGGCCCACTGACGTTTGAAACCATGTTTGCTACCTAAAATATTTGTAGCCAATATATATTTTGGGGGTATTGAACCCCTGTAAAACCTCTTTTACGTGCGAAATTGGAATTAGGAGTTGAACCAAGTGCTCGGAGAAGGGTTTGTCTACAATGCTTCGTCATCAGTGAACTCTTTTTAATAAAAAGATAGATTTCTTGCAGTGATAGAGAACCAATGCCAATAGTTTTTTTTGCCCATTCGAGGTACAGAGTCTGTAGTCTGGGCCTTGAAAATTACTAAGAATAATTACAGTAAAATTAAAATTACTGGATAATTACTGAGAATGTGCGCAGCTATGTTCTCGTCTTTCAGGCTTGACGGACAGAGGCTTTCAGTCTACCAACCAATCCTACTTATAGGCTAAAAGTTGAATAAGAGTACTGACCGGTTAGAATACAAAAAACAAAAATCCTATAGTCACTTCGATTAATAAAACAAAGAAACTTGGCGTCTTGTTTGTTTTTTCGATAGCAGATGTAGTGAGGTTCGATTCTCTCTAGCCCGGAGAAGAATAGATGGAGAAGAATAAATGGTCAAAGACTCTCAGCCAGTAAATCAATCCTATTATATGCTTGAAAAAAGCAGAAATATTTTTCGTATTTTTTTTATGAGCTTAGAATTTCTGTAGCCCGAAGAAGAAAAGATTGCCGATGGGTTTGGTTTTTCACCTCAAACCTATTCTTGGTCTTCAAGGACAAGGAATCAAGCAAGGAATCTTGCTTGATTTGCTGTTGGCCTTACTGCGAACTCTTTGAAAGCAGTTGACCATGAAGGGGTTTATTTTATTAATGTCATAGAAGATAGAATTGATGCTAGAGCCGCCTTTCCAAGACTCAGTTTGGTGTATGTTCATTAATTCTATTCTCGACAGTGACCGTAACAGTTATAAGTTTTATTATAAAAATCAATGTTTAATGTTTAAGAGCTGTTTTTTTACTTTTATTTAATGACTCAAAAAAAAAATTTTTTTTATTTTTTTCTTATTAGTCCACAAATAACACTTTTTTTTCATTTTAGTTGTCCCATGATAAAAATTATTGGTGACTTTTATTTAAAAAGCCATCAACAAAAATCAGTTAGTGACTTTTATTTTTTAATTCATCAATGAAAATCATTCAGTGACTTTTATTTTTAAAAGTCATAAATAAAAACATTCAGTGACTTTTATTCATAAAAGTCATAAAAAAATCATGTACTGACTTTTATTTTTTAAGACATCAGTAAAAAATATTCAGTGACTTTTATTCATAAAAGCCATCATTCACTCATCTTCATTCACTGACTTTTATTTTTTAAATCATCAATAAAAAACATTCAGTGACTTTTATTCATAAAAGTCATGAAAAAATCATTCACTGACTTTTATTTTTAAGTCATCAATAAAAATCAGTCAGTGACTTTTATTCATAAAAGTCATCGAAAAATCATTCACTGACTTTAATTTTTTAAGTCATCAATAAAAATCATTCAGTGATTAATCATTCAGTGACTTTTATTTATAAAAGTCATCAATAAAAATAATTCCATGACTTTTATTTTTGAAGTCATCAATAAAAATTATTCAGTGACTTTTATTTCTTAATCATATGACAACTAAAATAAAAATCGAAAGAAACTGTTATTTAAAGACTAATATGAAAAAATCGAAAATAATTGTTATAATAAGATTTTAAAATTATAAATAAAAAATAATAATTATTTTTTAATTTTTCCATAAAAATTACCAAAAACAAAAGTGTATTCCAAGTTTGATTCTCGGTGTGAAGAGAAATGTATTGGTATATTTAATTTATTTGTATGACATTTCCTTCATAGTCAGTTTTTCAAATATAGTTTTCGTAAATAACTGTTATTTCCGGTCCCTGATTCTCGAACTCTCGACTCCCTCAATTCATTCCCTCTCTCTCTCGCTTGGTACTCTCTGCAGTAGCAACAAGAGTCTCCATTGGATAAGTAAAAGCTCAATGTCAGTTGGGAATTTTGATCAGATGTTATTAAAGCACCAAATATCCTCGGAGAGTTAATCTCGACAGTCACCGACTAAAGTTATTAATCCAATATTTAGTATCGCTATATAGTCTGAAAAACAAGAATCTGAAGAGATTAGCGTTCACTAAATTGTGACTTGAAGTGCTCTGCTTTAAATCTACCAGACCTCTGAATAAATCTGAGTAGAACCTGTGGTGCCAAGGATTCAAGGTGTTCGCTTCGCAACACATCAGTTCCAAATGCCTTAAACCTAATTAGGAAAGACACACAAAAATGTAGTCCACCGTATCTTCTTTCTCCTTTTAGGCAGAACATGGCACATCCCTAACTTTTCCATGTGATTTGCCCATAGAAAATGGCCAACAGTTCATAGTTCATAGTCCACAGTTGCATAGAAACAGAAGATACACTGAACGGAGAAACCTTCACAGTATCTCAAAATTTTTAATTCTCTCTTTATTGTACTGAGTAACTAGTTTATGAATTTAAACTCAATACAACAACAAATTGAACTAAATATTCCACTCCAACCCAACTCAAGTAATCCAAATTCTTTCGAAGTAATTTCATACGTTGAAACTATGTCAAATGAGAACAAAATATATTTCAAAATATAAAAAGGCAATCTTTTTCAACTCAAGCCCAACAAATCCATAGCCCAAGGTTTCTAGAATCAACTTAATTTAGTTCAACAAACCATTCAATTTAATTTTCAAATCAATACAAACTATTTTCAATTCATGTTCGCCAATTCAATCAATTCGTATGCATTTTCAATAATCAAATCGTTTGCTCTTTCACACTTTCATACTCGATTTCGATTTCTTGTTTACTATTTTCACACAATGTCTACGCAGCACTCTGCACTCAGTCTTACTTTATTTAACAGTTTATTTGCCATCTCTTTCAATGCAAATGTTCGTATTTCATTTCGGTCTTTTGGGTTCTTTTTGGTTTTGTTACTTTTGTAAAAGTCTGTTATTTTTTTTAGTATTTTTGTTTTTGTCAATCTATAGCACAGCCAATCAATGGGGTCTTTATACAATTTTCATTCATAAGGATTACTCAGTTGTTGGAAAAATCAAACAATAAACGTGTAGTCAGCGCAATAATGACATTTTTGTTTTATTAAAACATGGTTGAGGCAATAATTTTCCATTGGAGAATTTTGAGAATTTTCTGCAGCATTTACCTTCTAAATTCGACCTCTTACCTTTCATTCTCTTTTACGCGGCATTGTCTGCTTTCCTTCTAACAAGTTACACATTATTTGCCTACTAACCAAATTCTATTTTTCTATGTGTATTTTCTCTTTCAAATTTCAATGTCTTCTTTCTTTTTACTAACATTCCGTATTGTTCTTTAACTTTGACCAAATATATATTTTACATCCTAAATGTATGCTGCACTTTTTGCCAACTCAACAATGCATGCAATCAATACTGACCACAGCACCAACAACAATTCACTGTATACTTTCAGGCTGCCACTTGCAGATCTTCACACTTTCTGCATTCACTGCAATCGCATTTGTGTAAACAATTTGTCTTGACTGTGTTCGTAACGCACTATGTGTGTGTGTAAAGTTGAACTATTTTTTTTTAATAAATATTGTACAAATTTGCAATCTGTATTTGTGGAGTGTGTGTGTGTGTGTGTATTGCTGAATGTTGAATTTGTGTCTGTAAATGATTTGTTGAATGTTTCAGTTTGGCCTTTTCAGCGCTCTTCACTCAACTCTCATTGCATTTTGCATTAATTATTTGCAGTGCTATTGGCTATTTTCTTGTTTGGCTATTTGCAGTTGCGATTGTGTTATTGTTGTATTCATTAATTTGCTGTATTCATGTTTATTACTGTATGTATTTTTGTGGAATTTTCTTGCTATGTATTTACAAATTTTGTCTATTTTGCTATTGAATTTTTGTGTGGTTTGTAATTTGACTAAATTCTCTATTTTTATTTTTGGTTTATTTTGGTTTTTGTATGGTTTACTATGACCAACTTTTGTTTACTACTTTTCTTCAAGCACAATGGGTGCTCGACTTAAACCTTTACAGTGTCATGTACTCTCTTAGTTACGTTCTCTTTTCTCTTTTCTGTTTTCACTCTTTTCATGCACATGCAGCAGGGTACGCGGAATGGGAGGTTCATATGTATGGTACTTGTTTTCGTCGAAATCATATTTGCAATATTTAAATGGTTTCAATTATGTAGGTATGCAATTAAAACTTCTCGTATGAATGCAATAAGTAAGAACTGGAATTTGAAAATAAAATAGAATCAGTCTTTATTACTAAACAAATGAAGAAAGATTGGAAAGAACGAGAAAACTTACAAGGTGCGTTCCAAAGTAAACAGGACTTTTATAAAATAAAGAAAACGGATGATTATTTTTGTATAATTCTTTTTATTTATTCAAAATACTCCCCTTCTGCTTCGATACAACGTTTTGCACGGTCCAAAAGCATTTGGAATGAGTGTTTTAGGCCATCGGCCGGCATCGCCTTCAGAATGTTGGTACAAGCCTTTTGGATGTCTTCAACGTCCTTATAACGTTTTCTTTCATCGGCAAATGCAACTGACCGAATAAGTAGAAGTCACAGGGAGCCATATCAGGCGAATACGGTGAATGATTGATGGTTAAAATGCGATTTTTGGTCAAATAATCGGTCGTAACTACGGCTCAATTCTCTGCGCTTTTTGGTCGTCGGTTAAAGTGTGCGGAATGAAGCGAGAACACACTTTACGGAGACCCAAATGTTCGGTTCAAATGCGATCAATTGATGTTTTGGAGATGTTCAATTCCATTTCCATCAATTTCAATGATGATTTTGGCTGCATTTTGATAAAATCACGCACAGTTTTGATGGCATCGTCAGTAATCACAAATTTCGACTGGCCGACGTGTTCGTCGTCATTCAAGTCTTCACGACCATTCTTGAATCGATTAAACCACTCATTAACACGGCCACGAGATAAACAATCATCACCATAAACTTGCTTCAACAATTTAAACGTTTCGGTAAAAGTTTTACCAAGTTTAAAACAGAACTTAATATTAGCTCTTTGTTCGATCGACATTCTCGTACCAAAGTTAAAAACATACTGTCACATTGAGCGGGATATTTCGGCTTCTACTAGACCAAATGTCATGAAATTGACAGGATGTGAATGAAAGATGTATCTTTCCAACGCATGTCCTCACACATAGATGGCGCCACCAGAAACGTCCCTATTGTAAAAGTTCTGTTTACTTTGGAACGCACCTTGTATATTCAATTAAAATAGAAAACACAGTAAGAAACACAGTGAAAAAAAATTAAAAATCATATAAATAATAAGTAATAAAAATTAAGCAAGGAAATAACAAATCTATTTAGCAACTCATAGACTTAAATAAAAAAATCATTTGAACACACAACAAAACCTTCACACTGGCAAAATAAAAATCGTAGAATTGGGACATAAAATTCAAAAACGTATACAAATTATTCATTACAAATTAGAAAACAAAGTTAAAAGACTAACAAAAATTCTTAAAAAACGAATTGTCATATTTATAAATATAAAAAAATATTTGTATTTTCCTTATAATTTTTATAAAAATTTTTTAATGTAGTAGGTATATTAAAAAAAATTAGAACAAAACTGAATTAAATTATAAAACCCTCAAAATTTAAATAAGTAGAATACAAATAGAACATTATTTGAACACACAACAAAAACTTCACACTGGCAAAATAAAAATTCTACAATTTTTAGAATTTTTAGAATTGAGACATAAAATTGAAAAAATGGAGAAAAATTATTCATTAAAAATTAGAACACAAAGTTAAAAGACTAAAAAAAATTCTTAAAAAACAAGTTGTCACATTTATAAATATAAAAAAATATTCTCCTTTTCCATATCATATTTATAAATATTTTTAAATATAGTATAATAAAAAAACAGGAAACAACTTTATTAAAAATAAAACTTTATTAACTTTATTATAAAATAAATAGAATACAAAACTTAAAAAAATTATGTGTTAAAAATATAGACATGAAGTTCACAAAGATAAAAAATTTATTAAAAAGCAAATTGTCATATGTATAAATATTTTTAAATATGATAAGAACCCAATACAAGAGAAGACTGTAGTAAGTTAAAAAAATCTCCAAATTGGGAGATTTTTCAAATGGTAAAAATTAAAAATAAAATTCATAAAATAAAATCAAAACCATTGGAAAACAAATTGTCATATTTATAAATATAAAAATATATTTTTAGTTTCTAGATTATATTTATAAATATTTTTAAATATAATAAAAAAAATTACGAAAAAACTGAAGTAATTTAAAAAACCTAAAAGTTTAAAAAACATGTTTGAAATTTTAAATAAAAAAAGTGATTCAACTCAATGAAGAAGGAAGGACTGAAGAAGGATACAAATTTTCTAAAAATTGGCACTTAAATTAAAAAAAACATTAGAAATGAAAAATGCAAATATTTCTAAATATTTTTAAATATTATAAAAAAAATATGCAAAAAAAAGAGATACATATAAAAAATCAAAAATTTATAAAATAAAAAAAAAATATAAAATAAATAAAATAAAAGAAATAAAAGAAATAAATGAAATAATTAAAATAAATAATTAAAAGGAATAAAATAAATAAAATAATTGAAATAAATAAAATAAATAAAACAACAATAAATAAATGCAATAAAAACGTCAATAAAAAAAATTAAATTTATAATTAAATAAATAATGAATAAATAATAATTAAAAAAAAATAAACAAAGACAACTAGAATAAAAAAAATAAAATCAAATAAATGAAATAAAAAAATTATTAATATTCAAAAAATAAAAAAAAACATATGAAAACTATAGTTTTTTATGAAGAAGGTCGCAAAAACGCTAAATGAAAAAGTCTAAATTTAACAAATTATTATTTTATTAATTTGTTTCTTTTTAATTTTTAGTTTAATGTTTTTTTCTGTTTTGTTTAATTTTTTTGTATTTCATAAGGCTGTGTGAATGTTTAATATTTCTCAGTCAATTTCTATTTTTTCTGTGAATTTTTTTCGAGATATTGTTACACGTTTTCCTAATAGATCTGACTGATTTTTTTATAGCTTTGACTGGTTTTCTTCATTAATGATTTTTCGTCGGCATACGTAGCAAAATCTAAAATTTACTATTAATATTTTATGTTATTTTTAATTGGTTTTTACTCACTTGAATTGTTGGAATTTTCATTTTTGAAATTGGTTTTTTCTTATTTTGGTTTTGTTGTTTAGCGTGAAAAAATATTTCCTAACTTTTGTTTTTGCTGGTTTTATTATTAATTCCTTTTCTATATGTTGTGATGTGACAAACTTTTGTATGCAATATTTCAGTTGTAATGCATTTTGAAGTTGTCTAAAGTTTGTTTCTTCTTTTATTATTCAAGTGAAAACAATGTCAAGTTTAGAAAGGCATATTGGAAAAAAATTCTTTGCACGCAGATGCACAATTCGACGCGGATTTTTGAAACTGTTTATATATAAATTAGTTAATGTTGAGATTTCCTATGGGACTGTTTGTGGTTGTGGCTGTTGTTGTTCTCTGCAAATGTCTCTGTTGATATCAGTGAATTGATTTAATTTGAAAATGTAATTTTTTATTTAATGAATAACTGTGTTGTGGCGTCTGTGTTCAACTATTTGCTTTGTTTTAGCTTCTTATTGCAAATCGATTTTTTTAAGTTTTTCTTTCTTATTAATGTTTTTTAATGCACTTTAAAATGTACTTTTCCGTATTTATGCAAATATTTTATGTATAGCAATTTGTTTATTTTGTTGTTGTTGTTTGGTTTTTCATTTTCATGATTTCGCTTTTTTGTGTGTTGGCTGTGTGTAAAGATTTGTTCAAGTTTAAATGCGTTTTTGTTGTTGTTCTTGATTTTGAAAATGTTCAAAATTTCATGCTTCGATTTTGATATAAATATTTTGTGTTGGTTTCTTTTTTAATATTTCATACTATTCGAATTAATAATAAAATGCACACAGTATACATGATTTGAGGTTATGTTACACATTTCAATGCTCGCTGCTCAGCCAATCAATGCATTGCCGCACCAAATTTCCAATTTGTTTTTAGTTATTGGAAAATATTTTGCATATATTTGCATGATTTTTTTTTGTGAATTTATGAAAAGAGTGGAAAAAATAATGAAATTAATAAGTTAGGTATAGGATTTAAAAAAATTTGGTAATTAGTTTTATTTAAATTTTCAGTTACACTTTTGCGTGGCGACAGGAAAACTTTTGGTTAATAGAAAATTTAGGTTAACATAAATTGGGAATCGATTGATACTAAATACTGCATTTGTGTTTGTAAATAAATAAAGTAATTTATTTTGATTTATTTTACAATTAATTTCCTTGACGCTCTTTGCATTACTGCATTAATTCACTTGTTACTGCTACTAAAAAAATCACAATGGTTTTTGCACTTAAATGGTAAATGTAAGAACTAAATTATGTCATTTTTATAATACAATAATTAATTTTTTTAAAATTTGTATATTGTTTTATACATTTTTTTTTAAATTTTCTTAGAGAAAATTTCACACGCTTTTGTTTACAGATAAAAATTAAGTTGAATTAAATTATGTTTAGCCTCTTCAGTTGTTGGGTCTTAAACTTCAAGTGCCCATTTCAGTGATTGCCAGTCTGTCAGTATCCATCAGCTGCTACTCGCGAGTAGCAGAATGGACATCACTGGTCTACATACAACTGCGGGTGGTCTGCTTTTAGGCTGTGCCAATATTTAGGTAAGTTTAGGTGATATTGACTGTCTGTGACAATGCTGAAAGACACACTTAAGCTACCATAAGAAAGAAGGAATGTTGTGTTCTTAATCTGAATTGTAGATTGAATCTAACAAGATTCTTATTTTAACTTATTTCATCTGATCTGTTTTGATCTGCTCTGTTCTATGGTCAGCTGTCCATCTAAGTCAAAGTTCAGCAGCGGTTGAGAGTGTGGTCCAAGGGTCTTCATTCAAACACCCGTGGAGTGAGTGGTTAAGTTAGAGACAGCCACCTATGCCTGAGGCACATTTAGGTCTATATGTCTGTCCAGCTCATTTGTGGTTTCACAGGTGGACAACTGCATCTATTACATGCAAGTTGATCTGAGTGGTCAATCTAAATGCAGACCGCCTGCCGTCAGCTATGGACACCTGAGTTCTAGACTCGCGCACTTTCTCACTTGTTCACACTTTCTACAGCAGACAGTTGTCATGTTGAAGCATTACAAATGCTCTATACGTACCATATATATTTATGTACTTGTTTATGTACATAAGAACTGCACATATGTACGTACGTATGCATGCAAGCAAATAGCTTTTCCAACATTCTTATCATTTTTTAAGCTTATTTAAATATTTCATTCAAATTCAGTTTTAAGGTAATTTCGCTAGTTTTGTGTAAATTGTGAGGGGATGTTGGTGTGTGTATATATATAAATTTTTTTCTGCTGCACCGTTTTGTTACTGCTTACAGTTATTTTTTCTATATTATTTTTATTTTAATTTTTTCATTTTTTCATCTTGCATTTACTTTCATATATATACTATTTACAAATACATATAATGTATATGCCTATATATATCTATATGAATGTATGTATATATAGACTATCTTGTTGTTGTTGTTGTAATATTATGTTTCTGCTTGCAACTTTTTGCAAATTTTTATTGAACTTAACGTTTTTTTTGTTGTTGGTTTTATTGAGATACTTTTCGCATATGAGGGATGTATGTACGTACTTGTCGTAGGTATATAAATTTTCGTTTACCTTTGCCTAATATTTAGTTTTTCTTTTCAATTTTATGTTTTGTTGTTGTGGTTGTTTATTTATCAATTAGGTCAAAGTTATATTATGTAATAATGGTTTTTTTCGTATTATGAAACATTTCATTGAATTATTTGTTTATGTTTTATGTAAAGTTATTAATTTAGTTTTAAGCTTTTTCTTTGTTTTCATTAAATTTAATTCGTAGTTTGAACTTATAAGAGAGGTATTTCTATTTTCCCAAGTGTGTTGTTGTTGTTTTGTTAATATTATTCTTTTTTTTGTTTGGTTGTTTATTAGTTAATGTTTAATTCTTTCTAGGCGCTGTTGTTGTTGTTGTCGTTTTTGAATTTCTCTTTCCATTCACTGCGACCGAGTGTACGTTTGGCTCCATTTTGCTGCTTTCAACTGATTAGTAATTTTGCTTCTATGCATGTCCGATACATCTAAAAATATCATCCCTAAAGTATGCCAAGGATTTTGTATGTTGTATTGAAACATATTATTTTTTTAGTTTACTTTAAGTGATACTTTTAGGCTGATTTTTATGTTGTGAAATTTTGGCTCTCCGATGAGTGTGCGGACTTTTTGTTTTTAAATATTTTTCAGCATTTTAATTTGTTAATGCACTGTAATTTAATTTATTATTGATGACCAGAGTGTAAATAAAATAAAATAAAATAAAATAAAATAAAATAAAATAAAATAAAATAAAATAAAATAAAATAAAATAAAATAAAATAAAATAAAATAAAATAAAATAAAATAAAATAAAATAAAATAAAATAAAATAAAAGAAAAAAAGAAAAGAAAATAAAACAAAATAAAATAAAATAAAATAAAATAAAATAAAGTAAAATGAAATAAGGTAAATTAAAATAAAATAATAAATTAAAAAATAAATTAAAACAAAATAAAACAAAATTAATAAAAATAAATTAAAACAAAATAAAACAAAATACAAAAAACTGGAATAAGTAAAAAAGTTAAAGAGGAATAAAAAATATTTACCTCACGAGTTCTGGGTTCTGACTAGGCTTCCCAACTATAAAAACGGTTTAGGGAGGACAAAATTTGGCTTGAGGAGGTCTTTATATGGGAACTACTTTGTTTCAGGAGGACATCACATTCCTTCAATATTTCACCATGTTTTTAGAAAATACAAGTGTAAAAAGAGAAAACCTAAAAGCACATGTAAATTTTAACTTTTTAACCACTTTAAAAAAGAAAACAAAACGCATATTTGTGCGACTGTAATCAACAATATCAAACAATATTTTCAATATCACACAATGCTATTTTTAATGCATTGTGTATTATGTGCGCGTGACAATTGCCTTTTTATATGTTTTGGTTTGAATTCTTAAGATTAATGAAAAGGGAATTATTTTTACCAAAATTTGCATTCGTATCATATTATCAGCACTTAGGCACACAACATTTTTTATTTGTAAGTCTAATTTTTCCAATGCGGCCTTAATCATGTTGAACATTCCAGCAGCTGACTCATCCGGATTTTCAACGAAGTCTATAATTTTATTTTAAATGCCCAAAGCAGCATCGAAATATTGGACACAAATTGGAAAAATTTTCCTCATTAATTGATTAAGTTGAATAAAAAAATAAAAAAAATTGAAATTTAATTTGAGCTTGAGGAGGACTTTTTGACCTTTGAAGAGGACATTTTCTGTTCAAGGAGGACTGTCCTCCTCAAAGGAGGACTGTCCTCCTCAAAGGAGGACGGTTGGGAAGTCTAGTTCTGACTGACTGTCGACTTGTAGATTAGTACAGACC
The DNA here is from genome assembly GCA_964056695.1 of Melieria picta. Taxonomy (NCBI): domain Eukaryota; kingdom Metazoa; phylum Arthropoda; class Insecta; order Diptera; family Ulidiidae; genus Melieria; species Melieria picta. The sequence continues at coordinate 75,663,964 of OZ057399.1, read as the reverse complement.
ATACAGTACAGACCATAGTGAAATTATACAAACGAACCAAGTAGAATGACAGCCTCTTTTTTGTATGACAGAAAGAGAGTAATTTGAAGAGTTATTTGCGTAAAAGCCGGGCCCAGCTAGTCATTTATAAAGCTGGTAAGTTTTGACTGAAAAATTAATAACCTTGTAATAGTTATTCAAGGCACACAGAAAAATTAAGTGGAACAACATTAACATATATCTTTCATTAATATATCTTTGTTACAAAAATTGTGTTGTGACAAATATGGTTTCGAAAGGTATTTGGCTCAAAAATTGTGTACGAAACCTCTCCGCCCAACTAAAATGATCATTTTATTTGTGTTCGCACATCTATAAAATAAGTAAGTAAAATGTATAAAATCCAATCGAAGCTAAGCAATACAAACCAAAATAATTATAAACATAAAATCAAAACGAATGTTGTTGTTTAAAAAAATTGTAATTTGCAAATTCTATTTGACGCTTTATTTCGTTATCAAACATTTTTCAGCATAATTTATATTTATTAATTTAATTTAGTTGATTGATTTATTTACGGTTTATGCCTTCATTTAATTTGTTGTATATACTATATATATGTGTGTATATATTCTCGTAGCTATTTATAACATATGAATATATATGCATGTAATTATTCTGCACAATTTTTAGCTTGCTTTTTTTATTTTCAATATTAAACCCAACTTAACAAACAATTACAAATAATAGTAGAGAACATAAAATAAAAATAAAAAAATATTATGAAAATCAAACAACTGCATTTACATACATTACACATGTAGTATACATAAAGACAAACAAAAGCTGTACCATTCGGTATAATGTAAACAAAAAGTACTAAAAAACAAATCTAGCAAAATTTGTTTCACTTTTATGTTTTCTTTAACTGAATTTCAGTAGTTCAGACAGTGCAAACTTTTTACAATATGTTTTTCCATTTAACATGGGAAAGAGAAGAAAACAGTAAACTAATAGAAACTAATTGAAAACAGCAAAGTGTTGAAGACTTTTAGCGTAGCCTGGCGCGCGCTTTACACACACAAATCGAATGCATTAACACAAAAATAACTAACAAATTACAATTACAAAATAATAATAATAATAAAAATTCAAATAAAATAAATCACGCTTTTGATATTTGAATGTAATATTGCGTTGTCGCATTGTTTGCATTAGCATTAACAAAATAGCACTTAAAATTAAACAATTACACAAAATTAATGGTAAAAACTTTAGAGTTTGTATGCTTTATTTGTTTTATTTTAATTCAATTAATTTTCATATGATATATTTTTTAACATATTCGTATGTACATTCAAATGTTTTAGCAAAATAGATAATTTGTTAATTAAAACAAATAAACAACAAATAATAAATGTAACTGCTACGGTTTTTTCCAGCTAATAGTTTATGTATGTTTAATAATTTTATTTTATTTTTAATTTATTTTTATTTTAGTTTATTTTTCCATCAACGTCATTGCAATTTGCATAAAAACTTAAAAACATAAACGCGCTTAGCTCATAAAAAAATTTACTATTAGTTGCTTTATGTTTTCATTAACTTTATTTAACATTTAAAATCATAGTTACATATATGTATGTATGTAATAGTATATATATAAAAAACTTAATAGTTACAAAAAAATCAATAGAAAATATGTATAAACAAAATATTAGATAACCACAACGCTTGCAGCAACATTGTTTCCTTTAATTTCAGTTATTTTTTCAAATATCTGCAATTGCTTAAATTTCATAGATTTAGTTTCTATTTTATTTATTTTAATTTTAATTAATTTTATTTTTAATTAGTTAAATAAAGCAGCATTTCGATTAAGTGCTGCCACTGCAGTTTCTTTGTTGTTGTTTTGTTTATTACATTTAAAAATTAATAAAGCAAATTGTAACGGCTTATAACAACAACAATTCAAAGTTGCTTACTTCTTATGCTCAACTTTAATGAATGTAAATTAACTAAAATTGTAGTTGCTTCTTTTTGGGGTTTTTTGTTTTTTTTTCTCTTTACATATTTTTACAGCAGCTTTAAACAAAGAAATAAAAATAAATGGTTAATAATTAAACTAAGCAAGCAACACAAGTGAACTTAGACCTAAAACTTAAACGTTAAAAACGTTAAATGTAAAAAAGAAAATTGTGGTACTTTAAATTTAGATTTTCAATTTGATAATTAACAACTAAATGATAAAAGTAAGCATACAAGTTTCATCAAGTATCGTCGTAATCATAAGTTATATATACAAATTAGCAATGGGCCAAAACAAAAACACACCAACTTGAGGTGCAAAAATAAACATTAACTTTTAAAATTGTAATTGTGATTTTTTATGTGGTCCCAAACAATTTGAAAACAGCTAAAAATCCAGCGCTACATGGGCACATGTCTGTGAGAGAGGAAGGGAAAGCGAATGAAGCAGTGACGCACACAGAAAATCATTTGGAGCAACAGTTCCATACATAAATTTTGAGCCAAATACGATTCAGAACCATACTTGCAGCCCAAATAAGTAAATTCCAAAAAACAGATATTTTAAGACCCAAAATCGGCGTTGCGTGCGCCACTGAGATGAAGTGATATTAGAAAAAAAAAATACAACTTGACGGTGTTCGTGTGTTCAATTTACAAACTTAAGCAACAATTTTTCATTAATTATACTAAAAATTTTTATTTTATGTTTGGTTGTTATGATTTTAAATTTTGTTAGTCATTTTAATATAGTTGTTTATTTTTAACATGTTATTACTTTATAAACTTGTTGATTGTTCAGCGGTTCTTAAACTTTGTTTCGCATTACAATCAAACAAGAAGTGAATCAATCAAGCATATACCACCTTTGGAGGCCTAGTGTACCTCTGATGGTGGTTAGAAGGGAAGTGTGCGGCATGCACTTCAACTTGGAGACCTTATTGGGTCCATTGTGCATCCCTTCAACTGCTGATATGCGCATCACAGTTTGAGAATCGCTGGTTTAGTGCATTGCGCTGCCAATAATGAGAGCACAGCAAAAGCTGCCAGAAATAAGAACTGGCTTGAAGTTTTAGAAGATTCATTAAGAAAAAAAGTTGAACACATATATTTAAAAACTAAAAACTTTTCAATTGTCTGTTTACTGTCAAATGCTTACAAAATTCAACTTAAAGGTTCGGTGCGCGCCTGTTGAAAGCATCATTGGCACTTTATTGCTCTGGGCTCTACTGTGGCCCTAAGAGACATCATAGAGAGATCATTAGAATGTTTAAATGCTTTCAACAAAAACGCAATGAAAAGCGCAACTGCTGACTTTAAAGCAAAACTTTTCATCACAAGGAAAAGTGCAACTGCTTTGAAGGGGAAAAATTTGTATCATTCAGATAGATTCTAATTTTTGTTTTTCTAATTTGAAGAGCGAAAACTGGTTCTATTCAGTTGGATATAGTTTCCTGCTCTTCAGGGGTGCTCAGAGGATTTCATTTAATAAAGCGAGGGGGGGGAAGTTGAAACCACCTTTGCCATTCATAATTTTAATAACAAACGACTATTTAGGTACGTTTGTGTTTTAGCCAAAGTGCTCAGTATTTTTCTTTTCGATTGCAGCCTCCAATTGGTGACTTTGGCTCAGTATTATTCTGTATTTGATACATTTTTGATACAAAAATTAAAAATAATCAACCGGCAAGTGCTTCTGCACTAACTGGTCTAAGAAGCTCTGGCGTGGCCGAGTCTGCGGTGAACTTAATGCTCGAACAGAATTCGAAATGGTAAATATTAGACACGCTTGAAAGTTGTACAGACATGAGTGCGTTGTTTTGAGAGCTAAGTGATCTTAAAATGATTTTAAAAATTAAAAAAAAGTTTAGTCTGCATTTGTGAAGCATTCACGAACTAATGGAACATTTAGAAACGATTGAAAGTCTGCTTGAATGCAATGCCGATTGAAAGAAAGCACATAGCAATGCCTCTGAGCGCTCTAAAGTACGTTTTTATTGTTCGTTTTCTTGGTCTCAGCATAACAGTTGAACAGCTTTAGTTCTGTGGTCAATAACGATAATCGCTGAAGTAAACTCATCACCTAATTTAACTTAAAATTGTTGTTTGTATTACTCACTTTATTTACTACTTACTGCCTTTTGTACTCATACGTCATCAACTCTCTTGTATACTCAATTTTTTATACTTACATAAGGCAGTTCTAGCTATCTCCGGCACATCATTTGACCTCTGGCAAATATACCACACGATCCACAATCTTTTTCACCATGATTTCTTTTGCTGTTTCCAGAAAAGATCATCTCATTAAGGAGATCTTGTATAGAATGCATAACAGATGAGTTCAAAAAGCGGTAAGTAGTAAATAAAGTAAATAATACAAACATAATAATTTAAGTTAAATTAATGGTGACTTGAACAACATCACTGATTGAGTTAAGGCTGGCAGATGAAATCTGAGCCAGATCTGATCAAAGTAATGAACTTATGAACTTAAGCGATTATTGCTTTTGGCCACATAATAGTTTAGCATTACAAAAGCGCACAACAAAAGTTATAACCAGAGCAAATATATTACTAATTGATTACTATATATTACAACATAATTGTCTATAATGCTAAGAATGACAAGTGTACCTTATCTCCTTTGCAGTGGCTTCAGCCATTTCAGCGCTTCGATTCTATGCTTGTTTCTTATTTAATTGACTTGAAAGATTTAAACTTTTGAGCACTAACATTTTTGGCAGACGCAATCACTAAATTCATTTAATGGTATTTTCAATCATTCAAATTTTTTCATATTTAAAATTTCATTTAATTTGTTACTTTAGCAGCTGTAAACGCTTAGCAGTTTATGTTAACGTCAAATAATAATTTTGTATATGTATTTTTTTTATCTACTTCAATTTTTATGGTTAATTTTTTTTGTATTGTTTTAGATTTGCATTAAACAAATTATCACACTGAAAAAATGTACTGCGTCATCCCGCACATTCTGGTCATTTCTTCCAATTTTCATACTGTTTTTGTGTGCGCACTTTTTACATAAAGCAAACAACTTTTATAAATCACCAGTCGGTCGGCAGTGAGCGCTTGTGGTGACTCAGCTTCGCTGCAACTTGTTTGCCACTTTTTGACGCTTTCTTCTTTACTACTTGGCACACTTCAGCGCTCAATTTTTTTGCACGCTTTGCTGCTTTTAGAGCATTTCCAGTTGCTTTCTTATGCATTTGTGGTCTCTATGCATTTGTGGCCTTACGCATCTGAGTCCTGTAGGCATTTGTGTTCTGCATTCTGCATTCTGCATTCTACCTTTTAGCTTTTCACATACATTGCACTGCTCTTTTTATGTCACTTGAACATATTGGTTTAGTCTGTTAATCGTTTTTAATTGCAATTAATATTAATCGTTTTTTAGTAGAAAAAAAATGATCAAAATTATTCAAGCTTTCTTCCCATCCATTGGCTGCTAATTTATTTTTGCTTGGTATTTAATTTGTGTGTTTATGTTTGTGTAAAATTTACAATAACTTTTTGAATTGATTTTTTTCTTTAGGCTGTGCCATTCACTTTAATTTTTAAAGTACCCTTTTTTTAATGTACGCAAAGTTAAATAATATTTTAAAATTATTTATTATGTAAAAAAATGTTAATTGCAATGTGTATATATGTGTGTGTCTATGTAGATGTGTGTTTGTGTATGAATTTATGTTTTGTGTGAGTGTGTGTGTGTTTGTAAAAAGCCGTTTAACATAATAACGCTGCAGCTTAGCTTCAACTGGTGGTTGCTGACGTGCCACTTTGACATAGAGCGTTGTGTTAAATGCCTAAATGTTGTTGTTGTTGCGGTTTTGCTCTTAAATTTTCTTTTAATCAATACATAATATTTCCATTTTCTCTAATAATAAATATGTAACACTTCAGTTTTCTTTTTATTTTTTTTGTTATGCTTTTCGTAAGCAATTTTCGCACAAGTTCTCAATGATAAAAATTAGCTTCAACAGCTTTTTTGCAATTTTTCTCAGCTTAACACTTTATGCCTCGTTAATCTTTGTGGTTGAGGACATTGTTGGTGGTTGTAGCTTACTAAAAAAAAAGGTTTTTTTCTAAAAGAAATTCAATTAGTAGCAAATTCTGCCCAAATCAAACATTAGTTACAAATATTGTTAGTGTATGTCTTAAGAATTTCTTGCTCTTAAAAACTAGCATCGCTTTAATATGCAATTTGTTTATTTGAAAGAAAATTTGAAAAAAAAAACAAAAATCATCGAGTTAGAAATTGTTTAGTTAAATATTTAACGTCGCATTGCCAACGAATTTCGCTCTGCCATTCGGTAGTTTTAATGTTTTTACATATACATACACATAATCGTAGTTATGTATGTGTGCGTGTATGTGGCGCAGTAGCGTGCGGCCCATACAACAGACACTCACAGCATGTGCTCATCTCGCCCTCCTCGCTCCTCCTCAGCGCATTCGAATGCATCTTCTGCTCTTTAGCTGCAGCTATGCCAATTTCAACAATCCAATCGCCCAGTTTAACGTTAACATCCTTTTGCCGTTCTACGGTTTTCATTTCATATTGATTGTGGTTCAAATGTGGTCCAAACAAACAAAAATTGTGCTACTTTTGTAATTCGCGCATGGTTTACGGTATTGGAACTCAATCTATGTATATGTGTGTGTGTATTACTAATGCAATATTTATGTAGTGTTGAGTTTAATTTTACTTTTTTTGTTTACTTTTGCTATTTTCAAATGAAAACGAAAGTCATTGCTATTTTGCATTTGTGTATGCGATTTTTCATCGTCTGCCTCTAAATATACTATTTTTTTTTGTTTAAGTAAATAAATGCTAAGGTTCTATTGCACCCCGGTACATGAATTTTCTTTTGTTTTGTTTGCTTGTTTTGTTATTATCATAAATTGTTTCATATTTCTTTTGTCCCTTAATTTGCTAAAAGTGTTCGCCTTTTAATCGTTTTATTTTCTTAAAATAAAGTATTTAAATTGTTGTTGCTGTTGTGTTGATGGCTGCTGTTAGCTCGCGTTAAACCGTTAACTGCACATCTCAGTTACGTCTCGGCGACGTAATTTATGTCCATTGTTGTTGGTACAGTTGTTAATTGCGGCTGGTTTTGTGGTTGTGGTCGCTGCTGTTGATGAGTGTGTCGCATTTTAGGCTTTTTAAGGTCACCTTGTACTGCTGCTGCTGAAGAAATCTGCAAAATAAATGGCAAAGAGTAAATTAACACGAGAAACTAGAAGTAGCTGCACTACAAACAGCCGCTTAACACTGCTTGGCATGGCTTAAAAAAGTCGTAAAATGGTTTTGAAATTGCACTTACGTGGATCGAAGCTGAAATTCATTGTCGGATCGGGTGGTGTATTGAGCAGCGATGCATTGCCGCCACCATTACCGCCGCCTTGCGTTGCCTGCTGCTGTTGCGCCATGCCATTGCCGCCAGCGCCCACCGACATTGGCCCCTGTTGGCCGCCGCCTAGCGGACTTTGTGGCGTTGCGGTGACACGTAGACCGCCGCCAGCGCCGCCGCCACCTGGCACACCGTTGCCTCCACTGCCAGCGCCACCAGCACCACTAGCCGCCGCCGCTGCTGCCGCTGCGGCAGTCTGTTGCTGTGCACGTCCGCTAACGACTGCGCGCAATTCCTGCTTTACGAATTCCGAGGAGTTGGCTGCGTTGCCAGCTGCAATGAATATGCAATCATGGCCAGAGAAGAGAAAAAGAGACAATCAAGTTTAAGTTAAAGGTGCAAGTGGCTTAAGCAAATCAATTCAAGACGAGGGTCAGTGGAGCGGAGGGAGAGTGAGGGGCGTTTTGCATTAGATACACAAGGCGTTGTTCCTGATTTGGCGCTTAATATATATATAGAGAGATATAGTTCATATTTACAGTGGAAGTGCATGGCGTATGAAAAGAGAGCAAGTAGAGCAAGTGAGATTTAAAGTATACTAGAAAATAGAATGAAAGTGAAGGTTGAGCCGCGCTCTTAAGGGGCTGTTATAAATTTGTTGTTGTAACATTTAAACACAAACACAAATACAAACGGAAATACATAAATACAACAATAAAATACGAAAGCAGAGAAGGTAAAAACTTTAAGAGAATATAATGAATAGTTATAAATTAAGCTGCAACAAAGATTTAAGCCCATAATGAAACTAAAGAACGACAGAGCAAGCTAAGTTGTTGGGGAAAAGGAGTTAAAGGTGTGTTTGTGAGGTGACAAGTGTCTGTATGGAATGTGAGAGTGTTGCTGATTTAGTGTTTGATATTATAGTACAACACAAAAACAGTAAATTAGAAAAAGTAAAAAAAAATAAAATTGTAAGAAGAAAAGTTAGCATAGATACAGCCAATTCCACTTTTTTATAAACGTATCTGAAAACAGTATTCTGCAGTTGAGTGAACGTGGCTACAGCTAAAACTACGAGCTAGAAAAATGGTAAAATATTACAGGAGCGACACCATGAGAGATGACAATAAACCGAATAGATATCGCAGATTAGTTGTGAAAATTTTTGAAAATACTGTTGACATTGTATTCTGAAACTACACCATGAAAATTTACATTTGAGTTTAGAGATTGTAAAGTAATTAACAAAATATTTTACAACTTTTCATAAACCCTTCATTCTTCATTTGTATGAAGAAGAAATTCTAGCAAATATTTTGGAATTAGCTATTTGCCATCCAGTTCAGTTACTACCAAACAAAAGTGCTTAAAAGTTACTACATTGATGAGTGGGTTTCTTGGGGGAAAACAGTTTAGCACATTTATCTTACGAGTTATTTACAGCTGAAGACCACAAATCGTCTAAGGGTAGAAATATAACAGACATGGACTGTGAACAAGACTGAGTGATTCCTCAGGTGGATGTGTAAATAATGTAGCATTGTGTTTTTTTATATACGCGACATTTATGATACGACAAGTAAATGGAATGTATGCGTTGCGTCTCTAAACCAACATTTATGTTACATTTATATTTATTGCAACTTTAGCACAGAACCATGATGTATGTTTGTGTCTTCATGTTATTGTTATGTACACGGCATAATGTTTTGTATGTAGGTGTGCAATGAGTCGTTTTGATGTGAGCCTTGGGGCAGGTTTGGTGTGGGGGGAGTACATAGAGGCACACGAGTATATGCAGTTATGTAGTCTATGTGGGTATGTATTTCCGCTTACCGGCCTGCGTGCGACCATAGAAATCATTTGGCGGCTGTGGTGGTGGTCCCTGTGCTGCAGCATGTTGCATATTATTGTACATCATGCTGCCAAAGCCGCCGCCCCCGCCATTCATGCCAATGCTGGTGGCAGCGCCATTGCCGCTGCCGGCAACGCCGCCGCTGTTATCGTGATTGGTGGTGGATGTGTTACCGAATGGGCGTGGTGAGCCTGTTTATTTTGTTAACAGTTATTTGTTTGTCGATTTATTGTTTTTTTTTTTAATTATTTGAAGGGGACAAAGTAACGAAAGAGACGCATGAGTCGGATTTCAAAATACTTGTGGACAGTTTTGTTTTGTTAAACAAGCTTAAAAGTTAAATGCATGTAGTTGCGTTTGTATGTTAAAATGATACAGCTGGCATATGTGATGAGGGCATTCAGTAGCTATAGGAATTATGTGTAGTTTTGAACTAATGCAACCAACTTGAGTATGGTTTCGTTTTAAATGGAGAAGCTGTCATAAACTGTTACAGCATCATTTTGGCCATTGGAATGCATTAAGAAATGGGAGAGCATTTAGTAAATGCCAGGAGTTGGTGCTTTGACAGCGACTATAATTAGCCTAGAATGAGCGCTCAATGCGCAGAAAATCCACTAATATAAACAAACGTTTAAGTAGATGTAATGATACTTTGTAAAGCTAGCTGAGCTATAAGATCGGTGCGCGATCGCAAACAAAACCGTCTGGCTACAAATAACGTCAGCATTTTTGTTAAAAATGCAGCACATCAGTTGAACTACCCACCGGGTAAGTGTTGTGTCGCCTGCGGCACACTGCTCTGGCGCTGCATGCGCTGCATCTGCTGCTGTTGCTGGAAAACATTGGCGCCCGGCCCGCCGTACGGCGACTGCGGTGAGGGCGACGTAGGTGGTCCACTGAAGCCGCCACTGTCGCCGCCTTGAAAAGAGCTTTGCCGCTGCAGTCCCACAGTGCCTCCTGCCGCGCCGCCCGGCACACCGCCACTGGGCGAATTGAGGCCACGTCGCTGATTTTGATACTGGCGTGCCGTGTATGGACTGACGCCCTACGCGTAGCAGAGAGTAATAAATTAGCAAAATGCATTCATTTGCGTAAGCAACATGATTACGTACCTGCAATTGCGCGCTCAGCATGGGATTGTGTTGCTGCAGCGAATGGCCGCGCTGTGTGGGCGCATTCGATTGCGCACCACCTGCGCCGCCAGCCGCTGCCCACTGTTGTGCCGAAATGTTGGGCATGCCGCCCGGTGATTGCACGCCCGTGCCGCCGCCGCCGCCAAAGGGCGGCTGACGCGGCGATAGCTGCGCTGCTACAGCGCCGCCAGCGGCCTGTGCTGCTTGAAAGGCGGCCAGCTGTTGTTGCTGCTGCTGTTGCGCTGCGTTCACCTGTTGCTGCTGCTGTTGCGACAGTTGCTGCTGTTGCTGCGGCGAGAGACGTTGCGCTGTTTGTGGGAATTGTGGCGCGTAAGCTGGGAAAAAAACAATTGGCAACAAATTCAATCAATAATTACAAACATCTGCTCAACAGACACACCCACCTGGATTGGATTGCGGACTGAAGGGTGCGTTGCGTTGGCCTGGGCTCAGCTGCTGCTGTTGTTGTATCATACTCTGCGCGAAATTCGGACTCAGCTGCGAATCGGGCGGCAGATTGGTGCGCGACAGGGAAACGTTCGGCGCCACTGTTGTGTTGAGCAGTGTGCCAATGTTATTGAGGCCCGGATTCAGACCTGTAAACACAGCGAGCGCTGCATGAGGAGAATTTCGCACGACAACAAGCGAGTCGTTTTTGCACTTACACAACTGATCGTTGCGTGCCGTCGCACTTTCGGGCACCAGCAGCTGCTGCTTCTGTTGCTGCTGCAGCAGTCGTTCCTTCTGCTGCTGCTGTTGCTGTCGCAGCCGATACTGCTGTTGCGCCGGCATGACGTTGCCGCCCGGCGTGGTCACCGCATTCATGGGGCCGCGGCCGCGCGCTGCCGTGTACATGGGCGGCGGTCGCTGAAAGCCCTGATTCGCATTCGCGCGCATAGCCTCCAGCATTTGCTGCACGGGCGCCTGCTGCGGTCCGCCCGCCTGGCCGCTGCGCAACATCTGCTGCAGCATTTGCTGCTGCTGGAACTGGTGTTGCTGCTGCTGCTGTTGCTGCTGATGCGTCAGTGCGCTGAGCATGTTGCCCGGATAGGCGGGCGGCTGTGGCTGTGACTGGTGATGCTGCTGCTCCTGCAGCTGCGACGTCTCCATGATCAGCGACTTTTGTATCTCGTTGATGGCCATGGCAGTGGGTGTTTGCGGCGCAAAGGGCTGATCGTCCGACACGTAGTCCATGACGCTGTCGAGTATCTTCGACAGCTCCGAGTCGCCGTCGATGCCCAGCGAGGGCAGCTGTGCGCCGGCCAGCGACGTGACTGTCGATGTCGCGCCGCCGTTGCCTGAGGTAGCTGTTGTATTGTGTGGAGGTGTGGCAAAGGTGTGTGCGTCAGTCGCTGCGTAGCTCATCTGGGGCGGCTGCTGTTGTTGCTGCTGCTGCTGTTGCTGCTGCTGCTGTTGTTGCTGCTGCTGTTGCTGCTGCTGTTGTTGCTGCTGCTGCAGCTGCTGAACACGTTGCAGACCCAACACGGTGCCGACACCGCCGCCCAGCGTGTGCTGCGTCTGCTGCATTGTGAGGTAGACGTCGGAAGGCTGCTTGCGTAGACCGCGACCGCCACCGGTGGTGCTGCTGGCGCTCCCCGCTGCTGTCGTAGCGCTTTTCGTCGACATGCCGAGACTGCTGGCCGTCGTGCCGCCGCCCAGGCCGCCCAGCGTCGAACTCACCCGACTCGCCGTTGGCGCTATGTCGGGAATGGTCTTCACCTGAGGTGGCACAGTGACTATGGGGTTTTTTGGCGGATTCTCCAGCAGCGAGGCCAGCATTTTGTTGTTTTCGCGCAACTTGGACGGGCGATCGTTTTCGCGCTTCGCCGAAATGCCGTCATCGGGCTCGTTGAGCGAACGTTTGCGCGTCGCCGGATCACTCTGAATCTTGAGAATCTTCAGCAGATCCTCATGTGTCAGATCTTTGGAGTGGTGCGGCCCGTGACCGTGTCCGTGGCCATGCCCGTGACCATAGTGGCCGTCGTCCTTTTGCAGCTGGCGCATCAGTTCGCTCTGGCGGCCAGTCGAAGTGCCCTTAACATCGTCGTCCTCGGATTTTTCGTTCAAGAGCTGAAAGGACAAGAGGGACCAATATAAGAAACATAGTGGCCAAAGTGAAAGAGAGACAAAACAGAGAAAAACCAAAAACGTGCAGTTAATCATTTACAATTATTTATGTAAATACGAGTTCTTGGAATATTATGAGAATACTTAACCCTTTCGCTACAGGTTTTTACTGGGGAAAGTTACATTTTTAAATTTTACGTCTTAGGCTTCTATGTGGTTATATTAGCAACATTCCCTAAGACATTTTTTAATTTTTATACTCGGACCCTGTATTTTAGAGCGTTTTTTTATGAGAGCAACCACATCGTTGTGGCTGTAATAATTACTTAAACATAAAACTTTTTACGCATAACCAAAATTTGAATATTTCTTCATTTACTTCAGCCAAAATTAAAAAAAAAAGTATCTAAATTGAAAGAAAATGTCAAATTAAAAAGTTCTCTAATTTTTTCTGCTTCTTTTTCCTTTACTATGTCAAGATATGCCATTAAAAAACGTGTATACTTCTCTTCTTTAACCTTAATATTCAGTTTATTAATTTCGTATTTTTCCTAAAACTTCAAACTATTCTAAAGACCAACAAAAAATGTATTCTTCCAACCATAGAGGATGCAGACGTCCATAAAGTAGCATGTTGCCATGTGGCAACAAAATAGCGAAAGGGTTAAAAGGAGATTTCAGTAACAAATTAAAAAGCCGAATTAGTTTTCGTGAGTTTTGAGTAACTGCAAACAGGTGCATGAACAAAATGTTGCTCAGAGATTACATAAAAGTGAGCATAGGTACTGGCTGCATTAATATGTTTTAGATGAGAATAAATCTGCATACTAAAAGACGACGATTGACTATTGGATGCGAATATTCGGACGCGAAATTTGTCTCGGAACTTAAATAAAAGTCAGGAAAAATACTCTCTGTATTGTTACTTTTAGTTCAAAACAAATCTGCGTTCAAAAAGACAACTGTTGCCCAGCTATCTTCTAAGAAATTTGGCGTAATTCAATGAAAATGTGGGCATTATGCAATTTTTAAATGCTGGACTGGAGAAATGTTATCAACGGCTAATGAACGTAATCAACATTCGCCCAAAAATAAATCCGATTTGCCTTGTTTACAACATTCTCCGATCGATATCAAGCATGATTGATTGCGTGACTTGTGTATTAGTAAATACGTGGGAAGAAGTGGGTGGTGGGGTCAACTACTTACCGACAGCAGCATTTGATTGCTGGAGTTTGTCGATTTGGGCATCGCGCCGCCACCAAACAAACGCGCCCCCTGTGCGCCGGCAGCGCCCATTTTGAACATGCCAGAAACGCCTGGGCCCCTACCACTACCGCCGGGACCACCACCATCCTTATCATCTTCCGCATTGAGTAGGCCCTGATTGTAAAACTTTGAGAGATTAAAGAGAGCACATGAATATACACAAAAGAGACGGAGACACGTGCCAACTGCACAGCCCAAACAATACTAAAACACACGAAAAAACACACACACACTAACGCAGAGGCATTGCACAGAACAGAACAGCTGGTTACCTTGTGGCGCATATTGTGGTGATCCTTGTCGTCGCCATCGACCGAATGCATGGATGAGGAATGCGAGTGGGATTTGTTGGTGAGCAGATGACGCAGGCGCTCCGACTCGGGCTGTGGTTGTGGTGGCGTGTGCTGCGACTGCTGGCCCATGCCGCCGCCGACGGTGGTCAGCAGCGATGGTCCACCGTTGGGCAGATTACCCATTGTGCCGCCCATTTGCGCCGGATTGTTGTTGGCGCTGCCGCTGCTCGCGTTGCTGTTGCCGCTGGTGTTGAGGTGCTCCTTATCGGGCGTCTTGTCGCTCGCATCGAACGAGGGAAACCCGAAACCGTACGGCCCGCCGCCCGGTCCAGCCGACGATGGCTGGCTGGCGTTCGACTGTGGCGACGGCAAACTGGCGGCCGAGTGCGACGACAGCTGATATGGGGTCGACGGCGAGGCGCACACGGCCGGACTGAAGCCGTGTCCGGCCGATGGTGGGCGTGGCGTGCTCACTGGCGTGGTGACGGAGGCGCGCGAATTGGGCCGCGAGTCCGTCCAGCCGGTGGCGTCTATTTCGAAATTGGAATGTGTCAAGTCAAAGTCGAATGGGTCGGCGCTGTAGAAGGAGGGCGCCTCCGGCCCGGCGGGCGATGCCGTAAACGAGTTCACCAGCGTGGAATTGTTTGAAGCTGCTGCAGAGGTGACGGTGACACTGTTGTTGTTGCGTTGCACATTGCCGCCGGTGCCGTTAATGACAGCGGACGTCATAAGCGGACCGCCGACATTGGTGGTTTGAGTGTTGTGCGGCGGCATGCCACCGCCGCCCATCAGGCCGCCCAGCAAGTGGGCGCCACCAACGCCCACCAGCGCCGAAGCGGAGCAGGATGAGCAGGATGAGTTATTGTTGACAATCGAATCGAGCGGCAACGAAAGCGGCGACACGAGCGACGAGCCAGGCGACATGCCCGACATACTTCCCCCGCCGCCCATTGGCAGCATGCCAACCATGCCCATGTTGCCGGCACTGTTGCCGCCGCTGCCAATTTCACTCTCATTGTTCAGTACGGTTTGCACGGACATGATGAAATCGCTCTCGCCCTGCGTCTGATTGAGAAAGAGTCGCGAATTGGCCTTCACGTGCACGTACACGTCGGGCGTGCCCAGACGCAGGCGAAACGGACGTGACACCACATTCGAGATGGGTGGATTGATAAGCGCGTTGGTGCCGCCGGGACCGGCGCCGGTCAGTTGCGTGGGCGTATTAGGCACGTTCACTGCGTCCGCCGAGTCCTGCACCTCGCGCATGTGCGTCTTGAGCGCATTGAGGTCCTGCGGATGGCAGAGATCCTGCAGCAGCCGGCCCAGCCAGCCGTGCAGGTGCTGGCGAAAGGGCTCGCGCAACGCAGTCGTATCCAGATTGAGTATCTTGCCGTGTAGGTCGAGTTTGAAGGTCAACTGCTCGATGGGCTGCTGCTGCACGTGCTGCTGTATGTTGAGCTCAAGCGGCGACTCGTCCTCGGGTCGGGTAATCAGACACAGCACCGAAGACGCCGAATCGCCATCATCTGCAAACCGAACAGAGAGACAAAGAATTTAATAAAACTCAGTGGAACAGCACAACAACCAATGAGAATGCTTACCCTTCACTGGAGCCGCTATCAAAACGACCTCCTCGTATTTGTCCTGCTGCGCGTGTGGCCGCAGCGGTTTTTGGTCCATAGCATCGTTGCCGGTCGAGCCGGCCGATGTTTGCGTTGCGGAACGCGTGTCCTTGACTAGCATTCGAACTTTGGTCGAAATGCTGCGCTTCGTCTTCGAGCCACCGCCGCCGCCACTGCCACCCGCGCCGCCACTCGACGCGGACGTGGAGTGCTGCGAGCTGGTGCCGTCGTCCTGCTCCGTCCAGCTGCCGCCCTGCGGCGCGTTTCCACTCGGCCCAATATGAATGCCGCTCCCACCTGACCCAACGCCGCCGCCGCCTCCTCCGCTATACGACATATTGTTTATGATCGGATCGAGCTTCGCATGATCGCCCGAGTACAGGTACAGTTTGAGCGGTCGGCGATACAGCTCCTGCTTCTCATAGCCGATCAGTTCGCGTATGTTCTGCGTGCACGACTCGATAATGCCGTCGGCGTTAACCTGCAGCAGCACCCAGCCCACCGACGAGATGTAGTGCTCGAGCGCCTCAAAGTATGCCGATATCTCGGGCACCTGGCCGTTCAGCAGTGACGGCTCGGGCAGTGGCGGTTCCGTCGACGAGACGTCGCCCTGCTGCACCGGATGTATGGAACAGTTGTCGGTGGCGCAGCGGGTGCAACGTGTTGAGGTTGTATTGTTGTTGTTGCTGTTGGAATTTGAAGCCGCTGTTGTGTTGCTGTTGGTATTGTTAGACAACGACGCATTCGCAACGGAGGAAGAGGATGTTGAGGAGGAAATATCACGACTTTGGCCTTTGTCACAAATATCACGGTACTGTAAATACAAATACAAAAAAATACAAATACAAAATACAAAAATTAGGTTAAATTCGTTTTTATTTTGAATTAAAGAAATTAAAAAAAATTGTTTTTGTTAAAAGTTTGAGTTTATATTGAAAAGTGCTCAATTTTGTTTATTATATTTAAACAGAAATGTAATAGAAGTGTGTTTAAAGTTGTTTTTTTTAATCAATTGGATGTTTTATCTTTATTTATTTTGAAATTAATTTTAAATTAATTATTTAGAATTTACTAAACACTGCTCAAATGTTGGCGTTCAAAAACCTTGGCTTAATAATGAAATTTAAAAATTCCCCACAAGCCAATTAATAAATTTCGGCTTACAAAAAAGTTGAATATGTGCAGTTCTGACCCTCTTCAACAGCGTTTAATTTTAAAATAATCCAACAAAATTACAACAAATTATTCTAAGCAAGCAGCTCAACTTGATTGCTTTCGAGACTTCCAATACTAATCGTTTTGTTAAGTTCATTCTTGAAATCCGCCAGATCTCGACAAACGGACAACATGTGCTTTCGAATGTCAACAACAAACCCGCAAACTCGCGCAGTCGCGACGGGGGATTGAGGCAACTCACGTTTCGCTGTCATTGCCGGCGTGCATCACTTGTCGAAAATACACACCGCAAGTTCACTCAACCCGATCGCGTGTAATAGAAAACGATTTCTCAACTTTATAATCGATGCACTTTTTCAAAGAACTTCTAATGACGTTTGACTTTGCAATTTTTGATTTTGTTTTTGAAAATTTCACTTTCACAGAACTTGGCAGTAACTTTCAACGACTATCGACTTGTAAAGTGGAGTGGAAAAGGTGCTGGAAAATAAACGTTGCGTTGGCTGTATTCGAGCACAAAAACAATAACAAAAGCCAATCGAGCGCCAATGCCGAAAATGCTGCAGAAACAACAACAACAACAACAACTGCCGCTGCCGATATCGTCGAAATACTGCGACAGCGATGGTGAGTGAACGCAAATAAAACAAATACAACAATGCACAGAGAGCGCGAGTTGAGGAGAAATTCAATTACAACAACAACAAATAGTACGAACGATCGTAAAAATGCGACGTACACGAAATTCAATAAATTCTTATCTTTTTGTCTTGACCACCTCCCCCTCTTCCACATGTTGTGGGAAGTCCATGAACGTTTGACAGTGTTGCTATTTAGATTTTGGAGATTTTAATTCGGCGTCGCGCACAGTGATTCGTCTCCATACAACCGCGGGACAAAATTAGACGGAGTGGTCCGTTCTTCATAAAATTTGGTGTACTAGTTGATCATGGTCTGCTGAATTGAAATCTCCATTTTGTTTCTTTTAAACTTTTGTAGTTTAGCAATGTCTGAGACTTAAATTTTAAATTTTCGTCATTTTTGGTGATCTATAGCAACGAGTGTGTTGCCTAGATTTTTCAGATTTTACATTTAATCGGTAACGTCAACATTGGTAATTGCAAAGAGTAACATAAATTGTCTTAGGAGCCTTTAGTTTTGCAATAAAAATGATAATAATAGACGTATGTTTTGCTTTTTTGCAGTTTTCTCAATTTTTCATGCTGATTGCATACTTTTAGGGAAGAAAAAAGAAATGTTGTCGAAAAATAGGTGTTTAGACCACTTTTCAAATTGAATTATTTTCTGAGATCGGAAGATATCGGAGGATGTAATTACATTATCAGACAAAGAAAGAATGCTTATTAAAATTTTAAAAAATCCAGGAACACACTTTCACATACTTTTTAAATATTTTCCTCTAAGTTTTGCCAATTTTCAGATTTTTAATTTAGAAAAATATTTTGAATTAAAAGTGATGTAAAAGCTTTAGGTTTGCAAATTTTAAGAAAACATTAAAAGTGAAAATGGCCATATCATTTCTTAATCTATATTGAAAGTTTCAACAACTTCTTGGCCACCATGTATTTTTAAAATTTTTTTTTACTCAATAGACTAGAAAACAGAAAATATGTGATTACATTTTTTTGTGAAAAAAGTTTCAACTTTGAGCCGCTTTTGCACACACACTAATTAATTTTTTGCACAGATTTTTTGGGGTTTTCTTAGTTGGAGTTTTACCTTTCAAATGACATCAAATACGTTAAATTCTGAGACTGTAAATTTTAGGAATTTTGTCTATGGAACGAATCACTGTGCCGTGGTGTGAATTCTTAATCGATAGTAGCATCGTTACTAAAGAGTTGCAATAGTTGTTGGAGAAGCAGTAATTGCAAAGTGGGCGTGGCTGTAATAATGGCTGATTTAAGTGATTTACAACGTGGGAAAGAGCTGCTCTTTGAACTAAAAAAAAAACAAACATAATGACTGAACAAAGATCAGAAGATAAAAAAGCCAATCGATATGAATTGAAATGAAGTCTAAAGAAAATTGAACACATTTTATTAGGTTTTCGGGCCGATTTTCATGCGGAAACGATTTGTAGCACATGCACAAAATTTCCTGAAAGAATTTTTTAATCGCAGAGATCTCTTTGATCAAAGTTATTGAGTGAGTAAATTCATTTGTTGCAATGCCAAGGAAGTTTAAGCTCTCGGAAAAAACTATGTCTCAGTAGTCAGTAGTCTTCAGCGTAGCATTAAGAAGAGTTTTTGGACGCTACATGAGGAAGAAGGCAGGAAAGTCTTCTTTAGAAACTTAAAAAAGTCTGAAAGTGGAAGAATTATCGATTGGTATAACTCAAATTTTAATAATACAGCGGCTACGATGGCTTGGACGATGAAGTTCCGACGAAATAGGTGTTGCTAGTTGGAGGTTGGACGACAAAAAGGGAGACCGTGACTCCGGTGGATGGACCAAGTTGAAAAAGCCCTAATATCTCTGTGGAAAACTGTGCTCAATTGGAAAAGGCAATATGAGTGGCTATGGCCAGTTAGGTAAGAAAGTAAAAAAATTGCATGATAAGTATTACTGAAGAAAAGTTTAATGAGAAACACCATGATTTCATGATCCTCTAATTACTCGACACAATATAGAAATAGTCGCGTTGTCGAATTGTTTTCAGTTTCAGACTAGTTTCAGTTATGGACTTCTGTGTGTCCGAACCTGGCATGGAATTACATAATGGGATTGTCAAAGGTTCAGTCGACTATTGGATAATCTTCAAACACTACAAAAGGTGAATTGGGACCAGTAACTGTAACCAATAGCGGGTAGCTTCAAATAAGCCTTCCAGCAATGATGCAAAGAAGACTCTTTGTCTCTCTTTGACACGGCCTGACTTTGCTAAGTAAGAGACCTGTAGACTATACTTAGAGTACGACAAGACAGTTCAATAGATAGTGTCCCAGCAAATATCGTGCGGCTAGTAGGAAATTGCGCATTGTCCAAAAACAACATTGCTCGTTGCTCTCTCATAAACCTTAAATCTCTTGAGAGTAGAAGAACCATCCTCTCTTTGGTGTTCGTCCATGAGGTTATTAGTGGATCTGTTGATTGTCCTGACCTCCTGAGTCTAATTAACTTCAATGTTCCTTCTCGTGTCCTCCGTCACTACGACTTATTTGTCATATCTCCCTGCAGGTCTAATTACGCCTTGAATGGCCCTTTGGTGAGAGCGCTGTCCGAATTTAACAAGATCTGTGGTTCTCTTAACCTCGATCTTTCGATCTCCAAACAAGAATTAAAATCACTTCTGAACGGCTTTTATAAATGACGTTATTCTTATTGTTATTCTACTCTTAAGTTATATTCCTATTGTTATTCTATTTTTAAGTTCTTATATTGTTGTCTGCCTAGTCTGTAAGTTCATTTACTGTAGACTTGAAATAAATGAAAATGAAATGAAATGAAAATTATGTTTTAGCCACGGTATTCATCGGACTTGGCTGTCTGCGACTGTTCTGATAACTGAAAAAGCCAATTAAAGGACGAAGACTTGCCGGGATTTATCTCCTCAATCATCAACCTCATGTAATCTTGTCTCAACCATTGAATTCAACGGACTTGGCTTGCTGCAACTGTTCAAAAAACTGAAAAGACCCATGAAAGGATGGAGATTTGCCACGTTTGAGCAGATAACCTCGATCGAGAACTCAGGGCTATACAAAAAAAATACTTATAACAGAGGTGCTTTGATGATTGAAAAGCAATGTCACAAGTGTATGCAGTGGCGCACACAGTATTTCAATTTGGGGTGGGGGGGATTTTGCGTACAACTTTTAAGCCCAATTCCATTTGTAACCATATTTTGCACCGGCATTTTTTGTACAGTAGAATCTCGATAATCCGGACAATTAAAAACCAAACACTGTCCGAAATATCGAAATGTCCGGATTACCAAGATTACAAAAAAATTGATAAAAATACTACTGAACCCAAATGAAACTTATTATTTTTTATTGAATTATAACTATTTTTGCTTAAAATATTATTTCTAATATTTTATAAACATTTTTAACGATTTTGAAAGAAATTCGTAGTTTTCGTTTGGCGACATTTTGTTTCATGTTTGTAGAAATTGTTGATTTGCCTACATTGCACTCCACTGACAGTTGACGAAGTGACTTTCCTCGACTTATTTTGTTTCAAATTATTTTTTCTGGCCCACCGTTAAGAATGTACACTTTTTCTTAACTAAAGATTAAATTAAACTTTTAATTAACACCACTTGATTTTATTCAACCTCCTGTTTCACATCTGAACCAGCAAATACGACAGAAAAAGAAAGCATATCGGAATTCCTTGCATTTTATGAAAACATATATTTCAACAGAAAACGGGGACTTCTCGTAAAAAACAGACAAAAATTAGTGTCCGGATTTTTTAGTTAAATAAAATTTGTGGTGTCCAGATTACAGAGTCTACAATAGAAATCAATTGGGTGCCCGGATTACCGCGTTGTCCGTAATAGCGAGTGTCCGAATTATCGAGATTGTACTGTATTTAGAGGGGCGGAGTTGAACCCCTGAATATCCCTCCCTGTGTGCGCTACTGAGTGTAGGAGGGTAGGAGAAAATTACATATTTTCCGAGAAAAATTAAAAGCCTGAGGGTTAATTTCAACTCACAAGACAGCAATAAATTCCAATGCCGGAGACTTCAGTACGAAGTAAATGTATGGAAAATAATCTTCTGTGGATAAAACTTTTCTGGCCAACATTTTTTGTTAAGTTTGCTTGAAAGTATTTATTTTGGTAATTTCGCTGTGTGTACGTACTATACCTTCGATATATTATTTCCTTATCTCTGCTGTCTCATGTTGGGTATTAAGGTTAAGTGGGGGGGAGGAGGGCTCGTTGTTATAGTTTAGTGCTTCAGATTGCACCGATATGCAGATTAGCTACTTGTATTTCGATTTTAATGCCACTACTTATGACCATTAGCCACCCATAAGCACCACACTTTTTCGTTTAAGTATTAATTAATATGTAATGTGTATATGACAAACTAATATTTCAAGCACTTGACAGATCACTGACGATCTGCAGCAACGATTTCGAAACTTGCGGAAATTCACAATCATCACAAATGATGGGGATTGCAAACGTCACCCACGAAATCTGGCAGCACTGAGTGTCACTGTACGGCCAAAACACACACACACACACGATAGCGCACACGAACGGCACAAAGCACAGCCGAAAAAGCTTTTACGAACTTTGCGTATTGTTGTTGCCTTGCACTCGGTAATTTTGCATAGTGGGGGCCGCCGGCAAAAGTGTACAAATGGCAGACGATCGATGGATGGTTGCAGCGCGGCGAAACCGATCGCGTCGTAATGGTAAAATAACTATGGGAAAAATTCTGGCAACATTTTCAAACACTAAACGCAATTTAGCAAACACTGTGCGCGCCGTCAAAGACACTAACAAAATTGTGTTGTATGTACAGCACGAACAGCGGCAACGAACGCGATTCGAGTAGTTGCGGAAAAAAGCACCGAGTAAGCACTTCAAAGCACAAATAATAACAATAACAACCGCAATACGAAAGAATATGCGGGAAAGAATAATAATACACAACACTTTTGCACCTTATACGAGTACAACAACGCTGAGCGAATGCAGTTCGTTGATCTGTGCACGATGTGCGCGGCAATCGGAATTCGGCGAATGCGAAATGTGAAAAAGCCGAAGAAAGGAACGAACGTGGAATGAGAGCGCGTAGGGATTGGCGCGCAGCCGGTGGGCGGCGGGTGGTGCGATTCAACAGAGACAGACAGAGAGAGAGAGAGAGTGCGAAGGAAGGCGCCCAGAAGTGAGCAAGTAAAAAAAACAATAACAATTTAATTGTCACATTGTATTTGTAGAAAGCCAAAGCGCAAACATTGAAGTGCAGATCTAACTAGTGAAATGGAGAAATTATTAGCAAAGAAAATTCATATTTTAAAAGAATTTCATTTAAAAATAACTTGCAGTTATTTTCTGATTGAAGCGGCTGGCCGGTGTTCAATGCAGGCCATCAAAATAATAACAAAGCGCCACGCATTTCATTAGTCAGGGGTGAAGGTACTCGAAAAGAAAACACGCGCGCACAATAAGCAAACAACAAAAACAACAACAATAAGAGCGTCCAAGCAGCAGCAGCAGCATGAAAGAGCACATATCAGACCATTGAAACGCCATGAAAACAATGAAGCAACTACTATGAATGTGTCTGAACGTTTACAAAAGATCGACGAATTCAACGTTGCAGCTGTGACAGCCGGTAAAAATATGAAAGAAGAACTGTTGAACGTGTGCTCAAAGAAACTTTCTCTCTTTCGCTCATGCTCTCGCTGTCTTTCGGGCCACTGAGAATTGTTTCCTTTAAATTGGCTTCAAAGAAAACACTCAAGTTTATCTAAAAGCCACAGCAGTAAAGTAGAAGTAGAAAGTGAGAAACCCGGCAAAAAACATTTACGAAGAACTGAGCGGCTGTAGTTGGTGCACAGTGACGTCACAAGCCGCACCACACACACACACTTGCACAACACATATGCGGATGTATTCACGTACACACACACACATTCAAAAAGACTCATCGAGAGCAGAAAGTGTAATGACCGACCTTCGTTCGTTGATCGTTTGGGTCGTTGCTTGCTATTGTAGCGCATTCAATTTGGTGGCATGGACTTGGCGAAAAGGTGATTCGTTGCTTTGAGGAAATTCTATTACTTATTATTAAGAATTTAGTTTGAGGAGACCAATTTGAACATGAAATTTGTGGCTTTGGGTGGTCACCAAATAGTGATCATCCGACCGATGAGCGGTTGAATTTGTTTTGGTTTCAAAGGTTGCCGAATTTCATTACCTCACTGAAATAAGGTTGTCAACTTTTGTGAGATAATTAAATAAAAGCTGTAGATTTGTTTCGTTGAAAGCTTTTAATGATGTAATTTTGAAGGGACAATGCGAAAAAATTGTGCTGGAATTTTGGTTGTCATTTCAATGTAAATGACGCAAGGTTGCAGTGACTCAACTAAATCTTGGAGATAGAGATATGGTTTATTTATCGATATCAATTTATCATCAACTTCATCAATATCATCAATTCGAACTATAAATACTTCTACCCATTCTTGTGATCTAAGTGTTTTGTGGCAAATGCGAACAGGAAGACAAGATTTTTGTTTTTTTTAAATTGAATGTAGTAAAAAAAACATAAAAACGATGCAATACAATACAACAAAATTAAAAATACAATAAATAAATAATACTAGAGAATAGTTAAGAAATTTTTTTTACAATGTTTGTATTTAATTTACAATGCAAGACGTAAATATTTATTAACAAACTCAACAAAATTCGTAAAATATTTAAATATCTACCTAACTAAATAATACAAAAATACAAAAAACAATACAATACATTGCAATAAATAAATAATACAATAAATAAATAAATAAATAATATATAATAAATAATTTAATTTAATTTTTATTTTTTTTTTGCATAAAACTTTGATTGTGAGAGCACAGTTATTGAGAACAAACTCATAATTTTGGAGTTGGCATATGAGAAATAATTATATAAGGGAATGTCTGTTCCAGAAATGTGCCGCAGGTGCCGTGGTTTAGTTAATTAAAGCGCCTGTCCAGTAAAAAGGAGATCGTGAGTTCGAATCTCGCCGTGGCATTCAAATCTCCAATTAACAAGCAAGGGTTTTCACATTTTATAAAATCGGCTGGATTCACAGCCAATCAATACTTTGTTTAATATTCAAACTTAGTAAGAGTAAAATAAATACAAAAATACCAAAATAATCCGGTAGCGCCTAGCGTGACGATATGGTCTCACTAAACATGTACTAAAAAAATTAAACTTTTCAATTATATTTCACATTAAATCGCTCAAAACGAGTTTTTGCAAAATTCGAAAAAAATTCGGAAGAATTCCGGCACATTTGGATTATTCAAATTAAATATTGAACTGAGAGTAGTTCAGTAGTAAATTTTAAGTAAAATTTAATTTAAATTTAAATAGAATTCGGCAGTAGACTTTAATTACTTATTTAACTTAATATTTGGCATTCCTTAATTTATTTCAGATTATTTATTTTATTATTTTATAAATTTTATTCACTTTATAAACGAATTTTTACGTTTCTTATTAAAACAAAAACAAAAATTAAGGAAACAAATTACTTGAATTTTAGTTAACTTTTTTTAACTCTAGTTTCAGTTATTGTATTATATATTTGTGGGTGTTGTATTAATTATTTAGTTTAGTATTTAATGAATTTTGTTTAATTTATTAATAAATGGTTACGTCGTACTTTTACTTTTAAATAGAAAAATTATAAATTTTTGTCAGATTTTTTAATTTTAAAATAAACAAAAAATAGTAAAAAAGAAATTACGTAACTTTCCTCTAGTTCATTGTACTATTTAATTGTTGTATTGTATTGCATTGCTTTATTTAATTATTAATTATTATTTATTTTAATTATTATATTAATATTATTTTAATTTTTATTATTAATTATTTTAATTATTATTTTAATATTTTACGAATTTTGTATAAATTATTCATACATATTCACGTTTTGTATTTTAAATTAAATAAAAAATATATAGAAATATTTATTAACTTTTCTCTAGATTTTTTCAAGGTTTTTTTATTTGAAAATAAATGCAAAAATAGTAAAAAATAAATTTCTTAACTATTCTCTAGTATTATTTATTTATTTATGGTGTTATTTATTTATTGTATTGCATTGTATTGTTTTTTGTATTTTTGTATTATTTATTTGAGTTTATTAATAAATATTTATGTCTTGCACTGGAAATTAAATACAAACATTGTAAAAAAAATAACTTTACTATTCTCTAGTATGTATTATTTATTTATTGTATTTGTTATATTGTTGTATTGTATTGCATCGTTTTTTGTGTTTTTGTATTTTTTATTTATTTTAATAGTTTATGAAGTTTGTTTAGTTAATTAATAAAAGTTTACGCCTTGCATTTTAAATTAAATAAAAAAATTAAAAAAATCAATTTATTAACTTTTCTTTAATCTCAGTGGTTGTAAGTGTAGTATTTTTTATTTATTTCAAAATGTCACAAATTTATTTGATTTTTTAATTTAATTAATTTATTTGTTTGTGTTTTATTAATTAATAAATTTTCACTCCTTCTCTTCAAAGTTAAATACAAAAATAGTAAAAAATAAATGTCGTAAATATACTGCAGTTTAAGTTGTTGTATGCTTTGCATGTTGTTTTACATTTCATTGCCACCCGCATTTAGTTTTACCAGACACACACACACACTCACACAGTTTCATGAACCGCAGACAATTTCTCACCACTTCGCATACATTCTCGTACAATTTTATTGCCGTTACAACTGCTCGCTGCTATATAATTTATTGCTTTATTTTTTGTTTTTATTATTATTTACTAGGCGAATAGTTTGAAGTTTATGTTACGAAATAAATATTTTATGTCTTTTTAACAGCAGCTCATTGAGAGAAAAAAATTTTACTAGTCGACCAATTAAAGTTTGTTTTATTAATTTGTTGCATACAATTAGGCGGCAGTGGATAGTGTATGGTTTTTGACAAATTTTATAATGGGAAGATAGGTAAGTAGATGGGTGGGAGTGCCTGCTTCAAGGCCGAGCCCACTTAGGTCATAAGGACCATTGTGATAGCACAATCAATCGAACTAAAGTCGGAACACTCATTGAACTAGTTTGAGCTCTTTATGAAGTTTAATAGACAGTGTGCAGCCCTATTGGCCAGATCCCCTAGATTGTCCAAGAAAAAGTTGCCCAGGTGAGTCTTTCTTCTTCCAGATAATACGGAACCAGTGCATGGAAGGTGAAGCGCGGTTTCTTCCTCTTCCTCAATCATACAGATTCGACAGAAATCATTAGAAGGACTCTCTTGTTATTCTTTATACGTAGCTTACCTACAAATCCCTGGTAAATCTTAGATGCTCACTTAAGGTGTTCTTGCTGCTACAAAGTGTAATTCTAGTAAAACAAAATAGGGGTATTCACACCGAGCTCGTTACTTCGTTAATTCGGTACTTGGTAGTTTTCTACGTGTATTTTGTTTTTGTTCGATACACGAACACACACGAACACGAACAAAATACACGAACAAAACTACCGAGTACCGAACTAACAAAGTAACGAGCTCGGTGTGAATACCCCTAATTATTTTCTATTCAGCCAAATTGAGCTGAGAGTTGCTGCTACTCAAAGGTATAATAAAAATTATGCCCAGACATAAATTACGAAATAAAATACCACGTTCAGCAAATGACATCAATGCCTAAAAGGAACTTTTAGGCATTGAATGTGTTGAAACACATTTTATTATATTGTAAGTATATCTGTATATGTTTCTGACATCTGATGCAATCACTCGAAAGTCTGATGGAGACACCACTCAAAGATGGGATTTTTCGACATAAAAACTCGTTTCAATGCAGGCTGCTTACTTAATTTGCAAGGTCAGAAAATATAAACTCAATTTTACATATAGAAAAGTTGAAAAAAATAAGGATTCTTTTTTAATGTTAAATTATTCTTAGTAGAACTAAGAATAGGCTCAAGTACGAGTATGTCTCATATAAAAGCAGCCATCGCAAACTAATCAAACCTAATCTAGAACTGTTTAAACTGTCACGAAATATTGATTTAATCTGTATAGTTTCACTCACAAAGTCGATAATGTCATTAATGATCATTGAGTGGAAGATTATTATGTGGTAGTTAGATCTGTTTTGTTTGTCCTACAGGGTGTGCGCCACAACCAATTATCTGCCCGTATGTGTACGACATGGCAACACTAAATTAGCGCTGATAGCGCTGTACGGCGCCTAAACATATGCTATGACGCATTAAATTGCTGATATAAATTTATGCAGATACGCTGGCACGAGTACGAAAAAAAACTTAAAGAAAGTAAAAAAAAATGTGAAACTTAATTTCAGGCAAACTTTTGCAGAAACGTGTACATAAATTTAGTTATGCCATTTTGAGCTATAAATTTGTATTACCTCCATTAAAATCATATAGAATGATTAAGACATTTACGTGAAAATCTTATGAAATGATCAAGTTCAAAAAAGTTTTTAATGGCTTTACGCAAAGATAGTTTTGTGAATATACATATATTGTGACGATAAGGCTCGCCGTCACTGTGAAGAAATACTGGGATGTTTGAGA
The DNA here is from genome assembly GCA_964056695.1 of Melieria picta. NCBI lineage: Eukaryota > Metazoa > Arthropoda > Insecta > Diptera > Ulidiidae > Melieria > Melieria picta. The sequence goes on along the minus strand of OZ057399.1, from coordinate 75,635,878 downwards.
ACGATTTGCGCTCCGAGCATGGCATACTTTTAGGGGCATGGTAATTTTAATGGAACTAATTAATTACTGCGTTGAAGATCTATTTTGGGTCTTTTAGGTCGTTTAGATGGATTTAGAGAAATTGGATTTAGAATTTGAATAAATTTTAATAGAAAAAAGTCCATTTCGGATCTGTTAGGCAGTTTAGATGGATTTATAGAAATTGAATTTTAAAATATAAGAAGATCTAGTTTGGGTCTTTTAGGCCGTTTAGATGGATTTATAGAAATTAGATTTAGAATTTGAATAAATTTTAATAGAAACAAGTCCATTTCGGATCTGTTAGGTAGTTTCAATGAATTTATAGAAATTGGATTTTAAATATAATTGATTTTTGGTTCAGAAGAGTGTCTATTTTGATTTATTGGATTTTAAAATATAATTGATTTTTGCTTCGATTTTGTTTTGTTTTTGTTGTTGGATAGATTTATGTGCATTGAATTTAGAATTTAAATTAATTTTTCCATAGAAAGGAGTATTTATTGGGGTTGAATGCTGAAGTTAGCTCACTCACATTATCGACAAAAGGTTTTCGCAGCACTTTGTAGTTCTTGAAGACCTACAGAAGTACAATTGTCTCTCAAATATGAATGAATTTCAGAAACTAACATCTCTTTTCAATTAAATGCCTCCACTGTCAATTAATTGACATACTTTTTGCATTATAGGTAAATACGAGTATATATTAAAATCACCAAAAGTCATCAGTCAATCAATCCAATCAATCAATGCCTTCCATATTGAAATTTCTGCTAGTGCAGCTTCTAAAAATAGCCCTTTGCGGCCAACAACAAACATGAATGGCAAAGTTCACTTTTCCCGAAAACTGTTTATTGGAAAGTTGCTACTTATCGGCAAATTTTGTTTATCAGTGCTTCACACTTGCTGTGCGTTGTTCGAGCACATTTCACTAAACTTTCGAGCAAAAATGTTGGGCGCGTTCACAACTGGCGCATTGTGCGGCCGTGCGCTAAGTGGCGCCGTGGCTTAGTTGGTTAAAGCGCCTGTCTAGTAAACAGGAGATCGTGAGTTCGAATCTCGCCGGGGCCTGACCAGCACACATCCACCCACAAGGAGGAGTGCAGTTGGCATAAACTGTGCTAAGCTATCGAAGGGGGTAGTGATTGCTGAGCATTAATTTTTGTTGTAACATACAAATATTTCGAATTTAAATTTAATAACAAAACTTCAAATGTTAAAATATAAACTTCAAACGAAAAACAGCAGAATGCGGCAAAACTCAAAGCACAGAGAAGACGACAACACAAATAACTACTTGGACAAACAACAGAAATAGGCATGACGCGCTGCTCTTTGTTGTGGTTCTTGTTGTTGTTGTTTTATTTCTTGCTTTGCTGCCAAGCGCTGCTAATGGTTTCAGTGGCAATGGCAGTGGCAAGTGTTGCGATGACGTAAGTTTAGTTCGACACTATTTAATTTGAAATTTATTTGAAACCAAAAACAAAACAACAACAATGTTCTAGTGTTTTCCTAATTTTTACTATATTACTTATTTTTTACAAATTTTTGGGTTATTTTTCGAAATATTGTATGCATTTGATGTGGTTTTGGGTTGTAAAATATTTATTATAAAAATTTAAATAAGTTTGATAATTTTTATTACATGTATTATTATTTTTTCCACGAATTGGTTTCTTTTTAATTTTCACAATTTTTATTTACTTATTTATTTGTTTATTTATTTATTATTTTTATTTATTATAATTTTTTTTAAATTTTTGTATTTGTTTTTATTTATTATTTATTAATTGTTTTTTTATTTATTTATTAGTTTTCGTTTATTTATTTATTTGTTTTTTTATTTTATTTACTTCTTTTGCACAAATTTTTTGTTTTTTTTCAACAACGAATTTAAAAGAATAACTAAGTTCTTTTAACACTAGAAGTACCGGGAGCGGTCATTTGACGGTTTTCAGTTTTTGATTAACCGTAGCTCGAAAACGGTTTAAGTTACGAATCTGGTTCTCCTTGACTTTTAATATTTTACACTAAGCTCGATATTCTAATATTTTGCAATCACTGCGCCGATCTGTTCTCTTTATATCATCGATTTTACCTACTAGTACCACGAGCGGTCAAATGACGGTTAACTACGTATCCATGGAAATAACATTATAACATTCACAAAAAAGTCAAAGATGGTACAAATTTTACAAGAACTTATGTCTTGCCTTCTGTTTTATATTAAATTTACAACCGACTTTTATATATTTATGAATTTCAATGTAAAAACAAAAATGCATTATTTTACGTGTTGTGTTTGAAAGCATGAGCAGAAAGCGACAAGACGAAATTTACTATGGTCATGAGTAGTAGCTTTACTTTTAAAATATTTGCCAAAACTATACTTTTCTACATTCAAGAACATAAATGAATGTTGTTTTAATGCTTACAATGAAAAACTTCTGCAGATTCAACCGATTTCGTTAAAAGCTCTGAATACCGTCATTTGTCCGCTCGTGGTACTAGTAGGTATGAGCAAAACCCGGTACTCCTAGTGTTAAATTCGTTGTTTTTTTCGAAATTTTTTATGCATAAAATTTACATAATTTGATGTGGTTTTGAGTTGTAAAATTTTTATTACAAAAATTTAAATAAGTTTAATAATTTTTATTATATTATTATTTTTTCACAAATTGGTTTCTTTATACAGTACTTTTCGTTTATAACGAACCCGTTTAAAACGATTTTCCGCCTAAAACGAACCAATTTCAAAAGTACGTGCTTTATGTTTTCGCTTATTACGGGCCCCTTTTTAAGCGAACTTTCGGTTAAAACGAACCATTTTGCCCAGTCCCTCGAAGTTCGCTTTAAGCGAAAAGTACTGTACTTTTTACAATTTTTGTTTACTTATTTATTCATTTATTTATTTCAAATTTATTATTTTTTTATTATTATTTATTATTATTGAGTTTTTAATTTTTTTTATTTATTTTTTAATATTAATTATTTATTATTTATTATTTAATATTAATTATTTATTATTTTTATTTATTTATTTATTAGTTTTTTATATTTTTTACTTCTTTTGTACACATTTTTTGTTTTTTTTTCGTTTAGTAATTTTTTTATATTCGTTGTTTTTTTCGAAAAATTTTTTTCGTAAAAGTTATATAATTTGATGTGGTTTAGAGTTATAAAATGTTTAGTATAAAAATTTGGATAATCTTAATAATGTTTATTATATCTATTATTATTTTTTCACAGATTAATTTCTTTTTAATTTTCACGATTTTTATTTACTTATTTATTTATTTATTATTTATTATTTTTTCTTTATTATTTATTTTAAAAAATAAAAAAAAGTAAAATTTATATAGTTTGATGTGGTTTTGAGTATAAAATTTTTATTATAAACATTTTCATATTTTTAATAATGTTTATTATATTATTATTTTTTTCACAGATTGGTTTCTTTTTAATTTTCACAATTTTTATTTACATATTTATTTATTATTTATTATTTTTTCGTTATTATTATTAATTTTGTAATTTTTTTTGTTATTAGATATTTATTATTTATTTTTAATTATTTATTATTAATTATTTATTACTTATTTATAATTTATTTATTTATTAGTTTTTGTTTATTTATTTATATGTTTATTTATTTACTTCCTTTGCACCTTCGACAATTTGTATCCTTTCGACAATTTGTATGCGTAAAATTTACATAACTTGATTTGGTTTCGATTTTCAAAATCGTTAGCCACTTTGCTTGGCTGTGCTGGTGGTTGCCACTGAATTATGTCAACTAAGAACGTATGGAAAATTTACGCTTGTTGTGGTCTTACAGCAAAGAGCAAAGACAAATAATAGAATTTATTAAAAACGTCACACTTCCGCTTCCACCACAGGCGGCCAAATCAAACGATTTACTTCGCTCTTCACGCTTTTAGTGCTGCTATTAAATTCATAATTTAGGCAAATAAAAACAATATTGGGCACATAATTAAATTTCCATTAAAACTTAAAAATATTTTGATGAATAATATTACAAACACATGCGGCGTCTGGCTGCCAGTGTTGCCCAATCAACAACGAAAAAACAACGCAAAAATTCCACAAAACAATGCAAATAAAAATGTGCAGTGCCGCAAAAGCCAGCAAGTGGTGTAAGTAAGCAGGCTGGGCAAACTCAATTAAAGCACAAGCCGCAGCTCATCAATGGATGCCATTGGGGAACGGCAACAACAAACAAACATATGGTATATGGTGTACCGGCGACAAGCGACAGTGGCCACATGATAGATGCCTTTAATGTTCGCCTGGTAGTGTGAATAAATAATAAATCTGTGCGCGCATAAACGAGTAAAACGAGAGCAAGTGAGACAACAAAGCCAATGTGTGAATGAGACAAACAGCTGGAAATTGAATACAAATAAAACCGGCCACAAAGGGTGATGGCAACCATGGCGTTGGTCGGCACGGTCGAATAAAACGAACGCATAACAAATTTAATTCAATCCCAGTCAGCAGATAATTAAATTTACTTTGCCTTGCATATAGGCTACAAAAACAACAACAAAAACATGAGTGAAAAAACGAAAGAAAACCAACAAAAAAAAACGATTAGTACGAGAACAACCACACAGCGGGGCAGTGTGTGACATGTAAAAAAGACAAATGAACGTGAATCGCAAACTTGGCGAATGGACAACTTAATGAAAATGTCATTGTGGACATAGCGACGTTCATCATCGGCGGCGGTGGCGGCGTTCATCAAGCGGCTATTGGTCAGCAGTGGCAACGCCAACGCCAAAGCCGGCTGGCGGCGTGCAGGCAACAGCCCACACACACACACACACGCACACGCACGGTCACGTGTGTACTGTCCCTCTATGTCTATAGGCATGAAGTCAATATTGGTCAGCAAAAAGCAGAGAATGCACGTTATACCTTCTCCCCATTTTCACTATATGTTGTTGTTGTTGTTGTTGGTTTTTTGCCTATTTATAATTGAACAATTTGTTGCAAATTCCAGTCAAGTTGGCCAATGGTAAAATAACAAATAAGCCAAGCAAAAGCCGAAAAACAACAGCTCCAATACAACAACAACAACAAAAGGAAGAAAGAAAAACAACAAAATTGATTGTTGGGGCTAACTGAAACAAAAATTGAATTTTCACAGAAATTGGGCGGCACTTGGCTGAATCGGCTGTTAGCGCTCGACGCCCTTCACTGGACCGCAATGGCCGCATTTTAATTGGAATGTTCCAAATTGTGCTGAAATTGTGTGGCGTGTGCACGCGAATATGTAACGCAGTCGACTTGAAGTGTGGCCTTCGGCAAAAAATTGACTGCCACATTTGGCAATGCTGCCAACAATTGAGTGCAAATTGAGTGATTTATTTACTGCGCAGCGGCGACAAAGGGCCGAAGAACAGCAACTAATGGAGTTTTTGCAACAAGAACAAATATACGAAAATTTTTATTCTAAAGCAGTGTTGACCATTTTGCTACTCGCGAGTATCTGCTTTGGGATAGGACTTTTCGCACATGAGTTGTTGTTGTAACAGTAGCAGAATGGTCATCACTTTTCTAAAGGCTTTTGAGGCATCTGAGACTCTAAGTTGTGTTCAAATACTTATACAAGTAATAAATAATGAATGGAACTATTTATATGTTTCGGCACTTTTCTTGGATCAGCTCTCATTTAGCACAGGTCTTACTTAAGAACTCGTCTCAATATTTTCATAAACTTACCGTTTTGACCACTTGATTTAATATTGCCGCCTTGTCCGGTTTCGTTGAGGTCATATCGCCGCGCTTGTTAAGCTGCAAAAACTCGGACAGTTGCTCGATGTAGTTGTTTTCCAATTCGCGACGTCGTTTCTCATTGTTGCATTTGTTGATTTGCGATTGCGGCTGTAGAGATAAATGTATAAATAATCACTTGAATTAGTTCCAATGTTTCAAACTCATTTTATATGTTTTTAATATTTTGTACAATTTTCTCAATTACCAGTAAAGCACTAAAAATTCAAAGATCTTTTATCATAATTAAATGGTTAGCAAAATGAACAAAAATAAGTACAATTTCATGGAAAGGAAAAAAGTAGCATATTAAAATAATCCAATTTGTATCAAATATGCAATGTTTTTTGAATAACTTGTTGTCATTTTGAAGGTAATTCCATTATGCCTCTCTCATAAAAACCCCATAAATCATCCCTGTTGTCTCAAAATAATAGTTATCGGTAACGTAATTAAAAAAAGTCATAAATAAAAGTTATGAAGCAATGTAAAAAACGAAAATCCCAAAATAATAATTATCGACAACGAAAAATATACTTGTTACTTATAAGAGTTATTATACAACTCAAAAATATTTATTACATGATAATAGTTATAGGCGACGTAAAAAAATTTCTTATTGGGAATAATTATTATAGAGTAATATTTTTAGAAATTTCTTAAATTAGGGCAATTTTTTTATTCCCACAAATATGGATAATAATTATTTTAGGTCTCTGTTCAGAACTATAAACACTGTTTACTATATAGTTTTCATCAAAGAAAAACTATAAACTATGACTTATTTTCTCTTTGCTGGTGTCTATCTTTGAGGTGAGCTCAATCAAAGCTGATTGAAACAATCGCAAAACTGTCTGAGAAGTTTATTTACTAAGAAATCGTATCTTTCTAACACCATCTAACGTAATGTGATTGCACTTTTAGAACGCTAGATACAGTTTACTAAAGCCATCTATTGGAAAATCAATGGATATCTTTTTACTACACTTTAATAGTTGCCATAAGTAATTTATGAGGTTTCAGAATATTTTCTAGTATTTTCTGAACTACCTATTTCTGTAGTATTGAAAATTATTTCGAAGGATTTATTTCCCATCTAAACAAAACCATCAAACAAACATCAAGAAGTGAATCAGTTTGTGGCCTACAATTTTAATTTTTGCGCTCTTTGTCTACTCACCAAATTGGCCTTTGAATCGGTTTTCCTCCGGATCTTACGATTCGACGTCGCAGAATTGGCTGAGATCGGCGATGCTACCGCATTCATAATGGCGGAACGTTGCAAAGCGGCGGCAAAATTAGCAGCTTTGTGTTGTAATATTATATTGTTGTTGTTGTTGTTATTGTTATTAATTAACGTTGTGTTATTATTATTGTTGTTGTTGCTGTTAATAATATTATTATTGTTGTTGTTGTTGTTTTTGCTGTGGAGTAGCACGTTAGCGTGTTGGTGTTGCTGGTGCTGCTGCTGCTGTTGTTGTTGTTGTTGCAGTGCAAATGTATTGTTACCCTGAAACGTTGCACTACCGCTACCGCCACCACCACCACTGCCGCCAAGCAACAAACCGACGCCCCCAACCACTGCTCCGCCCCCGCCGCCGCCGGTGAGGGGGGCACTCGGCAGTGAGGGTGCAAGGCCCACCAGCGAGGGCGTTAACACGCTGCCGCCAGCGGTCGAGACGGACACGGCGGCTGTTGCAGCGGCCGGCGAAGAGAGCGGCAGTTTGCAGACAAAGTTCGCTGTCGATGTGGCCGCTGTTGTGCCGCCGCTGTAGTTCTGTGTGAGCGTGAGGCTGTTGTTATTATTTTTGTTGTTGTTCGTGTTGTTGCTGTTGTTGTATTTCGCAGCAATGTTCGAGATGGCGGCGGCCGTTGCAGTTGTCGTTGACAACGTTTGGGAGGAGTTGTGCGAGCTGTTAATAAGGCTGCTGCTGTTTTTGTTGATGTTGTTGTTGTTGTTGGCGCTGCTGTTGCTGCTATTATTGGTGTTTGTTGCCCAATGATCTGGTAGGTCACATGGGCCAAGCCTGCATTAAAAGATAAGAGAGAAAATGCATCAAATTAATTTTATGCAAACAATTACAATTAATTTTTCAATAAACAACATTTTAAAAAACTTTTATTTGGTTAAATGTTATTTAATTTTTTTGTCAAATGTGGCAACATGCCGAAAGGCAAATTAGCGGCAACTAAATGTGGCGGCTGTCACTCAATGGAAATTCCTTTTAATTAAGCCAACGCGCGCTCGCCACTTATGACTGGCAATTGTGAGCGCTGAGCCGAGTCAGTGCTGCCAAATTATGACAAAGTCTCCGATTTCACGCCTAATTAAAATTTATATGCGCCGCTTTCAACACGGCCGCCCTTAGAGCACCGCAGCAAAAACAAAATATCAAATGAAAGGGAATGATATTTTCGCGAGGCGGCAAGAAAAGAGACAACACACAACACTGCAGCATTGGACTGAAAAGCGCTAAATCGTAATTTGGCTGCCAACACAGGCTGGGAAACGTCAATTAATCACGTAACCAAATACGAAAATTGTCAGAAAAAAATTATAATAATAACAAGAATAAGAAGAAGAAGTAGAAAGAGATGCAAGCAACAGAAAAAAAGCAAAGATAATGATGAGAGAAAGAACGATGCAGTAAGAGGGGGCTGGGGGTGGGGAAAAGTGAAATTAATGCGTAAATAGTAGCAGTAATGAAGCGTATGCGGAATTGTTCAGTTGAAAAAGGAAAAAAGTGTCATCATTAATTTGACTCAGATTGCGGCCAAATTGTGAAAAGGCCACAAGAATGTAGCTAAAATAGTTGAGGCGCGTGTCTGGCATCGACAAAACGAGCAAGATGGCAAATGTATTAGTGGTGGTTCTAGCGGAAGCAATTGACCTTCAATGTAATTAATTTTGGCCCAAAAGCCGGAACGAACTGTCAGATGGAACGAACTGTCGAAGGAAGAGGGTTTTGTCATATTATGAATAATTTGATAACCAAATTGAAATTCATTGCATTTCACCAATTCGACTGAAAGCGAAAATGAACTAACTGCCAGATGAAGAAGTCGAAGGAAGAGGGTTTTGTCGTAAAATTTGGTTTACAAAATTGAAATTCATTGAATTTCATCACTTAAAATGAGATTAAATTTATATTGACAAAGATTTAGCTTATTTTTATTTTTTTCTTTAAACCAATTTGAAATCAATAAGGCACAATTTAATGAAAATAAGCCATAAATAAATAACTTCAAGCATTTCAAGCAATATTAAACATTGCTTGAAATGGATCAAGGGTCTGTCAGCCAGTATGAGTTGCCATGCCCTACTCAAAAGTGTATAAAAATGTGGACGAATCAAAGCCAGTTTCTGACCACATTTAATCTAATTAAAAGGTCAATCGAAGGATTATCTTATAGCAGGTGGGAATTGGAGTCGCAGAGATTTAGGAGATATACTTAACCCTTGCCATGTAACGTCGTTTTTCGCACCTCTTCTGTGTAACGTCAAGTCACTTGTGTCCGGCCTTTAAAAAAGTACGTAAAAGTGTTCAATAAAATTTGAAAAAATTCACGATACTTTATTGAGGATTCTATTTTAAGGATCAATTGGTAAATTACTGATTTTTTAATTTTTTTTAAACAATATAACTGTTTAAGCAAATAAAAACGTGGAAAACGTCAGTTTCAGCAGGGCACAAGTGACCTGACGTTACACGTTAAGGGTTAAATTCATCTCGACAGACAGCTTTTGACCACTTTTAATCTTTTTAAAGGTCAATAGAAGGATTATCTCATAAGAGGTGCGAATTGGGATTTCAGAGGCTTAGGAGATATACTTAAATTCATCTCGAATGAGTCCATGAAGAGAGCACCACAGATCTCTTAGATCCCAGTGTAGCGCACAGGCAGTTTTTGGCCACTTTTAATATATTTAATTTTATTTAGGATTGCCTCATAAGAGGTGCGAATTGGGATTTCAGAGGCTTAGGAGATATACTTAGATTCATCTCGAATGAGTCCATGAAGAGAGCACCATAGATAACTGAATTATTGGACATGTAAATTAAAATAGTAACAAATATTTCTTTATGATTTCTATATAAACAAATTAAAACAAAAAACATTGTCCAATAAAAAAGTCATATCTTTTCTTACAAAACTTTGCCTTAGCTATCAAAGTAAAACCATTTATTTTTTCTCAATTATAAATTCAACGCAATAATCGCAATGATTAGTGAGGCACGCGTCAATCAGTTGAACATCAATGATTGCCATACCATGTAGAATTTAATTTGTCCAACTAATCAAATCTCATTTGTATGATGTGTTGCTCCCTGCACAGACTCGACGACCACTCGGACCAGTAGTGATTACCTTTTCATTGCTTTCTCACAAACAAATTGAAATGAAAACGCATTTCAAGCTTATTTTCCATCAACATTTATTTGGTGTGCTGTATGATGGATACGGTGCCGTCTAACGAGCTCACTGCATGCTGGCAATTTGGCAGCATTGTTGGTTGCCTGCGGCTTCGGTGCGCGCACTTTGCTACTTGTGCGCACGTGTTTTACATTTTGTTGTTGCATAAATTGCAATGTTACTCATGCTTTTGTTGTAGCACAAGTTGCCACAAGCAAACAGCAAGCGGTCCATTAGATTTTATGCCATAGGCCGCGTTCAACAGGAACGACAGTACAATGCTGCCAGATGGGCAGAACTTGAGTGGTTTGAAATGGTTGGAGTAAGGATTTTTTTTTAGGGTTAAGATTGGTTTTTATTTTCCTATTGTTGACAACTGAAAATACAAAGGAACAATGAGCTATATGAGCTGCTTAAAGACATGGACGTAGCGCAGCAAAACAACATTCAAACGCAACGTTGGCTGAGCCATGTGGCCCCCTATGGACAATGAAACTTTGACAAAAAAGGTGTTGGAGGGAGACTGCGAAAAGGGAGTTTGTGTCTTCGATGGAAGGACCAAGTTGAGTACGCCCTATCATCTATTGGTGTGAGTAACTGAAGAAGACCTAGAGAGAACTTTTGCAGCAGACCGTAACTGGCTGATTGGTTGTTTTGGCCAGTTAAGTAAGTAAGCGAGTAATGCGAAGAGAAAATAAGCTATAAGCACACATATAACACCGTGCGACAGCATTTTTCACACCGGGAAAAATCCATATGTGCGCGAAACTAGAGACCAAATATAGTAATACTGCGTACTCAGTTTTTTATTTCTACATTCTTTGTCCTTTTAAAAGGACTTCAAAATTTTGAAGGGGATAAAAAATAAAAAGAAAATACTTAACCTCGTTAGAACATGGCAATATGTATATCAAATGAAAGAGGAAAGGCTCAAGAATTTCAATAAAATTATTTTTTTTACCTATTTGTAAAAAAAGGATATAAAAAAGGTCCTTTGAAAATTTTAATCCTTTATATCCTTGAAAATTTACGTAGAATTTTCTTAAAAAATAAGTATGTTAAATCCCTAAATCTCCCTGATCACGTGTCAAAATTTTATTACTCTAACTTTATTGGTTCGAAAGATATTAAAAAAAGGCGGAATCTGCAATTCTAAAGAAGTACAAAAATTCTAACTTATTTAAGTATCAGTATTTTAAATCATAAAAAGATACAAAATCAATGAAGCGAGAATAATGAAATTTTGACACGTGATCAAGGAGATTTCGGGTTTTAACATATTTACTTTTCAAGAAAATTCGATGTCAATTTTCAAGGATATAAAGGATTAAAATTTTCAAATGACCTTTTTCATATCCTTTTTTTGTAAATAGATAAAAAATGAATTTTATTTCAATTCTTGAGCTTTTCTTCTTTCATTTGATATACATATCGCCATATTCTAACGAGGTTAAGTATTTTTTATATATTTTTTATTTTTTGAAGTCCTTTTAAAAGGACAAAGGATGTAGAAATAAAAAACTGAGTACACAGTATTACTATGTTTGGTCTCTAGTTTCACGCCCATATGGATTTTTTCCGGTGTGAAAACCACTAAAAACCACTAAAGCTGCAAAGATAAAATTCGAACTGTAGTTTCACTTTAGAAAATGAATCTCAGCTAAAACAGGATTTTTTGAAATTCGAGGTCTAAAAGAGCAAAACATGGGTTAAGGTGTTGTGTTACAAAATCTGGTTTAATGATTGATTGGTGATTGAATTGGAAATATGAATAAATAGGTTCATCTTAAAAATAATCCCCTTAAAACGTAGTTGGGGTCTTTAGCTCTCATAGATGGGGTCAATCTTCTTGCTATCTCTAAGGATGGGGCGCCTTGATGCATATGCATATATGCATATATATATGCGACCACTGGTACCGGTCATCCTCAACTTCACCGGAGTTAGGTTTCCAGGACGTTGTCCCACCATTCTTTCCTCTTCGGACCTTACCGACAGTAAACTTTCAAATTAGCGAAAATTGGTGATTGATTTTAACACTAGAAAGACCATTGCGGTCATTTTGACGGTTTTTCATTTTTAAATATCTGTAATTTCTTTAGTATTTCTATGAACTTTTGCTTTGGTGGCTTTTACTTTTTTATCGGGTTTTACAATTTGTTCTACAATTAATTCTACAATTAGGGTTCTACAATTACATTTAGCCAAATTTGATGTGTACTTTTCGAGATAAAAGCGCATGAAATATGTAGTCTTTGTAGGTAGGGAAAACTTGCGGTCTGTCTATTGTTAAACTTGGTGAAAATACTCAAAGTCAAAAATAATTCCACAAGTATTTTTCACTTTTTTGAAAATCAGAATTTAATGGTGTCAACAATGGGTTAAGGTTCGTAGATGGGAAGACTACGAAAGAAATATGAAGCAATGGGCCTGTAAACTTAAAAATTGCTGTAAACATTTGAAATGAAAAATAATTCGAGAGGTGTTTTTGACTTTTTTGATAGTCAAAATCTAATGGGGTCAAGGATGGGTTAAAAGTTTGTATGAGGAAACATGAGTTAATGGGTTTTTTATTTCAAATATGATGAAAGTACTTTAAATTTGAAATAAGTAGACAACTATTTGCAATTTTTTTAATCAAAATCTGATGGAGTTGCATGATTTATTGCATTTATTGACAACCCCTGTTTTTAGAGTTAGAAATTTGTTAAGAGTTTATGTGAAAAAACACAGTTTAAGAAAGTATCTCAAACTAATTAAAGATTATAATAAAATCATAAAATCCATGCATGCAAAGATGCCGGGTCCTACTAGTTCCTTCATGGGCTAAAGCACAGCAGAGGGGGGCACAACTGCAATCTACAGCAGATTCCACTGGCTATTGAAGCATTACGAGATGCTTATCAACGCAACATAGTCAAGAATTAATACATATGTACATACTCGTATAGTAGCGCGCACAGAATTTTATTTTTGGGGGGTAGGGATTTGTGGGTTATGTACACAACTTTTGAGCTCAATTTCAGTTGAAACCATATTTGCAAACCAAAATGTTTTCAAGATACCTTCTGATATTGGTGAGGATTTGAACCCCAACCCCTTTAGCCTTCTTGCGTGCGCCACTGTACTCATATAAATATATATGTATGTACCAATCAGCAACTGTTTGCCAGCTATCGACAGTCGTTGCCTCTACAAAATTATCGCACATAAACGTCAACACCAACGACAGCATTTGGCTGCTGCTTATCACAACAACAACCGGTATCGAGAATAGCGATGCTTTTCCAAAGAGTAGTGTACGCTATACTGTAATTGTTGTTGTTACTTATAACTCAGTAGTTGCCTCAACTTGCAACTTGTCAACTAGCCACCGCCGAAACAGGTGTTGGAAATTTGCTACAATTTCTGGCTAACCTAATTTTTAGAATTATTTTTTCACTGCTAAAGAAATAACTGTTACTATGTGCTGTTATTATGTTTTTTTATTGTGCGCTATGTGGAATTGCATTGTGGTCAATGATTTTTAGTAAATGTCCACTTCCGTTTTTGATCAGAACTCAAATCAAGAGCATTGATTGCTTCTCTTCCTCCCACTTACTATACTTCCTATGCTTCTACAAGATGAAAAGAATAAAAACAAAATACAAATATTTTGGCCCAATCCCCCAGTGGCCAGTTGACGTCGATGCGATTGCATGCGTTGACAAATAGAGCTGTCAATTAATGCCTGTTGTCTGTCAATTGTATTTGTAATTTATTTATGGCAAATTTTACAACACAAACACGTAGCATGCTGGCTAGAAAAACAACAACAACAACAACAACAACAGCACGAATAAAACGGAAGGAAACACACATAACCACCACTACTTTCCTACTGACAACCAAATCGGCTTTAGTCAGTTTAGACCTTATCGCTGTTCAAATAATAAATGAACAAAATGGCGTCATTGCTGCATTAATTAAATGTTGCTTTCGGCTGTTATTTCGTTTGAGGTTAATTAATTTGCATTTGATAAGCGGGCGGCGAAAAAAAACGCACACGAGCGCACGAAACAACATGAAACGAAACAAAATTTGCTTGGTACAGCCAAATCGTTGGCACGGCACGTCTAAAACGTATTTAATGACATGCAAATGACTTTATTGCCGTCACACACACACAAACATACATATAAATGCATACATACACACACATGTATGCTGTCATCGGTCTATAACTGTTATGTTTCTCTCTTTTATTTCCGTTTTGTGTGCAGTAGCAAAGCGAAAAGATAAACTTTGGATACCAAAGTAGTTGGATGACGATGGGCAAATGAAAATATAAAGAACAATTTCGTAATTGTTGTTAAAAAAAATGGCCGCCCTTTTGCTGTCTTTCATAAGAAATTTTTTAATTTAATCTTTTAAATGTAATCTTCTAAATCGATTGCCAACTACTCAAAGCGATGATCAAAAGTCCACTGCAACTGCTGCTGTTCCACTTTCATTCACATTCAATGCCAATTAGACATTCACATTACTTGGCAGCACTGCCATACAAACGCACTGCTGCGCTGTTGTATTGTTTTCAATTCAATTAATATATTTGAATTCACACTTTGCCACTTTAATTGTGAAAAACAAAAACAAATACGCACAATATTTCAATTAACCACACCAAAATTCTCGCCAACAAATGACTGCAATATTTGCAAATTTGTATTTTTTTGCTTGCAAACGTTTTACGTAGCGCATTCGAAGGCGATTATCAGCGGCCAGTGTGGAAATCTTATCGCTGCCAATGTTGATAGCAGAAATGGACAACAGCTGGCAAGTGTTGTAAGCATTGTGTGATAGTGGGCTCCCTTGAAAGTGTGCCTCCTTTAGGGGGGCGGGGCACAAAGAGCATATAACACTGCACAACACAAAAAAAAATAACAAGGTTCTGACAACGGATTCTGGTAGAGGGGACCACAAAAAAATATACGTGTATCGGCGTTTTGAAAGTTTACATCTGAATTTTTTTTTAGGGGGGTCAAAGTTTTCCCCCTTTTGCACATTCTTATGGTGAATCGGCATACGAAAACCATGTAACCTTACATTTTAGGTATATGATGGGATCAGCAATTTGATGTAAAATACTACGAAGAATATTTTTGTGGAGCATTTTAACCCTGTAGCTACTATTTTTATGGGTCAATTTGACCCTTTTTTTCTAAAATGCCAAAAATGTCCTGTAAAACAGGACTTTTTAAGGAAAAAATGTACCACGAAAATATTCACCATAAAATTCTACTATAGGTCTCTGAATATATCAAAGCTCAGAAATTAACTTGAACGCCAGAATTAAGCCGAAACTGAAAATGTGTTTAAGTGTTTGTTTCGTACTTATTCAAAATTGGTACTAAAATGTCCTACAAAACTTGATTTTTGAGGGTTAGTGTGTATGGGAAAAATGTTGAACGCAAAATTTCACTATAAGTGACCGTATAAAAGAAAGTTCTAGATATAATATATATAAATATAAAAATGAGAACAATTTTGGGTATTTAAGGTATTCATTATATTTTTCGTTTAGCTCTTAGCAATTCAACACCGTTATCAAATAATGTCCAGCATACATCAGCTATAAAAGAATGAATACGCTTGCCTTTATACCGTTCCTCAATGGGGTCCAGTGGCGTATTCAGGGGGGTTGAAACCCCCGAAATGTTAGGATCGACTTTAAAACTACATACAAATTAAAAGGCATTTTATAAATATTAAAGAATGACTTTTTGAAACCCCCCGAAATATTTTTCTGAATCCGCCCCTGATGGGGCACATGTCTGATGAAATCGTTCCCCATGTTCATCGGATTCTGTTGCCAACTGATGTTCCAAGAAATCCATATGAGAATTCAGAAAATGAATTTTTGGTGACATATGAACACCTAGTTTTTCGAATGCAGTCATCATGGTGTCGACGTGCATTCGAGCAGCAGGAGAACGATTTTTGCCTAGAACATTGTCAATGACTCCTTTAATGCTCTTCCATGCGACGATCTCATTTGGTGAAAGCAGAATTTTCGAATTCGGCGCTACGCATAACCCTTTTTATCTCTGGACCAACAAAAACACCTGTTGTAATGAAAAAACCAAATTTTGTAATTTTATTGGTATGAAACCAATATGAAAAAGTAAAGTTTTAGCATTCATACCTTCTTTTATCTTTGCTTCGCTTAGGTTTGGAAACAATGTCTTCAAAAAGTTAAATACCGATCCATTTGTATCCAAACACTTAACAAAATTGTTTACCACACCAAGTTTTATATGTAATGGTTGTAAAAGAATTTTGTTTATTGGCACAAGCGGTGGATGGAGAATATTCTGCTCGCCTAATGTCCCTTCAGCTCTCGGTTCCCATTGTTTTTTGGGAATATTGGTTGCGCTTCCATCTGCTATTCCACGTGCAAGTTTTGTAGGACATTCGAGTACCAATTTTGAATAAGTACGAAACAAACACTTAAACACATTTTCAGTTTCGGCTTAATTCTGGCGTTCAAGTTAATTTCTGAGCTTTGATATATTCAGAGACCTATAGTAGAATTTTATGGTGAATATTTTCGTGGTACATTTTTTCCTTAAAAAGTCCTGTTTTACAGGACATTTTTGGCATTTTAGAAAAAAGGGTCAAATTGACCCATAAAAATAGTAGCTACAGGGTTAAAATGCTCCACAAAAATATTCTTCGTAGTATTTTACATCAAATTGCTGAACCCATCATATACCTAAAATGTAAGGTTACATGGTTTTCGTATGCCGATTCACCATAAGAATGTGCAAAAGGGGGAAAACTTTGACCCCCCCTAAAAAAAAATTCAGATGTAAACTTTCAAAACGCCGATACACGTATATTTTTTTGTGGTCCCCTCTACCAGAATCCGTTGTCAGAACCTTGTTATTTTTAAAAAAATTTGATTTTGTTGTGCAGTGTAATTGCTTGAATATAAGAAAAGTGGGCAAATGTCTACAAAATGAGCAAAACCTTAATTCGAGTTCAGTTAAATTGCTTGATGGAGTAGTAAAAGCGTAAAATGTGGACAGAGTTGCCAAGTTGAGGAGAAAAAAGATTAGTATGTTTATTGACAAAAAAAACCCATAAAGTTGAATAAGTTGAATTAGTAAATAGAAACAAATTTATTAATTTATATTTATCTTTTTCTTAATTTTTACATTTGCAATGTTTGATATCCTTTTATTATTTTAGTTCAGTTTTTGTATTTTAGTATTTTTAATTTTTTTATTATTGGATTTTTATTTTTTTCGCTTTTATATTTTTATTTTTTTTTTGTAGTTTTATCTTATTTTTGTAGTTTTATAATTTTTTTTTTCGTATTTTTAGAATTTGTTTTTTTAGTTTTATGTTTTGGTATTATTTTATTTTTATATTTTGGTATTTTCATTATTTTATATTTTTTATATTTGAATGTTTTTATTTATATGTATTTTTATATTTTCATATTGTTATTAAAATTAATGTTAAATGTTAAAATTTGTACTCAAACGAAAATATGTTTGAGTACATATTTTGAAATTTTTGTATTTTTTTAATTTTATATTTTACACTTACATTTCATATTCAATATTTTTTATATTTTTCATATTTTTCATATTTTCTTATATATTTTATATTTTTTCCTTAATTTTTGTAGTTTCATATTTTGCTGTTTTTACATATTGGTGTTTTTATATTTTGAATTTTCTAAAATTTTATATACATATTTATTATGTTTGTATTTTCATGTCTTTATTTTTTATATTTTAACGCTTTCTTATATATTTTTGTATTTTTATAATTTTGTGGTTTTATTTTTTATATCTATACACTTTTATAGCTTTATATTTTTATTTTTAACTTTTTTTAATTTTTATATTTTCATATTATAATATTTTCAGATTCTTAATTTTTATACTTCCATAGTTTTATATTTTAAAATTTTTATAATTTGACATTTAAAAGATTTTTTTTCATATTTACATATTTTCCACATTTGTATTTTTTCATATTTTTATATTTTCATTTTCATTTTTTTTAATTTCTAATTTTCTATATTTATTGTTTTCATATATTACGTTTTTTGGTTTAATAATAACAATATAATAAAAAAAATTTTATATTTTTATATTTAAAATAGATTTTTTTGGTTTTTATATTTTTATATTTTCATATTTTCTAAAATTTTATTTTTTCATACTTTTATATTTTTATATTTTTGTTTTTATATATTTTTTCTTATTTTTTGTAGTTTCATATTTTTTTGTTTATACATAAGGATTGGTATTTTTATATTTTTTATATTTTGAATTTTTTATACCTTTATATGATATGTTTATTTTTTCATGGTTTTATTTTTTATATATTTTAACGCTTTTTTGTATATTTTTGTCTTTTTATAATTTTGAATTTTTATTTTTTATATCTATACATTTTTATAGCTTTAAATCTTTTTAAACATTTTTTAATTTTTTAAATTTTCATATTATAATACATATTTTCAGATTCCTAATATTTATACTTCCATAGTTTTATATTTTCAAATTTTTATTATTTAATATTTAAAAGATTTTTTTTCATATTTACATATTTTCTACATTTGTATTTTTTCATATTTTGATATTTTGATATTTTGATATTTTTATTTTTTAAATTTCTAATTTTCTATATTTATTGTTTTTATATATTACGTTTTTTAGTTTAATAATAACAATATAATTTTAAAAAAATTTATATTTTGATATTTAAAATCGATTTTTTGGTTTTATAATTTCATATTTTCATATTTTCTAAAATTTTATTTAATTTAATTTAACTTTAATATTTTTATATTTTAGTTTTTATATATTTTATATCTTATGTTTTATAAGTTATATTTTATATTTTAGACTTTTTATTTATATTTTATATATTATATATAATTTATATTTCATATCTCATGTTTCATATTTTATTTTTTATAGTTCTTAATTTATGTGCTATATATTAGATTTTATATGTATATTTTAAATTTATATTTATATTTAAAATATTATATTTGATACTCTATTTTTGTCTTTTATATTTTATATTTATTTTTAATATTTGACATTTTGTGTTTCAAAAATATTTTATAAATATTAAATTTATTATTTCTATTTCTATTAATTTTATTTACATTTAATATTTGTAATACTTTTTCAATTTCTGTCTTTTTGCCACAACCATTTTTAATTTTCCGCATGATAAAACCCAAAGCAAAAAAAGCAATTTTTGCAAAATCACACATAAAAATAAAAAAGAAATTAACAGATAGAAAAACATTTCAATATCAATAACAAAACGCTATAATGCGCAGCACGTTTTCGTTTTCGATACCAATGGCAACAACAAACCTGTCGTCGACCAACGCTAACACCATCCGTAATAAAAGCAACAACAACAACAACGAAAATCATATACAACGATTGAAAATGATGCCAGTGGGTCAGAGTCGACTTAAATGGCAACGCTGTCGACAAACGACGGCGACGACATTGTTGTGTTTATTCCGTCTACGTGTGTGTGTGTGTGTGTGTTTATGCGGCGGCAACATTTTTCAGTTTATATGTTTTTGCTTCGAACCAAAGTGTTAGATGCCAACAGCAACAACAAATTTATTGAAATTATTCACCACTACTATCGACTGGCAACACTGGTGTTAACATTGCCGACACTTTTCATTTCAAATGCCAAAAAAATAGAGGAAAAAAACAATGCAGAAACAGCTGCTAAAACATCAAATAACATCAACGAAAAAAAATACACACATATGTGTATGTACACAAGTACATACTGTATGTATATACATTGGTTGCTTGGAAAATAAGTCTTTGTAAGTGTGTACGCACGCTGACGGCTGCTGAAGTGGGCTGTGCGGAAAGCAATGAAATTTAGTATCCACTTCCTGGCCTTCCGCCCACAACACGAGTGCATGTTCGTGAGAATACACTTTGGCTCTGCAAATTTCATAGCAGTCTGGCAACGATGTTCTATGTTTGTGTTCAAGCTTGGGCGTATTTTTGAAGCTTGTTGTGGGGAAGTATTGAATTTTTTAAACTTGTTTGAAAGAATAGTGATTTTTTGTTACACTTTAAATAAAACTTTATTGAACTGTAATGTAAAATTTATATAAAATTTTGTATGCAATTTTCATCATCTTATGAATTCAATCACTTTAAACTAATGATTTGATAATTTGATTTGATAACTTTAAATGTGTATGTGATGTGATGATGATGTGATCTCTTGATTGTCAAATATTGGCATATTTTCTCTTTGCTGGAGTCTATCTTTGGACAAAACAAAACTGAGTCAAGCCATTACAAAACTGACTGAGAAGTTTCTTTACTACGTAATCTTATCTTCCTAATGCCATTTGGCATAATCTGATGGAACTTTTACAATGCGAGATATAGATAACTAAGGGCATCTATTACAAAAATAATTCCTAATACTTTTGTTTACTGCTACCTATTAATATATTTTTTTCTTTTTAATAAGTTAAGGTAACATTTTGATCAAACTCAGACAACATTGCATCGCTAGATATCAGACAATATTTTCTGGAACCATTGCAGCTGTTTCTATACACCGAACATGACTGAAAAACCATTGCATAACATAGGGTCGAGTCTGGTGCAAGAGAAGCGCCCACTTTGTGAACTTACAAGCACCAAGTGCAACACACAAACATATCTACATGTGTTGGTAAATATGTAAGTAATCTAACTACATACTACTTTTTTATGAAACTTGCTACGCTTTGCGGATATGCACAACAATGTTTAGTAGTCGCTATTGGCGTGCGACTAAGTCGGCGTCGAGTGAGTGTGTGTGTGTGTCGATTTGTGTTTAAATGCATGTGAAATATTAGAAACTAGGGTAAGGCTAACGAGGCACATATGTACATATTCAAGTACAACTACAACAACAACAATGACGACAATTACAACACCAGCCAAACCACAACAACAGCTCAGTTTAAAACAAAAAAAAACTAAAAATTGTTAGATACAAGTAGCAAATGAATTTCATGCCTCCCTCCCCCACCTCATTACGCCATGTCGATGAGTTTATTGTGAATAGCTGGTTGGGTTAGTTGCGATTAACAATGCAATTTGGAAACGCTTAACGGTGTTTAAGTGGAAGGGTTTTCATGTTATTGTTTTAAATTGTGGAATTTTTTTTAAGCATTTCAAAATTCAAACTATTTAAAATTGAAATATGCAATTTTGAGCACAAAGATGTTGATTTGTTGAAAGAATATTTCTGAAATGTCTAAAGCGAAATGTTAATTTTTGGGAAATTTTTATATTCAGCGCTTGATGTGAACGCTTGTAAAGACCTGAAGAAGCTATGTCCGGTAAATGGGAATATTTTTTTTATTGCCTGTTAACACAAATTTTTTATATCAATCAATGTCGATTGTTATTGTCAGCAAAACGAAAAGTTTTTTAGAACAAATTTTCTATATTTAATGTCAATCGATATCGATTGTTATTGTCTACTAAACGAAAAGTGTTGCAGTACAAATTTTTTATATTTAATGTCAATCGATGTCGATTGTTATTGTCTACTAAACGAAAAGTGTTGCAGTACAAATTTTCAATCGATATTGAATCGTACAATCTATATCGATTGTTATTTTCTGCTAAAAGGAAAGTTTTCTAGAATAAATTTTCTACATTTGATGTCAATCGATGTCGATTGTTATTGTCTACTAAACGAAAAGTTTTCCAATACAAATTTTCTACATTTGATGTCAATCGATATCGATTGTTATTGTCTACTAAACGAAAAGTTTTCCAATACAAATTTTCTATATTTAATGTCAATCGATATCGATTGTTATTGTCAACTAAAGTGTTGCAGTACAAATTTTCTATATTTAATGTCAATCGATATCAATTGTAATTGTCTGCTAAGCAAAAAGTTTTTAAATGTCAATTTCGAGTAACTTATGTAAGACTCTTCAAAGATTGTCCGGGAAGCAAACAAACACATCTCTTCCCTTTATGTCTGGTATCACTATGAGCCCATTTGTTGGCCTTGTTGCGTTTTATTAATAACACCGTGCGACAGCATTTTTCACACCGGGAAAAATCCTTATGTGCGTGAAACTAGAGACCAAACATAGTAATACTGCGTTCTCAGTTTTTTATTTCTACATCCTTTGTCCTTTTTAAAGGACTTCAAAATTTTGAAGGGGATACAAAATAAAAGAATTATACAAAATACTGAACTTCGTTAGAATATGGCGATATGTATAATTTAATTTATTTTAGTATCAGTATTTAAAATAATAAAAAGATACAAAATCAATGAAGCGAGAATAATGAAATTTTGACACGTGATCAAGGAGATTTGGGGTTTTAACATACTTACTTTTCAAGAAAATTCGATGTAAATTTTCAAGGATATAAAGGATTAAAATTTTTAAAGGACCTTTATCATATCCGTTTTTTACAAATAGATAAAAAATTAATTTTATTTAAATTCCTGAGCCTTTCTTCTTTCACTTGATATACATATCGCCATATTCTAACGAGGTTAAGAATTTTTTATATTTGTTTATATTTTTTTATCCCCTTCAAAATTTTGAAGTCTTTTTAAAAGGACAAAGGATGTAGAAATAAAAAACTGAGTACGCAGTATTACTATGTTTAGTCTCTAGTTTCACGCCCATACAGATTTTTTCCGGTGTGAAAAATTTTTTTAATTTTTGTCGCACGGTGTAATTTCATAGCCACATAAATTTGATTCAAACTAACCGTAGTTTAACTAATATAAAATGGAATTTAACGTAAGATTAAGACCGAACCAGTCACTCCCACCTGTTGTCCCACACGTTGAAAAATGTGTAAATGTAAATGTGTAAATAGTACACCTTTGCCTAATCATTGTTTAATTACGTTTTAAAGCAAAACAATTTCACAAAATAAGCCATAAAATGGAAAAGAGGCGCTAGATCATGAGACCAATTATACTATAGAATTACATCATTTAGCCAAAAATTTACCAGCCCCTGACTAAATATGATAATCTAAAGTAATCAATGTCATAGTTGGCATTTTCGTTGCCACAAAAACTGACATAAAACAAATGAAACGATAATTATAAAACTGCTAATGAGTCAGCAGAAAAGCAAAACCAACAACCATACAGCAAAACGAAAGGCTACAAGTTCAGCGCAGCAAAAGAAACGCCGCTTAGCAAAGCAAAATTGAAAGAGTCTTCATGGATTTTTGCAAATCTAAGAAACAAAATAAAACAGCAAAGATGATGAAGAAGACAAAATTAGAAAAGCTCAAAAGTCGAAACCGAGTTAACAAGTGAGGGAAATCCCCAGGCAGCGGCAAACATCGGTGCCAAGTTAACCAAAAATGGCCAAAGGGCAAATGTTGTTTTACACACACACACACATACAAACAAAGCTGAAGCATGCAAAAATGCTGCCAAACTATGGGAAACGATTGAGAAATTAATTGAGCACACGAATTTTGAGCGTGACTGCGTTCGAATAAAACAACAAAACGTAACAACAAAAAATGCGTGTAAATGTGTGTAAATACAAGTTTGTTTGTATGTGTGTGTGCATATTTATGATGACTGCGTAAATTTAAGCACAACATTGTGAAATTATCTGCGCAACGCACTTCACCTTCCATTTCGCATTGGCGCACTCAATCGATTCCGATTGTCCGCCTCCGGCCGTACAATCGCCGCAGTTGACGTTAAGTGACGCATTCGTTCGGTTTTAATGGTAATTAACGATATAATTTGGTAGCATTGTTGTTTAATTACACGGCCATTGGTAGGCGGCAAAATGGGAAGTGAAAGACAAGTGTACTGCGATCATAACGACGCAGCGTCGAGTCGAAAAGGGTGGCAAGTTGAAGTGGCGGTTTTAGCTGTGCAGGTGTTCACAAATCTGCGAGCGTAGCGTTCAAGTGTGTGTGGTGTTGCATAATATAACATAAAAAGTTGACATTGATATTATTGGTTGATAAAACATTCATTTTACTGCTGCTGATCGATGCTGGTTTTTTTCTAAACACGAGAATTGAACTGTAGGCAGTATGAAATTTTTCATTTTACTTGTTAAATTAAACTACGCTAAGATGGGATATTTTTGAAATTTGGGGTCTCAAGGGGCCAAACATGGGTTAAGGTGTTGCATGAAGAAATGTGATTTCATGCCCAAATCGAAATAATTCCACACGTACTTTAAAATTTTTCGAAAATCAAAATTTAAAGGGATCAACAATGGGTTAAGGTTTGTATACGAAAAAAAAACATGAACCGATGGACTTATTTGACTTCAAACTTAATGAAAATACTTTAAATTAAAATTTTATCGACACCTAGTTTAAAGTTTTTCGAAAATCAAAATTTAACGGTGTCAACAATGGGTTAAAGTTCGGGAATACAATGAAAAAAGACATAAACCGATGGCCCTATTGACTTCAAAATATGTGAAAACAATTAAAAAAAAAATAATAATTAAACACGTATTTTAAAATTTTTTGAAAATCAAAATTTAAAGCGGCCAATTTGTTATGGTTCTTATACGAAAAGACCATAAAAAAACATGAACTGATCAAATTTCAAAATTTATCGACACCTGGTTTTAGTTTTTCGGATATCAAAATTTAACGGAGTCAACAATGGGTTAAGGTTTGAGAATACTATGAAAAAATACATAAACCAATGGGCCTATTGACTTTAAAATTAATAAAAAATACTCCAAATAAAAAAAATTATTGACACCTAGTTTTTAGTTTTTCGAAAATCAAATTTTAACGGAGTCAACAATGGGTTAATGTTCGAGAATACTATGAAAAAAGACATAAACCACTGGGCCTATTGACTTTAAAATTAATAAAAATACTCCAAATAAAAAATTTATAGACCTCTAGTTTTGAGTTTTTCAAAAATCAAAATTTAAAGGGCCAACAATGGGTTAAGGTTCGAGAATACTATGAAACAAGGCATAAAAAAATGTGCCTATTGACTTTAAAATTAATAAAAAATACTCCTAATCAAAAATTTATAGACACATAGTTTTAGTTTTTCGAAAATCAAAATTTAAAGGGACCAATAATGGGTTAAGGTTCGGGAATACTATGAAAAAAAAATGAACTTTTGGACCTATTGACTTAAAAATATGTGAAAACAATTAAAATAAAAATTAATTTAACACGTATTTTAAAATTTTTTGAAAATCAAAATTTAAAGCGGCCAATTTGTTAAAGTTCGTATACGAAAAGACCATAAACAAACATGAACTGATCCAAATTAAAAATTTATCGACACCTAGTTTTTAGTTTTTCGAAAATCAAAATTTAACGGAGTCAACAATGGGTTAAGGTTCGAGAATACTATGAAAAAAGACATAAACCAATGGGCCTATTGACTTTAAAAGTAATAAAAAATACTCCTAATCAAAAATTTATAGACACATAGTTTTAGTTTTTCGAAAATCAAAATTTAAAGGACCAATAATGGGTTAAGGTTCGAGAATACTATGATAAAAAAATGAACTTATGGACCTATTGACTTCAAACTTGATGAAAATACTCCAAATCCAAAATTTTTAGACACCTAGTTTTAGTTTTTCGAAAATCCAAATTTAAAGGGGCCTACAATGGGTTAAGGTCCGCATACGGAAAGACTATAAAAAACGTGAACCAATGGACCTATTGACTTTAAAAATTGGTGAAAACACTTGACACACTCGTCTTTGAATTTCTTCACAAACCACGTCAGCAAAATATTAAAAATTTCCAACATTTGTAAGTCGTAAAATTGTCTCGCACACAACGCTTTCACTTTATGATGAGCGACATTTTCACTTTTTGTTTTTCACGGACGTGCGTCACGCACAAATACGCACAGATGACAAACGAATACAATAACAAAAAAATTAAATGTCACCCACGAACACACATACACAGACACAAACGCAGTTGTGATTTGTGCAAAAATTGGAATTTAAAGAAAATTAAATTGAAATTCAGCTTTCAGCATAAAAGCAGCAAACAGTCTGGGGAATGAAATGCAATTTATTATTGTTGTTGTTATTGTTTTTATTAGCTGTTGCATATAATCAAGTAAATTGCATTTTGCATATACGAAAAGCAATTTAATTAAAATTTACCATCACGCCGACGCGTGAAAGCGCTGCGGCAGCTGCATTTTGCTTTGCCGGGTTGCGGTTATTTACGAATGCAATTGGCAGCACTGGCACGCTGCGCTATGCACTGCTCTATCAATGCCAGGCGGCGCGTCAGGTGATTAAAATTAAATTTTCATAATATGCATTATGCATTATTATGATTTTGGGCATATTTTGATTAGTAATAATGACATACAACGAATGCAATAAAGAAAATCTAAATTTAATTTTGATGAAAATGCAATTTGGCAGCACTGGCTATGAAATACATGTGGGATAGATTTTCATTGAATTACTTAGTGAAATGTATTAAAATAAATTTTAAATGAATTTATTAAATTTGATGTAAATGTTTGCAAAGTATTTAAAGCAATTAGTAAGCATTAATGGTGAAGAAGAAAAGTTCAAAATTTGTTAATTTAGTAAAAGTCAAAGTAATTTATAATTAACTAAATTAGTTAAACAAATGAAACCTAAGTGGAATAAAATAAATGAATTAAAATTAAAAAATTAAATAAGTTAGACAAATGAAACGTTAATGAAATAGTTGCAAAGTTTAACATTACATGAACTAACTTTACTAAATAAATAAATTCATTCAAAGTTGTATTACCTTTTCAAATTAAGAAACAAATTTCATTTAACAATTTCACTAAATGCGAATCATCAAAATCTACATAATACACGAAGTTGCGTGACAAGGTGGGCCAAAGCTTTTTCGTAAAGATCTACTCAAAAAGATTAAATCTAAATTTAAAGCTCCAACTAACAGAACACTGAAGCGTCCTTGAAGCGGAGTTCACAGTATTCCGTTCGAAATATCCTGATACTATTGAACAAAAAGATTAAATCTTAATTTGAAGCTCCAACTGACAGATCACTAAGGTGTCCTTGAAGCCGAGTTCACAGGATTCTACGCAGATTCCAATTGGTTTATGGTCAGCGGGATATTGGCTCAAGATATTCTGAACAGCACATTCACTCTTAAAGCTTTGGGAAATCTACTAAAAAAGATTGAATCTCAATTTAAAACTCCGATGGACAGATCACTGAAGCGTCCTTTAGTCCCGAGGTCACAGCAATCTGCGCAGCTTTCAATTGGCTCAGGGAAATATTGGCTCCAATCTCAAGATATTCTGATACTATTGAACAGTGCATCCACCCTTAAGGCCTCGCACGCAGTTTCAATAACATCAAAGACTGCAGAGCAGAGAATCAGAGCTCCAGCAAATCTCTTAACGAGACTGCTTGACAACTCTATGATGAGTTCCAGGACAAAGGGACATTCCAGGGAACTGTAGAGGAGACGAACAGGGCAAGGCAAGATACGACTGAAGAATTTCGTTCAAAAATGTTAACCCGTAAGCTTTGAACTCACACAAATTTTATGCAAGAAACTAACTTAAGGAAGGCTGAAGGCAACAAATATATTGTATTTACTGTGCTCCAAATTTGGCCAAACTTTAGCGGTTCCAGAAAACCTTTCTCATCAAAAAAGAAACAGATGAGAACCACGATTGGATTGGCTTTGTGGAACTATATTTCACCTTCTATGGACTTGTTCCACATTTTCTAGAAGAAGGAAGACTCAGCTGGACAATCTAGGGAATCTGATCGATAGGACGCAAGAAGTTTGGGTTTGCTTTCTGGTGACCTCTATGGAATCTGTACGGACAAGGAAGAGAAAGGAAACACCTTTCACCTTCTATGTCCTTAAATCGTATTGTCTAGAAGAAGGAAGACTCAGCTGGGCACTTCTTCTTCAAAAATCTAGAGAATTCAGCCGATAGAATGAAAAAAAGTTGGATTTGCCGGTGACTTCTGTCGAAGCTATTTGAACAAGGAAGAAGAAGAGACGGTGCTTCACTCTTTTATCGCATTGTCTAGAAGAAGGAAGACTCAGCTGGACAACTTATTTTTCGACAATCTAGAGGATCTAGCGGATAGGAGTTTGTAATGACTTCTGTGGAAACTGTCTGAACGAGGAAGAGGAAGAAAATCAACTTCACCTTCTATGCTCTTGTCAGCCGGGCAACTTCTTGGACAATCTAGGGAATCCAGCCGATAGAACAAACAAAGCTTGGATTTCCGTTTTAGTGACTTCTGTCGAAGCTATATGGACAAGGAAGAGGAAGAGAAGGCACTTCGTTTTCTATGCTCTCGTCTAGAAGAAGAAAAACTCAGCTGGACAACCTAGGGAATCCATCCGATAGGACAACAACAACAACAAAAAAGGTTGGATTTCCTTTCTAGTGACTTCTGTCGAAGCTATATGGACAAGAAAGAGGAAGAGAAGGCACTTCCCTTTCTATGTTCTTGTCTAGAAGAAGAAAAACTCAGCTGGGCACTTCTTCTTCGACAATCTAAGGGATTGTTCATAGTCTTCTAGGCTTTAGTTCATTTTATTTTTGTATCAAAATGGGTCTTTACGGCCTAAGTGGGCTTTTTCTTTCGCCTACATCCACTTTTACCTATCTATCTGATTTATCTATCGAATATAATACTCGTAACTTATATGTATAAGTAAAGATATAGTTATACCAAATTTATATTTTTCAAAACTATGGCAGCAGCGTTCAGTAATTGCGGCGCACTTGAAAGATTTTAATCAAATAACAATTCACAAAGCTTATAAAATAATTGCTACCTTACAAAATTAAAAGGCCTTATTACACCGGGCGACAGCATTCTTCACACTGGGAAAAATCCATATGTGCGTGACACTAGAGACCGAATATAGTAATACTGCGTACTCAGTTTTTCATTTCTACATCCTTTGTCCTATTAAAAGGACTTCAAAAATTGGACGGGGATAAAAAAATATAAAAAATACTTAACCTCGTTAGAATATGGCGACATGTATATCAAATGAAAGAGGAAAGGCTCAAGAATCTAAATAAAATTTGTTTTTTATCTATTTGTAAAAAAAGGATATGAAAAAGGTCTTTTGAAAATTTTAATCCTTTATATCCTTGAAAATTTATATAGAATTTTCTTGAAATGTAAGTATATTAACGCCCAAAATGTCATTACTCTAACTTTATTGGTTCTAAAGTTATTAAAAAAATGCGGAAGCTGCAATTCTAATGAAGAACAAAAATTCAAATTTATTTGTGTATCAGTATTTTAAATTATAAAAAGACACAAAATCAATGAAGCGAGAATAATGAAATATTGACACGTGATCAAGGAGATTTGGTGTTTTAACATACTTACTTTTAAAGAAAATTCTATATAAATTTTCAAGGATATAAAGGATTAAAAATTTCAAAGGACCTTTTTCATATCCTCTTTTTACAAATAGGAAAAAAAATCAATTTTAATTAAATTCTTGAGCCTTTCCTCTTTCATTTGATATGCATATCGCCATATTCTAACGAGGTTAAGTATTTTTTTAATTTTTTAATTTTTTATCCCCTTCAAAATTTTTAAGTCCTTTTAAAAGGATAAAGGGTGTAGAAATGAAAAACTGAGTACGCACTATTACTATGTTTGGTCTCTAGTTTCACGCCCATATGGATTTTTTCCGGTGTGAAAAATTTTTTTAATTTTTGTCGCACGGTGTTATAGTACAGATACCTCAAAAATCACCAACAATTCTGCCAGATAAAGCAAATTCGCGCATAAACAGGAAGCAAAATTTTGTAGCAAAAATTCTTCACTACCATAATTGAGCTACAAAAATAATGTAAACAACATTTAAATTGCACTTTTATGCACAAATATAAAAAAAGAACAAAAACAACAACACCAATCAAATCAACCAACGCCATACAATTTTGTTTTTGTTGTTTTGGCTGGCAACGCAAAAACACACCCACTGCAAAGTTAGGCAAAGGGTAGCCGCCACCAGGCAGCGGACAGGCAGTCATACGTTGTCACACTGAGGCAATGCAATACTTGGATGTAAATGCAAATATCCAAAACAACAACAACAGCATTGGTGACAATGACAACTCATATCATGTACGAATTTGATTGTTGTTGTTAAATTGTGTGCATGTGTGTTCGAATGACACGTTTCAGCATATCAGTGGTGCCACCTGCACCAAAAAAATCAACAAAAGACAACAACAACAAAAACAAAACTACAAATAACACGCGCACCTCCACATTGACGGGCGCGTCTAATCGTCTGACGGTGTGTTTTGGCGGCTCATTGGCGTCTTCAGCTTGTTTACAATTGCGCGCATTTCTATTGTTGTTATTGCAATGCCAACTATATATATTTATATATATATAAGTATATGTACTCGTCACGCTGCAACCACAAACAACAACAACAATAACGACAAGAAATGCGGCAATACAAGAAAAAAATTTTGCAAATATTCGTCATTATTGTTGTGATTTATTGTTGCTCCTGTTGTTGTTTTTGTTATTGTTGTTGCTTATAATCATTGTCTGCCTAGTTGTGCTTGGCAACGCTGATTGTCAATCTAACCGAGTGTCTGTCTATCTGTCCGTCCGACTGACTGACTGCACTGCACTTTGTCGCTCTCGCTGCATCGCACTGACTGACTCGCTGACTGACTGACTGACTGACTGACTGAATGACTGACTGACTGGCTGGCTGACTGGGGCTTGAGAGCGCCACAAAGTGGGTCATGGATGAAAGAAAAAGCGTAAGCAAAGTGGGTCATGAATTTTGTTTCACTCACGTTCAAGTGTAATTCGATTTTTGTTGCTATTGTTGTTGCACTCGAATTGTTTCTTATTTAATTTAATTTAATTTTTTGTTTGCTTTATTATTATTGTTCATTTATTTGTCTTTTTGCAAGCTAGCAGCGTATTTGCTATTTATTTTTTCGACTATTTTATATTTGCTTATAATTTTTATAGTGTGAACTTGCTTTATGCTTTATTGTTGTTGTTGTTGTTGTATTTGCTAACATTTGACAGTTGGCTTGCATGCGCAGTCAGTCAGCACTGCCGACCGAAACGCCAAAAGCCAAGCAGCCGGCTTGACTTTTGCTTTGACAGCTGAGTGGCAAAAAAATAAAAATATAATTAAACACGAGTTAGTCACGAAGCGTTGGGCGTTGCTTTTAGTTTTTGAAATTTTTCAATGGAATTGAACTTTTAAGCAAAATTCGGTAGCACTTAGTGGACATTTGGGTGGTTGAGTGTGAGTTGTGAAATTTTACTCAAATTGATTTTTAATGAGTTTCGGGTTATGCAATAAAAAATTTAATGAAATGTAAGAAATAAATAAATTAATTAATTAATTTTTGTTTGAACCCTGAAAGCACAATTGTGAATTTGCTTTTATCACAAATTTGTATTAAACAATTTTTCAATGGTATTTAAATTGACAAACATTAATGTTAAGGGTTAAGGGTTAAGATCGTAAGACTAGAAGACCATTGCGGTAATGTTGACGGTTTTTCGTTTTAAATATTTCTATTTTCTTTAGTATTTCTATAGAAATTTTGCTTTGGTGACTTTTATTTTTTTATACTGAAAAATTTTATAATTTTTTCAAAATTATTTTGTGAAAATTTAGCCAAATCCGATGTGTACTTTTCGAGATATCAGCCAATATGATATGTCGTCCTTGTATGGAAAATGCAAAACTTGCAGTCTTTCTAGTGTCAAGAAAGTAAAATATTTTGAAAAGATTTCTAAAATCTTTGGTGGACGGAACACAATGACGTATATGATTTTTCTCTAAAAGTTATAGTATCTGAAAAGATTATCTTTTCGTTCGAACTGATCCACAGGGTGTCCCAATAAAAGTAAAATGTTCAATCTTAAGCTAAAAATCATGCAAATCTGATTGAAATAAAACAAAAAAACAAAAAAGAGAATGGAACACCAAAACTTAAAGACTTTAAAATAGGCAAATCTTTTGACTAAAAAGTTCGAATCTCTTAGTAAAATAATTATCACTTATTTGCCTAACAATTGATTGAACCTCTTGAACACTAATCGGAGCATAACATATTGACATATTACACTGCACAACAAAATCAAATTTTTTTTTTAAATAACAAGGTTCTGACAACGGATTCTGGTAGAGGGGGCCAAAAAAAATATACGTGTATTGGCGTTTTGAAAGTTTACGTCTGAATTTTTTTTTCGGGGGGTCAAAGTTTTCCCCTTCAAAATTTCACTATAAGTCACCGTACAAAAGATATTATTTGATAACGGTGTGGAATTGCCAAGAAATAAACGAAAAATATAATGAATACCTTAAATATCCAAAATTGTTCTAATTTTTCTATTTATATATATGTATTATATCTAGAGCTTTGTTTTGTACGGTGACTTATAGTAAAATTTTGCGTTCAACATTTTTCCCATACACACTAACTCTCAAAAATCAAGTTTTGTATTAGATTTTAGTACCAATTTTGATTAAGAACGAAATAAACACTTAAACACATTTTCAGTTTTGGCTTAATTCTGGCGTTGAAGTTAATTTCTGAGCTTTGATGTATTCAGAGACCTATAGTAGAATTTTATGGCAAATATTTTCGTGGTACATTTTTTCCTTAAAAAGTCCTGTTTTACAGGACATTTTTGGCATTTTAGAAAAAAAGGGTCAAATTGACCCATAAAAATAGTAGCTACAGGGTTAAAATGCTCCACAAAAATGTCCTTCGTAGTATTTTACATCAAATTGCTGCACACATCATATACCTAAAATGTGAGGTTACATGGTTTTCGTATGCCGATTCACCATAAGAATGTGCAAAAAGGGGAAAACTTTGACCCCCCCTTAAAAAAAATTCAGACGTAAACTTTCAAAACGCCGATACACGTATATTTTTTTTTGCGCCCTCTACCAGAATCCGTTGTCAGAACCTTGTTATTTTTTTTTGTGTTGTACAGTGTTATTGATAAAGTCCAGGGAGATAAGTAGGTAGGCCACAGATACCCATTGCGATACTACATTTAGTTGGACTCAGATTCCATTACTCACAAAACCAGTTTAAGCTTTGAAAAAATTCAAGTTGACTGTGAATCGGTTGACTATCTAGATAGTCAAAAAGAAGTTACCTAATGAGTCTTCCTTCTTCTAGAGAGCATAGCACAAATGCTCATAAGAATTACATGATCTTTCTATGTCTTACCCATACAACTTCTGTTAATATGATTAGAAAACAGTCTCAAAATCTATCAAACATGACTAACTCCAGCCCTAGAATAAGCAAAGCCTAGCCAGCGAAAATGTCACTTTGAATCTGTATCTGAGTCATTATTTTTAGCTAGAAAACTGTCAATATCAAAAGCTTGTATAGTAGAATAACGAGCTGGCTTCCAGAAATTGTCAGCATCAGCATGGATTATTGTTGATAAAGCTTAGCTTAGAATGACCTGAATCAAAATCTGAGTCATAATTAAAAAAAATAATTAAAAAAAGATTAATGGAGACTGGATCCTTAAAGAATTAGTTAACTAACGAATCAAAGAAAGAAGTCTCAACCACTTGATGGGCATTGAAACATAGAAATTAACCATAGGATTGTAATGAAGATTGGATTCTTCAAAAACTATTACTATATAAAAACTAACAAATCAAAGGAAAAATTCTTCATTGCTCGAAAATGCTCTGAATAATCAAAAATCTAAACCTGTATGCGCATTTGATTCATTGTTGATAGAACCTCATTAACAAGTCATGACGCATCATCGTAGAGCTTTGATTATTTCACAACACTTTCACAATAACAAAGACATTATAATCAAATTATTTACACACATTGAGTTGAATAAGAAATCATATTTATTCTCCTTGAGTTTCTTACAATACAAATAACTGTCTCACATCTTTGCAGTTTTTCATAAATTAATGAAATTATTTTTGCTTGACATTCAGACAGCATAAATTGTTTACATTTTCCATTTGATTGTTGACAACATTACTGGCAACAATGGTGCCTAATTAAAGACGAATTGTAGAGGGTGCGAAATGCGACATTGAAGATGACAATGCAATGCAAATAATTTCATAACGACTAACAAAGTAAAGGAAGGGAATTTTTTTTGGTAAAGAAATTTAAAGTGAACATTTTCAATAGTCAGAAATTAAAAAAAAATAAACAATACGCACAAATATCAGCAAACGTTTAAAGGCAGAATTTATGACAGCAAAAGGCACAGGGTTGCATTTCTTCATGCAAGATAAACCTGATGTTGTTAATGCTTGCAATAAAAATAAACTTAAAAGCCGAAATTACTTTGACTGCTCTTTGCCTCTAACTCGCTGCCAATTAGAACGCAATGCAAAATACTGAAATGACCATTTTTTCATGCAGCTAAAAATCGCAGCTGTTCATTATAAAAATACGCTAATGGCTGTTGGTAGTTTGTGCCGTTGAGTGACGTTGCATGCGCGAAAAAAATCACTCTGAAAATAATGTTGTTTTTGGCACACGAGCGAAATGTTTGGCACTGTTGGTGTGCTGTGTGTGTGTGTGTGTGTTTTTGAGATGCACTGGGAAAACTGTTAAGTAAACAAGTTGCATAAGCAAATCGCAATATTGACCCATCTAAGCATTCCCATAAAGCGAAAGCGTCTTTTTTGAAATCATAAAAATTGTTTATTTTATTAAGAGAGGACTTCTAGTTTGGAGACAACCTGAAATATTTTTCAATTAAAAATATTTATTTTTTAAATAATCAACATTTTTCTCAACATCTGAAACAGAGCTAGCAGTTTATGAAAAAAGTCTTAAATGAAGTTTCGTGTTTAAGGCTTTTTATTTTTTTGGGGGAAGTTTTGAGAAAGTTTTGTTGTTTGAAGACCACTTCTATTTTTTAATGAAGAATATTTTCCTAAAAGACAATATGGTATTTTTTTCAATGTTTTACTCAATACAAGCTTTTTATGAAACATTTTTCCGAAAAACATGAAAAAGGGGTAAGGAAAGCGGGAGGGGGGTTCATGTATACTAGGGCGGGTTAATTTTTTTTTTGATGAAGCGTATAGCAAAAACGTAATCTATAGGTGATTCTGAGAAATTTTGCTCAAGAGACCATTGCTCTAAGTCGGATTTGGAGCCTTCCAAAATTTCAAAATAGATATTTTTCAATATATACATAGAATAATTTAATTAAATTCGTCATAAAATCGGATAGAGTTATAGTAGATTTCTCAATCTGGGCTTGTTTGGAAGGTATTTTTATCACCTTTCAGAATCTGTATTGATACCAATATTTTTTTTATAATATTTTAAAATGTCACATTTAGTAGGCAACCTAAGATCATTTAAATCACTTGATAAACCAAAAACAACAATATCTTGATGAGGCATGTTAGTCAATCTAGAGTCAAAACTTGTTGATGTTGTTGCTTCCATTTGCGAAGACAACGCAGACGATGTTATCACGAATTTAATTAAATTATTCTATGTATATATTGAAAAATATCTATTATACGCTTCATCAAAAAAAATCGTTCCATACAATTTGACCCGCCCTAATGTATAAACAAAAAATATTCACACTTTTAATGCAAACAACTTTGTCTTAGACATCAAAGCTCTAGCTGCTCAAGTTTTTATACTTTCCGTGTAAAAGTCTATAGGGACCCTTCAACCTTTATGTGCAAATTACAAAAAACTCAGACGTGCTGGGCTATTATTTTGTTCGGCAAAAATGATCAGCATGACGTCCTCTTTCAGAAATATATGGTCGTTACTCTGCTGCACACAAAAAGTTTAAAATTGTTGTACTGTGATATTAAAGCCACTCAAATTCCATCTCAGTGGCTTTTGTAGAAAAGTACTCCTGGCTATAGTTACCACTCAAGTTCCTCTCCCACAATAGGTGACACCTTATGGCAGTCTAGAGTTGCCACTGCAACTTCCTTTTAACTATAGTTGCCACCTCAGTCTACAGTTACCATTCACACTCCTCTTTCTAGTATTTCAATTTCCTTACGTTATGACAATCACTAAACTTAACTTTTAGTACAACAAACAACACCTTAAAATTGCTTGACAAAAGCCAAAATGTTTACCATTTCATAGACACCTAACAGACGCTGCTGCCAATTTGTATGCGCAGCACGATTTACTGGAATCGGGCTTTTATGTTACTGTGTAAATAGGCCCAAAAACGTGAGAGTATGTGTGTGTGTCGCTACAGTTGGGTGACTAATTCCGACTCATATTGCATGACAACTCAGCTGTGCTGTGTGAAAATTGTTGACACTTTTCACAATAAATATGAATAAAAATGTAAATGGCAAAACTGAAAATTATACATACGAAAACTACTGGACAAATGTGTGTGTGTGTGTGTGTGCAAACATGTTATGATGATTGCTGCGAACAGTGCTGCCAAATTGTGCGCAATAAACGGAAATTTGCATTTTTTAGCGGCGGAAATCGCAGTGGCGTTGTTGTTTCGTTTTTTCTATGTCGGCATGAATAATGTTTTGGTTATTGTGTAATATTGTGCACACTTGTGCGGAACGGTGTGCGTTGTGCGGCGCTGCGTAGATGACGATGCAGCTGACTTGTGAAATTAATAAGCGCGACAGCTTTTAGAAGTTGTTGTTTGTTGCTAAATCGTTGAGGCATGTGGAGTTTTTGAGTGTTTTGTTTTTTTTTATTTGAGTCATGCATGACATTTTCCAGAATAATGCAGTGTGTGGTAATCAAATTTGCACATTTCATAATAAATGTATGAATTTCAATTGAGTCGATTGAGTGCTGCCAAGTTGAGGTAAAACATAATATTGTTTGTAGATTGAATGAATGGACGATGGGAATTAAGACAAGTTGGGGAAAAACGTGACCTTTATGTGAAGTCCAGTTGAGGTAGAAAAGATTTTTTTTGAAAATTGAATCAATGGGAGCTTTGAGTGAAGACAAGTTGGGGTAAAACATAATTTTTGTGATTAGTTTGAGTAAAACTGAGCCTTGAGTGAAGACAAAATAGTGTAAAACATAGGTTTCCGTAGATTAAATCCATGAAAGATTTTACTGGAGTAAAGTTTGGATACAACATTTTTGTTGTTTAATTTAAGTAAAGGTGAGACTTGTAAGAAGCCAAGTCAAAGTAAAACTACCTCGACTAAAACTGAGCCTTCAGTGAAGTCAAGTTGGAGTGAAACTCAACTTTGGGTTACAAATTTTTGTTTGTTAATTGAAGTAAAACAGAGCTTAGAGTTAACCATATTATCATCAAATTAATTTAGATGAGCTATTATAAATTTTAAAATACTAGTAGTAACTAGTTAACAGAAATCCATTAAATTTTCATGAAATTAAAGACTTTGTTAAGCATACTTAGTTGGAATGATCCAATTTATGTCAAACATGCATTGCTTTGTTCGATAACTTGTTGACATTTTGAAGGTAAATCTATATACACCCATACCTCGCTTTGCGTCGTTTCGTTTTGCGTTGTTTCGAAGTTGCGTCGCTGCTGAATTAGTACTAATTTTCACTGTGCGTCGTTAGATTTTCGAAGTTGCGTTGTTTTGGGTTCGAGTCTTTAATTGTTTTTTTTTAATTTTCTTTTTTTTTTTCTAAACGATGGCACGACTTTTGTTTCTAATTGCGCCATGCCATCAAAACTCGGGGATTCCCTTTCTAACTGAAAATCAACCCAAACATTGGACCAATTTTTTGTGAAAGAAAGCCGACTTACGACAACAGCCACTATGGACTCATTAGACAGTGATTAATTTTTATTTTGTTTTTATAAATTAATTGAATATTTTATTTTGTTTTAATTGAATTTCTTTTTTTTGTTTTTTGTATGTATGTAATAAAATTTTATATTATTTTTGTTTTTTAAATGTTTACTTTGTTTAATTTTCTTTTTAAAAAGTTGTATTTTCGTAACCCTGGAACCTATCTTCGATCTTTACATAGTTTGCTATAGAAAATCATAATTCACTTTGCGTCGTTTCAGTTTGCGTCCTGTTTTTTTGGAACGTAACCACGACGCAAAGTGAGGTATGGGTGTATATAAAAATGAATCGAACTGTAACTTTCAGCAGAACTGTAAGTTGCATATCAATGAAACTTGGTATGAAAATACCATTTAGTCATATCTTTCGATAGAGAGAGAATGGGGCGGGTATTTAACAAGGGGGCGTGGCACCGCCTATACAACTCAAATCTTTTATATGGAATAGCTTCGGAATCGTTAGCCACGCAGCATTGAAAGTTTGTGTACCGTCGTCTCATATATGTGTCATTCTATTGGTGAGATTTGATCGGCGTTGGACAAGGGGCGTGGCACATGTTTCATGACCCAACAGTTACGCAGTACTGTAAGTCCACATCAATGAAACTTGGTACGAACTTTCCGCACAATTTAATAGCACAATTCGACTAGAAGAAAGTTTTGAGCATTCAACAAGGGGGCGTGGTACCGCCTCCGTTTTTATATACATAGATTTTTTATCCTGACTGATTGTTTATCATCGCCCAGCCCAAACCGCTGAAGCTAGAAACATGAAATTTGAACTGTAGGTACATCTTGAAGAATGAACCTCCGCTAAGACGGGATTTTTAGAAATTCGGGGTCTAAAGGGGCAAAACATGTGATAAAGTGTTGTATGAAGAAACGTGGTTTAATAGACTTACTCATTTCGAACTTCCTGAAAATACTCTAAATCAAAAATAATTCGACACGTATTTTATAATTTTTCGAAAATCAAAATTTCACTGGGCCAACAATAGGTTATGGTTTGTTTATGAAAATGGGCCTATTGACTTCAAAAATAAAAATTAGACAGGTGTTTCTCATTATTTTCAAAATCGAAATCTAACTGGATCAACGACGGGTTAAAAGTTTGTGTGGATAAATTGTGAAAAAACATGAATTAATGGGCCGATTGACTTCAAACTTGGTGGACGTACTCTAAGTTAGGGATAATTTGACACGTGTTTTCACTTTCTTCATTTCGGGAATCGAGAAATAATAAAAACGTGTTTTTAATTTGTTTGAAAATCGAAATCTACCGTGGTAAATCAAGGGTTTAGAATTTGTTTAGAGTAAATGTGAAAACACATGATTTAATGGGCCTTTTGACTTACAAATTTTTGGAAACACTTGAAATCAAAGATAGACACATGTTTTTTTTTGTTTTTTAATCAAAATCTGACGGGGTCAACAATGGGTTAAGCATTTGTATCGGGGGAAACAAGAGAACTTGCGTGCAAAGCCGCAGGGCCCAGCTAGTAATTCTATAGAAATCACTCATAGAAATTCGTATCCTGAGGCAGTCGATTTTCGTAAGCTTCTCTTGCAAATTTTTCACAATTAAACTCTTGCGCCATAGAGAGAAAGAGGTCACAATCACTTAATGCCCGAGGTCCAAGACTTTAACCCTTTCGACCCCGAATTTTACCCTTTGTCTCGATATTACTTTTTGGTATTTAAATCATGAAACACTTGCCTAAGAGTTGTGTTCATGACATTTGAAGTCGCCACGCCTCTTTGTTAAGTTCTAGAGACAGTTTACTTTAGAACAATTTTAGCTTAAAACGGGTTAAACCAATTTTGTATCAATATTTTTTAATTACAGAAAAATTATTTAATATTTATGGAAAAATACAAAATTATCACTTTTTGATTTTATTTAACCATTATTAAGAAAACAAGGTTTTAATCAAACGCGCACAATTCGTAGACTTCAATTAGAAAACAAACTTTCCCTGATATCGCTGCAAATTATTGGAAATTATTTTGGAGATAACAGTAAAATTTTTGTAATTTGCTTTGAATTCACATCTAAAAATATTAATTTGTTGGTGCCTACTTAAATTTAACCCATAAATCAATCGTAGCTTTTGCTATAAGATGACAAATAGGTGAAGTTGCTCTCAGGCAACTTTGGGGTCGAAAGGGTTAAGATGGATTCATAAGAATCTTTAAACCAAGTTCCCGCAGCTTCTGGCCAGTCACTATCGGTGTGTGTAGCCTGGCGGTTTTTCGATAGAATACAATTCCTCCTATAGGCCAAAGTAGGACGATTGTTTCCTTCAGGCAGTCAGATTGTTGACTGGTCCAAGTCCAGGTCCGAGTTAAGAGTTTGCCGTAGAGGAGCAACTGAAAGTAGATGGTTTCCTGCCAATGCTATCCAACACACATCAAAACCTTTCTGGCTGTCAATACTGATTTGCCCACCGTTTGCGCCTTCTTACCGCAATACGATTACAACTTTTTCTAAACGATTTTTCATGCCATGTTTAGCTTCTGCAAAATCGAAACAGTGCTTTCAAAGTGCCAAAAAGACACATTCAGGTAACATATCGGTCCATTGTCAGACCAGAAGTAATCAGGAAAGGAAAATACTTCCTGCATGATGGTGAAGAGTCTACTAATGTGAGTGTGATCAGTGATTACGAACCTCAACAAGTCCCAAGTCTCAAGTGAGGCTCCTAATTTGAGATTATTCAAGTCATTTCAGAAATCATTATGCCATCAAAAATATCTTAGGTTAGGTTATAGAAGGCGACTGTGCGGCCCAAACATTTCTTAATCTTCTTACAGTGTTGCCAGATCAGGAGATTTCCTCCTAGATTTCGGAGATTCTTGGCCTTTTAGGAGAATTTTTAGGAGGAAGAATTGTTTAGAAGAAAGTTTAGGAGATTTATATTTTATGTTAGGGGATTTTTGGGATCCTTAGGGGATTTTTGGGAGATTTTTGGATAACGAAGTATGATGTATTGGGAACACTTACAACAAAACATATTTTGGCAACTATTTTAATAGTCAAAGCACTCTATTGTGTTAAAAATTTGGAAGCTTACAAAATGTAAGGTCGTTCTATCTCGTTCTCACTTATTGCTGTCACAATGAAATCTCGCTAAAAATTGCACTTTTTGTTTCATTCATATGTTTTGTTTTTGTTAAGTTTTTGTTGTTAAGCTGAAGATGAATAAAAAAAGGCTGCATTAAAAAAAGTATACTATAAATATATATATATATTTTTATTTTTTTATGAGAAGTTTTGTTTCTTTAGAAGATATTCTTAACTTTTTCAAGGAAATTTCGGTATTTTTTTTTAATTTAGGAGAAAGTCATTTCAGGTATCTGGCAACACTGTCTCCTTAATAGGGACAGCTATCGCAAAGTCTTAACTCTCCGGTCACCACATCAAGAAATTAGTTCTTAATAGGTTTAATTTCCTCAAAATTTAGTAGAAAACACCATAAAGCTCATTTATTAGTCACTCTGAGGTCCTTTCACAGCATTTGGCGTGTCAAGTTGCCCGCACAGTTGTTTATATATTTAGTCAAACTCAAAATATTTCTGTTGTTTAGACTAATCACATCAAGCATTCCAACACCTCGTTGCTTTCGACATTTCAAAGCTGATAACACCGCTGCCTGAACTATGATAGACTTTGTACCTGCGGCTCTGACAGTGCGGGTACAGTGCTGCCAAAAATACTAAATGCAATACTTTACTTCAATATGTACAGTCGGCCAGTCACAATTCTAATATTGTGATTATTTTGCAAAAATATGCGAAAATCTTTTCAAATTACATATAAATAATGTTAACATAAATCACCACACGCCGTCTGTCGCGCTTATCGCACGGTAAACTTTTGCTGGCGCGTTATCTGCGTGCAGGCACTGTTCAGCTGCTGGCATTAACAGCAAACAGGCAAAAATACAGCTCTTTATTTCAAAGAACCTTTACAAAAAACAACCAGCGAAAATGTAAATAAAAGTAGCGAAAACACCCAAAAGTGCACACAAGCAAAATTTTTCGGAAGCGCCGCAGAGCCGGCGCTGAGCTGCCCCGCCTCACGCTT
Source organism: Melieria picta (assembly GCA_964056695.1). Classification (NCBI taxonomy): domain Eukaryota; kingdom Metazoa; phylum Arthropoda; class Insecta; order Diptera; family Ulidiidae; genus Melieria; species Melieria picta. Next base: position 75,593,684 of record OZ057399.1, on the reverse strand, counting down.
ACGTGATCTTCGTCTTGTACACTCATCGCAGCTCGTAATCTGCCCGAACAGGCACGAAGTGTTGGACACAGCGATTTTCAATACAATTTCGAAATAGACTTTTTCAAGTCGTGTCAGCGCATTGGCAGCTTTTGCGCTGTTTGCATTCATTGTTGGCTGATCTGTTGGCGGCGGGAAATGCGTGAAACACTAAAAACCCGAACTTGTTGTAAATCGAATATGCGGAAGTTGAAGCTATGGAAACAAATTCACAGCCAGCCAGTTGAAGCTGCCGCTCCAACCAGAGATTACAACTAATTAGAAAACTCATAGAAAGACCTGTTTTGGGCCCAAGTCAGTTTAGCTGCCGAGTTGATTTGTCAATTGTCTGCCTTGGTATTTTAAGCCTTCTAATGATTTATAGTTGTACAGTTTTCTTAGTATTTGAATTTGAATGTGTTGCGTTGGCAACTTTCGATAAACGTGCATTAGTTTCGAAGTTGTGCCAGTAACACAACAATTTGCTTAGCACATTCTGTTTTTTTTTTAGATAATTACTCAGCATTATTTCCTGTTTGGCCACATTTTAATTAGCTGCAAGAAAACTTGACAGCGTCAACAAAATAATTTTCAAGTTACGCATTCAAAGTTTTTGTTCAATTTTAATTGATTACATAAAAAATAATGCAAATTTGACAGCACCACTTAATGTCGAATTAGTAGCGAGAGAACCGATAATATATCAAAAGCGGCATGGCAATTAGAAATTCTAGTTGCATGGAAGTTGAAAGAAATTTATTAAAAAATAAAAAAAAATAATTAATATTTGAAAATTAATAAAAATAAAAAATAAAATAAAATAAAAAAATAAAATAAATTAAATTAAATTAAAAAAAAATTAAATTTAAAAAATTAAAATAAAAATTAAAATAAAATAAATTTAAAAAATTCAAAAAAAAAATAATATTTAAAAATTAATAAAATTAAAAAATTAAATTAAAAAAATTAAATAAAATAAATTAAATTAAATTGAATAAATGAAATTAAATTAAATAAATTTAATTAAATAAAACAAATTTAATCACATTCAAAAAATTCAATAAATTAAATTAATAAAATCAATAATTTTTAATTTCGTTGAATGCGTTCCGGTATTTTTGATATCAAAAAATACACCACATTCTCCATAAAATCGTCGAGTCGCACTGTCAATATGGAACAAAAAATCGTTTGGAACCACTTGAAAAGGGCTGAATACAAAAAGAAGCTCAGTGTATCGATGCCAAATAAATTAAGGCAAAAGTCTCATGGACCGAATTTCTACTGAATTGCAACAAAATCGATACATTTTTAAAACTAATGATGACTGATGATGAAAAGTGAATAATTTCTGACAACGTCAAACGAAAACATTTGTGATCGTATTGCTGTAAGAAAGCGCAAACGATGGTCACGCCAAGATTTACAGCCATGGAAGTTTTGGTGTGTTTTTGATCAGGTTGGCAGCGAGGGAATCATCTACTTTGAGTTGCTCCCCTACGGCTAAAATCTTAACTTGGAGCGGTACTGTCAACAATTAGACTGTCTGAAGAAAACAATCGTCGTCGTAGGCAACTTCGTTTAATAAGAGAGGAATTGTGTTCCATCAGGAAAACGATGTGTGGCCTCACATCGATAGTGACTCGCCCGAAGCTCTGGGAACTTGGTTGGAAGGTTCTTATGAATCCATCTCATAGTACGGACCTGGTTTCAAGTCATCACCACTTATTCCTATCCATGGCGCATGATTTTGTTGGTGAAAAATTTGCAAGAGAAGCTTACGAAAATCGACTGTTCCAGGACATGGATTCCCATGAGTGATTTCTATGAAATTATTTACCTTCAAAATGGTAAAAAGTTTCTGTAAATGATTTCTATGGAACTAACTTTAAAAAGGCAACAAGTTATCAAACAAAGCAGTGCATATTTGATCCAAATCGTATTATTCTAACTGTGCTAAAGCCTTCAGTTTTATGCAAAAACAATGAATTTTTTATCTTACTACACTGAACATAAATGGGTTTTTTTTTTGCACAATGGACCTCTTCTGGTCTCAGTGCAGCAAACCCTATTAATTTCTATTCTAACATAAAGTTTAATATGTTTATAGAATATCAGTCAATTTAAAATTTACATAGTTTTTGAAGTCGAGTTTCGTAGTTATTTGGCTTCAGGAAATTACCTAAAAAATTTATCTGTATTGCATGAATATTTTATGTACTCTGAGCAGATATTCAGAGTTGGGGCTCAAATGTTTTCCCTTTGCAATTTAAACAGAGTTGACAGATGCTGAAATTGAAAGTTTTCATTTCAAAAATTAGTATAAACTTTACTCATATGAAATGAGTTGCTTAAAGGTCTAAAAGTTGAGGAATAAAACTGATCTGCCAAGTCTCAAATATCTTCTCTGCACTCTTTGAAGTTAAACTTATCAAGAATACATTGTTCCAAGGTGTTGTTAGGCACTCACTTTTGTGACACACTGTCGATGCTGAGATCAGAGCCTAATGGGGACAATAATATTTCCTTAAATGCAACCGCAAGAGGAAGTAAAAAATGTGAATTGCAGTCAAGCTGAGTGCATATAATTACAGCAATAATAATGAAAATCGTGTTGTCATAGCGACAGCAACAAAAAACGCAGTGCAATACAGTGGACCGTAAGCGGGCAACAAAACGACAAAAAGTGGCACTCACATCCGCTGCAGTCGCAGGCCAATTAGCCGCTCTAAATGCGATTAAATGATAATTTTCAAAAAACAAAACAAGGCAGCACCAGCAATTAAACCTGGTAATGGCACCGCACAAAGCCAACAACCAATAAGCGTGCGACAGCAGTCAAACGGCGCTCAAAACGAAACTAGTTTGAATTTGTATTTTGGCGAGTCGGCGATAACGCAGCCATACTAATAGTGCAATTAAAATGGGCTTTGTCGCCAAATCAACAGGCCCAGAAAATATATTCATACAAAATGTTGGTAGGTAATTTCGAAAAAATTAAATTCAATTCAAGAACCGGAAGTCAGGGTTCTGCATTCGTGGACGTGTGGTTATGTCAGCGGTTGATTTGTGTTATTCGGGTTAAGGCCGTCGCTATGAAATGGTTTATGTTTACAGAAAACATAAACCAAAAAAATAAATAAATTGTTAAAACAATTTGAAAAAGACTGGCAAAAATTTGTCAACACATTTACAACTCGATCGGCTTGAGCGTTGCTTGAGGCTAAGTAAATAAGTAAAATACATATTTATATGCTGAAAACGAGCTGAACTGAGTATTTAAAATGGTTGACCTTGATTTGGGGCTCGATGTGCCTGCGCTATGGCGCGTGGCTCTTGGCGTGGCTGTCGTCGATTCGTGGCTGCGGCGTTTTTAATTACATAATTTTCTGTGGACTTTGTATGTTGCGTTGCTTGTGGCTCTTTACTCACCTGCAAAGATAAAAAATAGAAAGGAGTTAGAGAGAGAGTCGAAAGAGTTCGAATGGATAAAAAAGGTAAACAAATTATAAAATTGTGAGCGGCAATTCATTCCATACACAAATATTTTTAAAATAAAAAAATCTCAACAAACCGAAAAAAATAATAATTTTTAATAATTTTCTTTTAATATAATTTTCTATAAAATAATTTTTAATTTCTTATAAATATATTTTTCCTCTTAAAAACATATTTTATAAAAAAATATTTTTCCCTATCAACAAATATCTTTTTTATTAAATCAAATTCTGAAAAAATATTTAATCATTTTTAATTATTTTTTTTTCAATTGAACTTTTTAAATATTTATTAAATATTTTGTTTTTATAAAAACAATATTTTTCTTTTAAAACAAAATTTGATTCTTATAAAAAATCGTTTGGTTCAATTAAAAAATATTTTACTAACTGCAATACAAATACAAAAAAAAATTGTATAAAAAATATAAAAATTAAACAAAAACTGAAAACTGAAAACTTTTATATAAAAAAAATTTTTGTAGAAAAGATTATAAAATAGTTTTGAACAGAAATTTTTTTTTTTTTGTTCCGTGTTCACTCCTCTCTGGAGCATAGGGCCTCCACAAGACAGCCTTGTGTTGGTTACGTTAATCAGTTGCCGCAAGAAAAATATTTTTTTATAAATATGTTTTTTGTGGGAAATATTTCTGTTCTATAAAAATATTAAAATATTGAAAATAAAAAAGTATTAAAAATGAAATTTGTTTTTCCTAGAAAAAAAATATTTTTTCCTATAAGCAAAGCTAGAAAAACAATATTTTCTCCTATAACAAAGCGTTTTATTCAATGAAAATAATTTTTCTAACTACAATACAAATATTACAAATAAAATTGTAGTTAGTAGTAGTAGTGAAAAATACAAAAAAAAACCGAAAATGTAAAAAAAACATTTAGATACATTTGCACAAAAAACATTTTTGTATAAAAATTGTTTTTTATAAGAACTATGTTTTTTCTTTGACAAAATATACAAATATTGAAACTAAAAAAGTAAAACAAAAAAAAAGTAAAAAAGTAAAAAAATTAAACAAGTTTTTCAATAACATTTTTTGTTAATTATTAAAAAATTTTTAATATATTTTCTTTAAATATAAATATGTTTTATAAAAAAAAATTGGAAAATACTGTCACTGTGCTAATGTTATAAAAACTTTTATAAAAAAAATATAACAAAATATACAAATATTTAAAATAAAAAAGTATTAAAAAATTTACAATAATTAAACAAGTTTTTCAATAACATTGAAAAATGTAAAAAAAATGTTAGATACACTTGCACAAAAAAACATTTTTGTATAAAAATTGTTTTTTATAGGAACTATGTTTTTTTGTGACAAATATTACAAAAAATGTGTAGTTAGTAGTAGTAGTGAAAAGTACAAAAATAAAAAACTGAAAAATGTTAAAAAAAAAAAAAAAATATAACAAAATATACAAATATTTAAAATAAAAAAGTATTAAAAAATTTACAATAATTAAACAAGTTTTTCAATAACATTGAAAAATGTAAAAAAAATGTTAGATACACTTGCACAAAAAAACATTTTTGTATAAAAATTGTTTTTTATAGGAACTATGTTTTTTGTGACAAATATTACAAAAAATGTGTAGTTAGTAGTAGTAGTGAAAAGTACAAAAATAAAAAACTGAAAAATGTTAAAAAAAAACTTTAAATACTTTTGCACAAAAAAACATTTTTGTATAAAAATTGTTTTTTATAGGAACTATGTTTTTTTGTGACAAAATATACAAATATTGAAAATAAAAAAGTAAAACAAAAAAATTTAAAAAAAGGAAAACAAACAAATTAAAAACAGTAAAAAATTAAACAAGTTTTTCAATAACATTTTTTGTTAATTTTTAAAACATTTTTAAATATATTTTCTTTAAATATAAATGTGTTTTATAAAAAAATTAGAAAATACTGTCATTGTGCTAATGATATAAACAACTTTAAATAAAAAATATATTTAAAAAAATATATGATATATAAAACTGCAGTTATTTTTTTTTAGAAATTGCACCTTATAGGCAAATTTTGTTTCTACATATTTTGTAATAAATATAAAAATGTTGAAAATAAAAAAGTTGTATGTTAAAAGTTGTTGTATGAACGACAAACGTTTCTGATTCTTTAGGTCAATCGATTTAGGAATTTTATGAATTTTATGAAACTTTTAAAGCGTCCAGAAACATCCTTAAAAACCACCCATAAGCAGCCAAATAATTTACTGACGAAAACCAAGTATTGCTACTTAATATGTCACTGGCAGCACTGTTTAACGGTAATCACCAATCAAATAAATGGCTTTTAAAATAAGTCCAAAGGTGCACACACACTGCTCAGCATTTAAGACAAAAAAAAAACGACAAGAACAAACACAAATAATGTGTATTTAGGAGCCATTAAAGTAATCACACCCGAGAGAAAGTTTATGTCTCACGTTGCACGTGGCATAAGTCGTATAAGTATGTTGTTGTTGTTCTTTATGTACTGACAAGTGTGACCAGCCGGTGTGCAGTGTCAATGCCGGAAAATCGAAATTCATGAAAAAATGAAGGTAAATCATAACGTTTTGTAGCGGCGCATGAGTTCGGTTGACTTAAAAAAGGACACAAGTCCCTGTAGACTTTGGTCGAATAAAAGTTGTCTATTTTTTTTGTTTTGCTTATAAGAAAAAGTAAAACATTAGGCAAATATAAATTGAGCTGACTTCCTTGGGGCAGTGGGTAAATTAAATTAACTAAATATAAATGAAGGGAACACCTCCAAGAAGGGCAATTCAAGACACTTGATGGGCTGCGGCTAAGGGATTACTGCGAAATCAATGAGTAACATAGTTAATGTGGCAGGAAATGTTGGGGACAATTATTGACAGCTAAACTCTATGGAGATTTGGAGATCAAAATGAATATGAAAAAGAATCCTTTCAGTTTGAGAGCTTAAACATTGTTGTTGGGTTTATTTTAATTTTCTTCAAAATCAAACCCAAAATTAACACTAAGTTCCCGTATAAGAAGCCTAAAAGTATGCAAAGCCAAGATGGCAACACAATAAATCTAATATGCAAACAAGCTGCGGGCAGAGCATAAGCTGCGATTAGGCTGAGCCAAAGTCGCAGGACAAATTGAATTTTAAAAGCGTTAGCAAACAGTTAACACAATGGTGGCTAAAGTGAACTGACAACAAGTCGAGGAAAGACGTAGCAACGTCGAGAAAACACAACAGGCAGGTGCAGCAAAGACCGAGGGGGCAAAAGAAGGGAGTAAAGGCGAAGTCAGAGGGCGCTCCATGTGAGACAGGATGTGGTTTTTTTCTGGGCACACACCGTTTCCCTTAAGCGAAGTGAAATGCGCATAAATTGTTTGTAGTGAAATGAAAAAAATGCTAGAAAGCACAAAAATATTTGACATGATCTGTAGTCACTTTCAATCGCACTTCAGTGAGGTTATGGTTTGCCATGTTTAGCTGTGAGTGAGGTAATGGTTTGCCATCTAAATCAGTTTTTCTCCAAAATGAGTTTAAATTTCTCTTCACTTCTTTGCTGCCAAAAATAATAAATTTCACATCTTGGTCGCCTAAAAATTCCTTTGGTTGCTTTGTTGTCATTTTCTTCTTTCTTTTTTGACTGCCTTGTTTTTTATGCTCTGCCTTCCTTCCTAAGCAAATTTTTTACTGCCGCTCTTTTACGTCGCATTTCCTTTTTTACTTTCCTTCCTTTTAGGGCGAAATAGGCAAATACACGCATCGTTGAAACTTGCAGCATGTTACAACAAAAACAAAAATAAAAAAACAACAACAAGCAATAAATGCCGACAAAGTCATGTCACAACGGTTTCAATTCAAATGAAAATTTAACTTCGTGGAAAATCGTCAAGCAACAATAAACAACAACGTCATGTGGGGAAGTTGTAGAAGAAAATGTTGTACATGAAGAATTACAACAATAATAAATGAGGTTAGAAATTTTATGCGGCAATTGCTACTGCAGATTTGATGATGTTTGTCGTTTATTTGTTGGTACTCAATGCTGATGTTTGAAGACACAGATTTATAGGAGATCAGTAACGTTCGGAAGAAGGTTTGAAGGCCGGTAAGAGATTCGATGGTGATTGCCGTTTGTTTGTTGTTGAGATGTTAGCTCTGAGATCGAACGGAGAGAGATCAAAAACGTCCAGAAGCCGGTAAGAGAGAAGTTTATGTAAATATTTCCGTTCGAGTACACCAGCGAAATGTATCGAGCCATGTTCGTCTTTCTAAGTTTTCATACGACCATTCCTCCGTTCGTCTATTCAAAGGCTGACAGATACAATAGCTCTTGAACCAATTAGGAGATTGAAGTGAAATTCATCTCAAACATCTTTACGGTGAGTTACTGCTCTCTAAATCTTTAAATTGAAGAGTGAACAAATTTTTTAGTAATGGGTATCAAAAAGTCCATCAAGTTCGACTTTAATGCTTTTACTTGCTTTGTTTCGCATACGTCAATCGATTTTTTTCTGTATTCTCTCTTCAGCCAATGTTGCTTTGTCCTCTGGCATTTGTCAGGCAATCTCTCCTTTTATTTTACTTGCATTAAAGTCTGCGCTCATGCATTGCTTATACACACCGCTGCACATTGGCAAAGTTATATTTAATTTTTTTTGTTACTGTTGTTGGTGGTTGCACAAATGTGCTCATTTCACTCTGAATGCAGATGAGAGGAGGCGCGTGTGTCCGTGACATCTAATGATTTACTGCTGCATCTGGTTTTTCTCAACGTAAAACACAACAACAACAATATGTTTAACATTAAAAGGCTACTTTTAGAGCTTTTTAATTTGTGGTTTTTTTCAGAGTTCTCTCTACTTTCAATGCTCTTTATTTAATTTAATTTAATTTTATTTTGTATTTAATTTTATTTAATTTGATTTTATTTTATTTTATTTTATTATTTTATTTTATTTTATTTTATTTTATTTTATTTTATTTAATTTTTTTATTTTTCTTTTTTATTTAATTTATCTTATTTTGGTTTATTTTATTTTATAATTTTTTGTTTTTAATTTTTTTTATTATATTTTAATATAATTTATTTTATTTTGTTTTATCTTATGTTTTTATTGATTTATTGTTTTATCAACACTTAAATTCCATTGAAAGTTCTTTCCGCAACATTTGAGTTAGCAACATGTTGCCGCAACATATAAATATTTCATTTGCAGGCAAAAAAAATCTAATAATAATATAAAAAATTTCATAATTTGCCACCGTTCCGTTTGGCGTTGTCTCTTTTGTCTGCTTTCCTCTACCTCTGCTCGCTCGACCCTTCTGTTCGCTTCTTCATTCCAATTAGCACACAAAGCACACAAAACAGTTACATCGCTAACATTCTTGCTTGCTAAACAACTTGTCTACAGCTACAACCGCTAAAATTACATTCTGTCATATTAGCGTTCATCAAGCGCCCTCTCAGCCGGCCCTCCCCTCGCCATCTTTCTTCCCCCTAGGCTGCTTATTGTGGCGTAAGAAACGTTAGATTTAAAGCGTTAACAACACTTTTTCCGTTTGGTGCTTTCTTCGTGTTTTTATTTTCTAGCTTACAGCAATAAGCGCAACTGACAAATACAGTAACAACGAATCTGACAGCAACAACAACCACTAAGCTAGAAAACGGCAACAAATTAACGTAATGACAACAATATAACAGCACCAAAAAAATAAAAAACGACATGATTGCAACGTGTTTCTTTGTTTTTCACAATTTTTTTTCTCAAACTATTTCGCCGAAGACAAAGAGAAACGTTTGCAAAAAAACAATGACGGAAAAAAACATAAATGAATAGAAAAGAAGAATGACAAAACGCCAGTGGCTAACATAGAATGACATAAAAAGAAATTGCAGCAATGCCACTAGCAAACTTGGCAACAGTGGGAGGGCGAAAAGTTGCTGATGCAATCGTTTCATTGTGTCGTTGACAAATAAAGGAATATTATGAAAGCAGCAGCAATGCAGAATGAAGATGCAAACATACATTAATAGTTAAAAATGACGATAACTAACAACGACAATAGCCAGCAGTAGCACAAAAGTTGCAATATGACTGAGTGTCTAGAAGCAAATGAAGAATGTTGCAGCAATACACATGTTGCAATATGATGAATTTAAATCAATGAATTCGAATGTGCGTATGGTTTGTGACTCATTGCAGATTTTATGAGATGTGATGAGATTTTTTACTCTAAGAAAATAAGTAGTAAAACAATTTATTGAACTTATTGAAACAAAACGTTATCTGTGAGAAAAATAATGATAGATAACAATAATGATGATATAGGTTCAGATGAATGAACATCAAAGAACTAGTCTGAGTTTAGTCTAGTCTAGTCTAGTCTAGTCTAGTCTAGTCTAGTCTAGTCTAGTCGAGTCTAGTCTAGTCTAGTCTAGTCTAGTGTAGTCTAGTCTAGTCTAGTCTAGTCTAGTCTAGTCTAGTCTAGTCTAGTCTAGTCTACTTTATTTCACTCTATCACTATTCAAATAATTCTTTTCAAGTTTTGTAGCATTTAATGTGGCATTAAATGTTGCTGAAACATGTCGCCCTGTATTTTATTTTATTTTATTTTATTTTATTTTATTTTATTTTATTTTATTTTACTTTATTTTATTTTATTTTATTTTATTTTATTTTATTTTACTTTATTTTATTTTATTTTATTTTATTTTATTTTATTTTATTTTATTTTATTTTATTTTATTTTATTTTATTTTATTTTATTTTATTTTATTTTATTTTATTTTATTTTATCTTATTTGATTTTATTTTATTTTATTTTATTTTATTTTATTTCATATTATATTATTTTATTTTATTCTATTCTATTCTATTTTATTTTATTTTATTTCATTTTATTTTATTATGATTTATTTTATTTGGTTTTACTCTATGATTTTATTGATTGATTGAAAATTATTTCCGCAACATTTCAGTTGGCAACATGTTGCCACAACATATAAATGTTTCATTTGCAGGCCCAAAAATCGAATCTAGTCTGAGTCTAGTCTAGTCTGAGTCTAGTCTGAGTCTAGTATGAGCCCAGTCTGAGTCTAGTCTGAGTCTAGTCTGAGTCTAGTCTGAGTCAAGTCTAGTCTAGTTTGAGTCTTGTCTGAGTCTTGTCTGAGTTTAGTCTGAGTCTTGTCTGAGTTTAGTCTGAGTCTAGTCTGAGTCTTGTCTGAGTCTTGTCTGAGTTTAGTCTGAGTCTAGTCTGAGTCAAGTCTAGTCTAGTTTGAGTCGAGTCTGAGTCTTGTCTGAGTCTAGCCTGAGTCTAGTCTGAGTCTCGTCTGAGTCTAGTATGGGTCTAGTCTGAGTCTAGTCTGAGTATAGTCTGAGTCTAGTCTGAGTGTAGTCTAGTTTAGTCTAGTCTAGTCTAGTCTAGTCTGAGTCGAGTCTAGTCTGAGTCTAGTCTGAGTCTAGTCTGAGTCTTGTCTGAGTCTAGTCTGAGTCTTGTCTGAGTCTTGTCTGAGTTTAGTCTGAGTTTAGTCTGAGTCTAGTCTTAGTCTAGTCTGAGTCAAGTCTAGTCTAGTTTGAGTCGAGTCTGAGTCTTGTCTGAGTCTAGTCTGAGTCTTGTCTGAGTCTTGTCTGAGTTTAGTCTGAGTCTAGTCTTAGTCTAGTCTGAGTCAAGTCTAGTCTAGTTTGAGTCGAGTCTGAGTCTTGTCTGAGTCTTGTCTGAGTCTAGTCTGAGTCAAGTCTAGTTTGAGTCGAGTCTGAGTCTTGTCTGAGTTTAGTCTGAGTCTAGTCTGAGTCTAGTCGGAGTCAAGTCTAGTCTAGTTTGAGTCTTGTCTGTCTTGTCTGAGTTTAGTCTGAGTCTTGTCTGAGTCTTGTCTGAGTTTAGTCTGAGTCTAGTCTGAGTCTTGTCTGAGTCTTGTCTGAGTCTTGTCTGAGTTTAGTCTGAGTCTAGTCTGAGTCTAGTCTGAGTCAAGTCTAGTCTAATTTGAGTCGAGTCTGAGTCTTGTCTGAGTCTAGTCTGAGTCTAGTCTGAGTCTAGTCTGAGTCTAGTCTGAGTCTAGTCTGAGTCTAATCAGAGTCTAGTCTGAGTCTAGTCTGAGTCTAGTCTGAGTCTAGTCTAGTCTAGTCTGAGTCTAGTCTGAGTCTAGTATGAGTCTAGTCTGAGTCTAGTCTATTTTAGTCTAGTCTAGTCTGAGTCTAGTCTAGTCTAGTCTAGTCTAGTCTAGTCTAGTCTAGTCTAGTCTAGTCTAGTCTAGTCTAGTCTAGTCTAGTCTAGTCTAGTCTAGTCTAGTCTAGTCTAGTCTAGTCTAGTCTAGTCTGAGTCTTGTCTGAGTCTTGTGTGAGTTTAGTCTGAGTCTAGTCTGAGTATAGTCTGAGTCAAGTCTAGTCTAGTTTGAGTCGAGTCTGAGTCTAGTCTGAGTCTAGTATGAGTCTAGTCTGATTCTAGTCTGAGTCTAGTCTGAGTGTAGTCTAGTTTAGTCTAGTCTAGTCTAGTCTGAGTCTTGTCTGAGTCTAGTCTGAGTCTAGTCTGAGTCAAGTCTGAGTCTAGTCTGAGTTTTGTCTGAGTCTAGTCTGAGTCTTGTCTGAGTTTAGTCTGAGTTTAGTCTGAGTCTAGTCTTAGTCTAGTCTGAGTCAAGTCTAGTCTAGTTTGAGTCGAGTCTGAGTCTTGTCTGAGTCTAGTCTGAGTCTAGTCTAGTTTGAGTCGAGTCTGAGTCTTGTCTGAGTTTAGTCTGAGTCTAGTTTGAGTCTAGTCTGAGTCAAGTCTAGTCTAGTCTGAGTCTAGTCTGAGTTTAGTCTGAGTCTAGTCAGAGTCTAGTCTGAGTCTAGTCTGAGTCTAGTCTGAGTCTAGTCTGAGTCTAGTCTAGTCTAGTCTGAGTCTAGTCTGAGTCTAGTCTGAGTCTAGTCTAGTCTAGTCTAGTCTAGTCTAGTCTAGTCTAGTCTAGTCTAGTCTAGTCTAGTCTAGTCTAGTTTGAGTCGAGTCTGAGTCTAGTTTGAGTCGAGTCTGAGTTTAGTCTGAGTCTAGTCTGAGTCTAGTCTGAGGCAAGTCTAGTCTAGTTTGAGTCTAGTCTGAGTCTAGTCTGAGTCTAGTCTGAGCCTAGTCTGAGTCTAGTCTAGTCTAGTCTAGTCTAGTCTAGTCTAGTCTAGTCTTGTCTACTCTATTTTATTCCACTCTATCACTCTATTCAAATAATTCTTTTCGAGTTTTTGTAGCATCAAATGTGGCATTAAATGTTGCTGAAACATGTTGCCCAGTAAAGTTTTTGAAACAAACTCAAGATGTTTATCAAAATAATAATCTCATTCGGAATTGATGCAAGTATCCAAAACAATATAAGCAAGAAAATAATGCGGCAAAGCCTTCAGCTAGAATCCACGAGCAGAAGCCAACGAGAGAAAACGGCAATCACCCCAGCAAACTGTAAAACCAGTTTGCTAAAAGCACTGCCTGCAGTTGCAAAACCGTACGGCAAATTAAGCAGCCGGCTTAAATGCAAAAAAAGAGACTAACAAAATAAACACAACACCACAAAAACCGGTGAAACTGCTGCAAGAAGGAGAAAAAAATCGAGAAAAAACCGAAATTTAGCGGCAACCAGCGACAAAAACAAAAATGCAGCTCACCAGGCATAACGAAAAAAGGGACGCGAGGATACAAAGCCATAAATAGGCATTTTTGCAAGAGCAAACACAACAAAAAACCGCCGTTCTATGGACCTACAAACCTAAAGATGCGTCGCTGAAATATGGCAACGGCTGACTAGATGACTGCATGAATGCACGGCCGCCAAACCAGTTGTCGAACTCAAAGCAAGATGAACGAGTGGGGCGAGTGGCTGCCAGAACAACAAAGAATGGCACCAGCAGTGCAACAAGCGGCAAACGCGACAGACCAGTCGGTGGAAATGGACAGACGAAGAGCAGCGGCGATGGTGGTGTGGGGCAGAGGCGAACGGGAGGCTGCAGATAGACTGCGGAGAACTTGAGGAGCGCCAGAGATGGCCGAAGAGACAGACAACGGAACGGATTGAAAGATACTTGGAAGCTGGTAGGAATGCAGTCAACGCGAAGGGAACTGCAGCAGTCGGAAGGTAAACCACTGACCAGCGAAAATTAAATAACTAGAAAGGCAGACAGTGACTCCAAGAGGCACGCAAAGGCCACTAATGAAATGTTGATTATGTTAGTGTAGTTCAAATTAACCCATTGATGTCTAACCACAGATGCTGCGCAAAAATTCAACGTCAACCAAGACAGGCAGTGAATGCAGAGGCAGGGTGATTTTGTTGTTGTAAATAGTTGCAATTAACTCATTATAGAAGTTGTGCTAAAGTTTATTGGTTTAGTTTCGCCACATTTCAGTCGAGAATACTTGAAATTTTTTATATAGAATCTCTGACCAAAAAAAAGGAGTACTTCGCGCATGCGCACAGACAACGCATTCAGTCTTTGTCTGTTTTGTGTTGTTGCCCATAGGGAAGTAGAGGAAATGACTGGTTTTTTGAAGTTTCTGTGTTTTTGTTTTTCTAATATTTTTTAGCTGAACCGGATATTTTTCTGAAAGAGCGCTGAGCTTTTGAAATGGAAATTCAAATATTTTGTTATCTCGGTGCGGCTAAGAAATGCCGCTCAAATTCCGGCACAAACAATGCGCCAGACACAAATCGGTCTGCAGTACTTTTTTGTGTGTCAGTTCGTTGGCTGGTATTATGTGTCTTTGGACAGTAGACACCAATTTTTTTTGGAAGATTCTAAGGCTTTCATTTTCTTTGTTTGTTGGGAGAGCGATTTTTTTTTTGATATTTGAAAAGCAGTTTTGCAGCTGGCGCGTGAATTTCAGTTATGAAATGTAATTGTTGAGTGAATGAGTGGAAGAACACTTACTTTACATAACCTCAATAGGTTCAGATTACATAACTTCAATAGGTTGCGTTAGGGAAGTGAATTTTAGGTGCGCTTTTTTTCAACTGTCAGCGTGAACTTTTAGAAGAGGAAGAAGTTCTTGCAGAATCTGGAAGTTTTTAAATAAAATATATAATTTTTACAATAAACTAAACTATACTAAACTAAATTTTAAATGTTCTCCGAGTTTAAGCGAGAATGGGAACTGTGAACGACAGTGTTGCATACACATTTCAAACGGCTGGAATTTTAGTATTACAATTGGGGGCCAATAAACGTCTAAATGCCTCATTCAGAAACAGCCACCTTACCTAATTTAACCTAAAATGTTTTTAACTAAAGCCATTCGAAAAATGGATTTAGTTTTTATTTTTTAATAAAAAATGTATATGGAGTCAGTAGCATCAGAATCAAGGATCATAATCTATCGAAAATTTGTTTTAACTAAAAAAATCTTTTCTGTTTTAAAGCACTGAGAAATTTTAGTGGATTTTAATGGATCCTTATGGAAAAAATGTGTTTATTAAAAGTTTTACTTCAGGTTAGTAGTTCAGTTAGGACATCACTGAGTCGAATAAATGCAGAAATGCAAAGAAATGGTGCCAAAAAAAATCCTGGAACACATTCTTTGCTCCTGTGCGGCTGTTTCAAAACTGCGCTTTGCCCACTTAGAGCCCCGTTCTTCTCTGGGTTAAAGGTACCAAAGGTAACGTACCCAAACATGACATTAAGTCGCTGCTGAACTCCGCTGGGAACATTCATCCATTCAACATCACTTTTACGTACATCTGCAACACTAAGGAGTTCTATCTGGTACCGCTAGGGCCCCAACAGGATCTATGGTTGGCCGGCGTGGCCAGTCAGGTCAAAGACATTACAGAAAGATACATTTAGGCTACAAAACAGCCCAAGAATGGATAGAAGAATGAAAGGATACAAAAAAAGGTGGGCACATATTTTCTGCAAGTTTGTGAAGAGCCAATGTAAATGAATCTCAGCAGTGAATGCATCTCTAATACTAACTAAATCAAGTCATTAAAAAGTATAACTCATACAAGTCAAAGTACAGTCGTTAAAAAAATCAAAGTTAAAAGCTTCTGATGATTAAAATGAAGCAGCTGCGTTTTGAATAGGACATGAAATGCCCTCTTTCTTCTTTCTCTTCCTTGGTTTTTAAACTTTGGGTGATTTTTTGCCAGTTCACTCCTGAAAAACGATCATATTTCTCAATCTGATTTTCATGTTATGGCCAAAAGCTTTTAAGACAGTTTTCAGTATAAAAAAGTGTCTTATTTATGAAAGATTTTTCTACTTCGAAAGATTGTTAGGAGTTGAAAGGTAGCTACAAGAATAACTTTGTTATTCAGAGTCTAAGACAGATCTACCAAGTCATGAAAGAATCAGAAATCTTAATTGACTCTCCCCATTATTTTATTATTACTACAGTTTCTTCATTGTGAAACTTTTTCGTTAAGTTCAATAAAACCCATTTAATACATTGAAAAGTATAAACAAATATTACAAATATTAAAAAAAAACAGAAGACAGTGAGTTTTTTTATAAAATAATGTCGTTAGAAAATTTAAGGCACACGTTATATAATATATATATATATTATTATTTAAAAACCATTAAACTCTTTCGACAAGTTTATCAAAATACCTCAGAATTAAGTATTCGATATATATTATTATTTAAAAACCATAAAACTCTTTCGACAAGTTTAGCAAAATGCCTCAAAACTAAGTCATCGATGCCCTAAAGTCTAATATTACGCAGTTAGATCTTATTTTCCAGCACTTAGATGGCTTATGTTCATTGACATGCCTTTCTTATCTTGACTCACTCAACGAAAAACTTTCGTTAAGTTTTGCAAAACTAATTTCTTTACCTAAAACTAATTACTAAACGCCTAAAACATTGAATAATATAGTACAAACTGTTTTTTTTTCAAGAATTTCAATCATTAATTTACAGCCACACACTAAAAATCCGCTTCGTTCAGTTCAAGAAAATTCCTACAGTAAATATCTTTTAAAGAAAATAATAAAAATTCTTTAATGCAAACCTAAAACCATTTAATTTAATGGCTTTAACAGCGCTTTTTTAATGTGCACAAAACTCTTTCGTTAGGTTTTCCATGCGCCTTTTTCCCATACAACTTGTCATAAAAGTACAGTTATGTGCGCTCTGCGTACACACGAATGTAATTTTCCATGTGCGAGCGCTCCAAACGTGTGAATTACGCAATTTAACGCTTCGTTAAGTTTAGCTAATGGCAACGTGTGGCCAATGGAGTCGCAGCAAAATGCGCGGCAACGCATGATGGAAAAAGGTTGGTCAGGTTGGGTAATGACATGGAAGTGGGCAAAAGTACGAACGCCATTACCAGCGCAACAAATTGGATGCGCTACTTGAACAACAACAACAAAATCACTAGGAGAAAAAATACAAAATGCGCGCATGTTGACGGCTGATGATGGAATGCAATGCGGCCGCAGCTGTCGCACAAAAGTTGCATTGCATTTGAAATGCTAAAATGCTGCTTGCAGATGAACCCCTAAAAAAACGAAATCTTGTTTTGATTTAAGAAAAATGCAAAAATTTCAACGGCCCTAAAGCAGAAGAAGACAAGCGAAGCAACTAACCTACCCCAAGCTGCATGAGCCGGCAAAACTAACCTCACTTAATGGCAAACACACACACACACACACAGATACATATGAAGCAACATAAAGCACACACGGTTGCATTGGAGATACCCCTCGAGGGCAAAGCCAATGACAACAACTACAACAACAACAACAACAACAACAACAACAACAGCTACAAGAATGAAAGCAACACATAAACCAGCATTCGACTTTAGCGCGCCACTGAAACTTGCATAACGCAATTTTAATTGTGCAACAACAATGCAAGCAACAAGAACAACACAACAACAACTACAACTACAACTACAACTACAACTACAATAACAATAACAATGCAGTGTGTTGAGCACATAAATAGGGTAGACGACAAAGGCATTGAAAATAAAGCCGAGGCAAAGAAGAAAGAGCGCCCAGCTCGGCTGCAACAACAGAATCCCGATGGCAGTTTGCATGAAAATGGAACACAACTGCAGTCAAGCACAGCACATCAATACACACACATACACATATACGCACACTCGTTTGGGCGACAAACGAATGGACAACATAACTGTTGCATACAACGAAGAAGCATCAGCAGCAGCAGCAACGCGACTACAAATAATGAACGCACAGCAAATGAGTCGAGTGCTTCAAGCAGCAACAGCAACAATAGTGTTGAATAAGTATGCGAAGAAATATGAAAAAATATTAAGTATGACAGAAAATATGTCAAACACGGCACAATGCAGATTTGTTAAGTTAGGTTCAAAACAGATGTCACATACAAACACACACAATGACAACAAAAGTGTGTTGCAACTACGCATGTAAAGTCACTGAAAAGTGTATTTGTTGTATACATTTTAAAGTCAGACATGTGACGGCAACACGTGTCAAAAGATAAGTTTTGACAGAAAAGCAACAAACCTCTTTGAAATGTAAAACTTCGAAGTATATTTTCTTACATTCTCTGTGAAGTCAGACTTATTCTTGACAAACAATCCTCAAAGTTTCTAAATACGAGTATTGATGAGACATTTCTCGAAGTCTGAGCCAAATGTGAGGCAACTTAGCTTTCAGTCGAAACGTAAAGTCATAAGTTTCAAGTTCAATGTTCTACAATTTAAAAAGACAACAAGTCGAAGTTTTTTTGAAATCTAAAACTTCGAAGTATACTTCCGTACATTCTCTGTAAAGTCAAACTTATTCTCGACAGACAGTCCTCAAAATTTCTGAATATTGATGAGAACATATTGATCTCTCAGTTTCAAAAAAAAATCAATTCATGTATTCATTAAATCTTTTCTATAAGTAGCATCACTTTGTTTTGTACAAATCTCAATTAAAATGTGTTCAACTTAGCCTTAAGAATTTTTACTGTATTCATTGGCTAATTAGTTAAATAAAATAAAATTAATTAAATTAAATAAAATAAAAGAAAAGAAATTAAATAAAATAAATTAATTAATTAAATAAAATAAAAGAACACATTACTGGTCTGCTTCAACTATGAGGCAATTTAGCTTTCAGTCGAAACAGTAGAATTCAAACGTAGGTCAAACGTTTTAAATTCAATGTTCTACAATTTAAAAGGACATCAAGTCGAATGTCTTTTTGCAATCTAAAACTTCGAAGTATACTTTCGTACATTCTCTGTGAAGTCAGACCTATTCTCGACAGACAATACTCAAAATTTCTGAAATTTGATGAAAAGACATTACTGGAAGTCTGAGTCAAATGTTAGCCTCCAGCCCAGACAGTAGAACTCAAAGTCATAAGTTTTAAATTCAATGTTCTACAATTTAAAAAGACAACAAGTCAAATGCCCAGAACGCACAGTGATTCGACTCGATACAACCGCGGGACAAAATTAGAAGGAGTGATCCATTCTTCATAAAATTTGGTATACTAGTTAATCATGGTCTGCTGAAGTGAAATCTCCATTTTTTTTTTCTTAAAATTTTGTAGTTTGGCAATGGCTGAGACTTAAATTTTCAATTTTCGTCATTTTTGGAAAGCTATAGCACCAAGTGTGTTGGCTAGATTTTCCAGATTTTACATTTAATCAGTTACGTCAACATTGATAATTGCGAAAAGTAACAGAAATTGTATGAGCACCCCTTAGTTTTGCAATAAAAATGATAAAGATAGATGTATGTTTTGTATTTATGCAGATTTTTCAATTTTTCATGCTAATTGCATACTTTTAGGGATGAAAAAATTAATTTTGTAGAAAAATAGGTGTTTAGACCACTTTTCAAATTGAATTATTTTCTGAGATCGGAAGATATCGGAGGATGTAATTACATTATCTGACAAAGAAAGAATGCTTCTGAAAATAAAAAATCCAGGAACATACTTTCACATACTTTTTAGATATTTTCCTCTAAGTTTTGCTAATTTTCAGATTTTTAATTTTGAAAAATATTTTAAATTAAAAGTGAAATAAAAGCCTCAGCTTTGCAAATTTTGAGAAAACATTAAAAGCGAAAATGGCCACATCTTAATCTATATTAAAAGTTTTAGCAACTTCTTGGTAACCATGTATTTTTACAATTTTTTTTACTCAATTGACTAAAAACAGAATATATGTGTTTAAAATTTTTTGTGAAAAAAGTTCCGACTTTGAGCTTCTGCACTTGCACTAATTATTTTTCGCACAGATTTTTTGGAGTTTTCTTAGTTGGAGTTTTACCTTTAAAATTACATCAAAATCGTTAAATTCTGAGACTACACATTTTTTGAATTTTGTCCAAGGAACTAATCACTATGGAACGCCACGGGTCCTTCTTCTTCTTAATGTGCAGTTGAAACAGTAGAACTCCAATTTAAAGTCATTTATTTTGAATCTGAGGCTCCAGAACTCAATAAAGACAGACCAAGTTAAATATTCGAAGACCTCTGTATCAGGTTTGGGCATTTTATACCACAATACAAGGTCCATGGAAAAATACAAATCAGAATAAAAAAAATTAAATAAGTATATTGAAAACTTAAGTTTGCCTTAAAAACACACAAAACACATTCTAAGTACAGTGAATTTTTGATCCAGTAAAAAACTGTTTAGAAAAGCATCTGACAAAGAACTGAAAAGACCAAATCAGTAAGAACAGAGCAGAAGTCGAAGAAAGACGTCAATACGAATAGCTTTAAACAAAAAATTTTATTATTGGTTTTTATTTTTATTTTATATATTTGTTTCATTGCTTGATTGTATTTTTTATGGTTTTAAAACTTTCTAAATTTTTAAAGAAGAACTGGACTTTGTCAAAAAAATTTAAGGCCTAGAGGGAAAAAAGAGATTTTTATAGTGGACATTAAATTCTTTAACGAACAAGGAGAAAGACATTAAAGACTTTTTACTTTTTTAAATTTAAACCTGATTTTGCAGAGCTCAGCGTTTCTAAGTACTCACAAGTAAGAGAAAAAAGTCAAGGCTAGATAACTTGTTTCTTACTTACTTAACTGACTTACATACTAGAGGCCCTAGGTTCGGTTCCTAGTGAAACACTCGTCTACTTCTATCGCTATCCACCTGATGCAGATGAGAATTACAAGAATCAAAGAGGTGCGCTTTTGGCAGGCAAAACCTCCAAGTGTGAAAGAAAAAATTACCAAAAAAAACTGCCGTTCGCACTCGGCGTTAAACTGCAGGTCCCCACCTCCCTTCCCCATCCGTTTGAAATGTGTGTTGTAGCACAGTGTCACATACACATTTTAAACGGGTTGAATTTATGATAACACAATGGGCCCATATCGAGGCCTAAGTGTGTCTCTTCGCTATCGACCTTCAACTACCGCGTTGAACACCTTTTCTTCCGCAACTTCGTCATTCTTACGAGAGACATGGCAGGAGCTCCAACTATCGCGTCGAACATGGTTTTCGCCGGAGCTTTATCGTCCATAGTCATCGTAGTCGCTGAATATTGAATTTTCATGTCTTTAAAAAGCTCATACAGCTCGTTCCTTTTTCATATGCGACAATTATTGCCAATACGAAGAGGGCCAAAGATTCCCTCCTTATCTCCGTACCTTTCTCTCGAACATCCTAAAGGCCACTATGTGCTAATATTTTCGCGCCATAGAGTACTCGTTCTGTCGTTCGAGAGAGATCTCTGCCACTCGATTGCCTACCGAGACCGTAGTAGCATCTATTGGCAAGAGTAATCCTTGACTTAATCTTAGCTTAACTTTCTATTACACAAAAAATTCATTTCTCAGTTCATTATTTTACCAATTCGTTTACTGCCATTTATGACGCATTCTATTTAATCCCACAAGCCAATCGTCTTGAGCCAATCTAATCCCACTTTTTATGCCACACTCAAATCCAATTCGTTCAAATCATACTGGACACCAATCGATATTCGACTAAACAATTAAAATGTCATTTATGCATTTACTGAAATTTATAGCCATTTCGTTTACGTCACTGCCAGCAAGACCAACCGGGCCTAGAGCCAACTTTACGCTGGCGCACATATTTACTGTAGTTACAACGGTTTAAGTTGATAAGTACAACTAAGCAGAGAGAGCGACAGAGAGAGAGCACAAGAAGCAGCACTCAAAGAGGAAGCAGCAAAAGTTGAAGAAGCAGCAGAAGCCAAGAAGAACCAGCTGAACACGCAAAAGTATGCAAATGACCCCGTGAGAAATTACGAATTTGCGTTGCAAAAATAAAAAATTAAGGCAATAAAAGAAACTGCAACAACAACAATAATAACAACAGTGGATGCGAGTATTGTCAACAAGCGCACAATGGCCGTAAGTAGCAGCGCGAGTGCGCGAGTATTGCAACAAAACAGTAAATGGCAATTGTAGGCAGTAAATTTTAAATGTAAGTACAGCAATGGCGCTACAAAAACAATAACAACAACGCCAACAAAAACAATTGCAGTGAGTAATACATAGCCCGCATTTACCCCACGAACGAGTTGCAAGCAAATGCGTTGTGCTGTGTCGAGTTGGTTTAAAAGGAGAGAGGCGGGCCTTGCACACATCGACACAATGGCGCTGATAATGGGCAACATGACGACGCAGCAGTGTGACAAGACGACAAGCAGGCACAAGGCACAAGATAATGCGAAAAAACAATGCCAATTGTGTGTCAAAACAATGACACTGCATGCAGCGACTTGAATTATTTTAAAATATTGAAAATTTCAACATGACGAAAATTTAACGAACGTAGTTTTTTGATGGAGAGTGCTATAGTTAGTTCAAAGGAAGTGGAAATGCATAAAATATTAGAGTTTTTGTATCGAAATGTGTCTAAAGAAACTTAACGAAAGTTATTGGAATGAGTGGTGCTGTTGAAATTTACATAAACTTTTAAATTTTAAATGAAAAATATTAAAATTAATGCTTAATGCTTAATGGTGGTATTGAAAAAATATTTTGGACCATTTGAAAAACCATCAAATAAAGTATTTTTATTTTTAAAAAACTTATTTTAATTAAAAATATGCAATTTTTGTTGTAATAATACAATTGGAGTGTTATTGAGCTTAACGAAAGCATTTTTTTTAGTAAAACAATTATTATTTTTTGTTAAAAATAAAAAATTATTATTTTTTGTTAAAAATAAAAAATTACTTAATTTTTTTTAACGAGAATAAAATAAATTTTACCAAAACAGCCACCGAAGCCCAGCAGAATCTTAACGAAAGCAATTTGTGGTCATTATTGAAGCAAAAAGTTTTACTTCTTTTAATAGAAAATTATAAAATATTGTACAATCGCAAAAAAATATGCTTAATGCTACTTGACGAAAGTTTAACGAAACAATGTTACCACTTTTTCTTTTTATGTTAATAAACAAATTTTTATGGTTTTCTTATTAAAAATTAAATCAATGTGACCAAAACGGCAACCGAAACTCAGCAAAAACTTAACGAAAGCAAAATGTAGTCAAAGTGCAAGAAAAAATTTAAACTCTTAATAACAATTCATAAAACATTAACAAAAATCATAATAAAAATAATAAATTAGTAATAAGAAATTTCAAAAAATGTGTTTGATGCAACTTGACGAAAGTTTAATGAAACAATTTAGGTAATCACTTTTGCTTACTACTAATATTTATTTTCTTTATAATAATAAACTTTCATGTTTTTCTTTTTGAAAATGAAATAAATGCTACCAACATGAGAACCGGAGTTTAGTAAAAACTTAACGAAAAAAATTGGCGGTAAAAACCAAAGCAAAACATGTTTATTTTCTAGTAGAAAATTATAAAATGTTTTATAGTTTCACCAAAACATGCTAATGCATCTTAACGAAAGCTTAACAAAAGCAATTTTCCACTTTTCATAAAAAAACATAAAGGCAAACAATGTTTTGTGTTTTTCTTCTGAAAAAATAACAAAAATATTACTAAAACTGCAACCAAAATGACAACCGGAGCTCAGTAAAAACTTAACGAAAGAAATTTGCCGTCTTTATTAACTAAACAAAAACTTAACGAAATAAATTTGTGCTCATTATTCAAGAAAAACATGTTTATTCTTTAGGAAAAACTAATCAAATCGTGTTTAATTGCAAAAATATGCTTAATGCAAGTTTAACGAAAACAATATTCTACTTTTGGTTGCTATCATTTTCCTTGTAATAGTTAACTATTTTCTTGATTTATTTTTTTGGTTTTTAATTTTTATTTTTATTAAAAATAAAATAAATATCAAAATGGCAATCGAAGCTGGGGGAACACTTAACGAAAGCTATTTGTAGTCACTATTCATGCAAAACTGATAAAATTTTTAGTAAAAAATCATAAAATGTAATGATTTCGCATAAAATATGCTTAAGTTAACTTAACGAAAGTTTAACGAAAACAATTTTCCACTGGAATTATAAAATCTTTGAAATCTGCCATGAAATTACATGAAAACTATACATAATTTTATTAAAAAAATATTTCATGAAACTTAACGAAACACATTTCGGTACACATTTGGTTATTAATTATTTTGTTTATGCAAAATGTGTTGTAAAAATGTTGTTGTTATGCAAATCTAAACATTTTAAAGCATAGTTTAACAATAATGTACAAAATTCAACTTAACGAAACTTAATTTGTATGCAGCCAGTGCATAAGTGCTGGCTACGTTACGTAAGGCCTCTACGAGCATTGTAAACAACAGTTTATTTAAAAAATTTCTCACATGTTGTAAAAAAAATAACAACAACTGCAGAAAGCAACAAAAACACGACCGCAAAACCCACAGAAAATGGCCACAAAAATAAAAAAAGCAACACACACACAACAAATACGCAAATAGCCAAAAAGCTAGCTATAAAAAAAGACGAGCAAACGTACGAGCATTTAACAAAAGGTAATTAAATAAAAACAACAATAACAACAAAATAATGGGAGTACATAAAAGAGGCAATTAAATGATTAAGAAGTACAGAAAACCAGAGGAAAAACGAACAAAATTAGAATTACAAAGGCAATAAAAACCGCAACGGCAAGTGGGCATGACGTGAAAATAAAATGCATACATAATGGATAGGTCGAGTTGGATATTGGTGTACTTTTCTATTCTATAGATGTTGGACTATTAAAATGACGAGTGCTATAAAAAAGAATACGATTGTGATAAGTAAAAGTGCAGGCGAGTGTAATTCGAAGTCGACTTTGAGGGACTCGAGTCGAAGATTAGGATTAGGAATTTCAAATATGCACTAAGTGCTCACTTCGATCGACGCCAGTTTCAGCTGTAGTTTAGTTTTATTTAAAATACATTTAAAAATCTCTACTTAAAGATTAGAAGCACTTTTCTTAAAAATCCATGAACCACATAACTCAATAACACATCAAAGGTCTCACATGTAGTGTCTACGAACAGTCGCCATTGACCAATGTTTTTTGGAACAGTTAAGGAGGGTAATTAAATTTGAAATATTGCGCACACAATAACCACAAAATTTAACACATTTTGAGTAATTGGGCACTTGGCTGAACGATCTTAATGAGTGCATAAAAAAGTTGGTTAAACCCAAATTAAAAATACGAAATAAAATCAGTTAAGCAAAAGAACAACTTACAAGTTTTGACAGAACATGGAATTAAGAAGCAACAATCAACTATTCAATACGCAGAAATATATAAAAGTAGTTGATAGACAGGTGCACGGACAGAGTGAAGACTGTAGTGAGACAGAAATCCCAATTTGATAAGGCACTCAGTTGGCTGCTCATAGATCGGAAGCCAAACGATTTTCATGAAAATGACTTTTTGCGGTTAACACAGAAAATCCACTTACCACACAAGAAGACACACACACACACACACTCAAACATACATACATAGAATACGATTGAGAGCGCAAAATTGTTGTGGTTTTTGTCGAAATACATTTGAATTTGTTTGACAACGCAGCTAAAACGGAAATTAATTCGGTAGGGTTTACACAACTGTTGCGGCCTCTTGAATATTTTTAGCTGTGTTTGATGTCATTGAATTTAAATGTATATATACATTTTTATGGCTACATGATAAAAATGAAAACATTTTGCTGGTAGACAGTTTAGTTGACATATTGGTTTTATGTTAATTAACAAGAAAATTATGCGTGTGTGTCAAAAATTTGCAGAAGCACACAGCTGCAAATCGGAAAAGATGAAAACATGTTTGATATGTAAATTGATTGATGGCAATTTTTGCAATGAAAAACCATTTTAATGGAATGGGGAATGACAGTCGTGACTAGACAAGAAGCAATCAACAGTGGCATAATTGAATTTTTAATGCAAAGAATTATAAACATTTTGAGGTTTAAAGTTCATTAGAAGAAGAAAAAAACCAAAACTGGTACATGAACACTTTAAGATTTCAAATTTATTTGAAGCAAAAAAGAAGAAAACTTCAGGCATGAAACGATGTGCGTTTGATCTATAAGTAAATGTATAATACATAGTAAATTTAACAGCATTCAGGATATGAACTATGTTGTTGTTATGTTAGAAATTCACAAATAAAATTGAAATCAAAAACTAAATTGTGCTATTAGAATTTAATTCATGTTTAAGCTTCCTCTTTCTTATACATTTTTTCAAAAACACTTATCCACAGTGCTTAGGTTCAAGAAAAAATCTAAGTTGGCACATTTGTAGTTATTTAATGCGGTTCTAAGTATTTTTAAGTCTTGAAACCTTTATCTGCAGTCTAGAAAACCACTAAAAAATTGCTCAATAAGCATTAATTATGTGTAAATATGATTTATAACAACTTTTTCAATCACGGATAAAAATTATCCGTTTTATCCGGGAAGCAAATTTTGTTAAAAAATGCTTTGTTACATATTTAAAGCAATTTTAATAGTTCCTTGTATCAGTACGAAGCTTACATGTTAACATAGGTTGCCATTTCTTGACGTTACTGTTCAGTCGTACCTTGTCGAGCAAGCTTGTCTACTCTAGAGCTCCCTGTAATGTTATCTAGTATATGCTAGTGCGAATCAAATCTGTTTGAAGACAACATTCTTTTGAAATTTTAACAATGTTCTTATTTAAATCTATTCTCTAATGTACGTTTATAGTACTTGTAATAATGAAAGGCCGAAGGGTTAACTAACACGCTTATACATAAAAATAAAAATGTATAAATACCAAATTCCAACTATGGCCGGCATATTTGCATTTGTATTCTATTCTTAAATTATTCGAGCTATAATTCTAATAATACCAGCGCCATGGTGTCATAACTTTGCTAGTCTGGCCGTCCAAAGGAAAACGCATTAAATGCAGGCGTTGATAAACAAAAATATCAAATGTAAACATTTTCACGTACGTGACGCAAAAAACCGTAAAATATTTGGCATTTCTCCATTATAATTTATTGCAAAATACTAAAAGTGAAATACTAGTTGTTGTGGCAAAATATTGCAAAATTTACATAGTTTTGTAAATTGTGTAATTATTTACGGAAAGCAAATATTTGCGAAAGAAAAATTTTTTGTAATTTTTCATTTAAAGTAAATTTTTGAAATTCTTCTTCACACTACGTCATCAAAGTCAATGAACCCATGCGGAAACTTGTGTTTGTGTGTAGAAGGCAACTTATTGCTCATGGGGCCATAAAAATGCATAGTAAAAGCAAGAATTATGAGCCAACAGATAATACATTCGAGGTGTTCAGCGCAAAAGGAGAAATAGATGGCAACAAAAATCGATTTCAGTTGTATAGCGAACAAGAGACTATGATAAATATATAAATGATATATAAGACTGGCACCAGATAAAGTAACAAACTGCCATATTAGAAAGGTAAACAAATAAAATTTTTTTAGTTGAGATGTTGTCACTAATTTTTAACAGCTGTGAAATGTTTAAGTTAGTGTCTCCAAAAAAAAAATTAAAATTTAAACTGGTAAGTAAGTTACAGTCGCATATTTCGACACTAAAATATTTTATAACCTCCCAAGAGTAAAGCGGCAACGTTAAATAAAACAAGTAAATAAGGTAATATATTTACATGTAATAAAATAACGTGGAGAAATAAGTAAAGCATTACATAAGCGTGGAGCACACGCCCAGTTGTTAGCAAATAAATTAATTTCCACGACACTAAGCAAATACCATGGCGAATTCATCAATTAGTGCTGGACATTTGTAGCTAAACATGGCCACACTGTGCGGTGGGCCACCGACTACAAGTGGCGAGCATTCTGCTCCACTGAGAATTGACAGTAGTCAGCAAAACTTACCTGCAAAGAGAGAGAAAGAAAAAAAAACGCAATAAGTAACGAGAAAACTTGGTAAGCGGTAATTGTAAAAAAAAATACGCAATATATTTTAATAGTTGTACGGTTTCAATAAAATAATTATTTTTATTATAAAAACAAATAACTGAAAAACTTCCCAATATACTAAAAATTCACAAAATAACCAAACACACTGTCATAACTTTGGCAATTAATGGATTACGACCAGTTATGTTGTTACAACGCTTGCAAATTTAACATTTGAAACGCTTGAAAAAAACATTAAAATCAGATTTTTGTTGTACTATGGGTGGATTTTGTTGGTTTATATACTTTTTATAGCATCATGGCTGTGAGCAACCGAACAAAATGCTTACAATTAAAGCGTTAAAAGTGAAACGTGACATTTTTGTAAAATTTTTTGCTTTGCCTTTTTCTGCTGTTTACAACCTTGGCTTTTGTTTTCGTAGAAATGTGTAAATATGACAGCAGTTTTTGTAATTTCAGCTAAAACTGAGGTTAAGGAAACATCACATAGAGATTACATAGCTCAGAGCCTATTGTGTGCTAAAGTTTGTAACAACAAAGCATGGAAAAAGATGTTATGATAAAAATGCGCATTTTATGTAATTTTTGGGCAATTAAATGCAAAATTCATAGTTATAACGTTTAGCAATAATTACTGCCAATCTACTTGGCAGTAATTATTGCTAACGTAGAGGCTTTTTGACGCCTAGTTTTATAAGATAGTCAGATTTATATGTAGAGCTTTAAAACAAAAAGTGCTCTTTAGTGTTGGAAATTTAATTTTATGCTATTTTGCATTAAAAAACAGGTACGGATAAAACGGATAATTTTTATCCGTTAAGGTAAAATTTATTTCACAACCTAATATATGGCCCTAAATGTAAAATAAATACTTTTAAGCTGAATTTTTCGATACGTATAAGTACTGTAGGTATTAGAAGTTTACGGAAATATTAATAAGTAGTTAAATGTTTATGCGATTTTAAGCGAAAGTCATTGTTTATGGCTTGCGAAATCATATTTAGAACTTTTATGACTATTGAAAATTTTACACCTATAAAGTTAGATACTTTTTTTAAATTAAAAGAAATTACTTAGAGTTAATTAATCATGTTCGGATAATAATTTTAGATATTACAAAATACTTAAAAATTTTTTCATTGCATTGAATATCCATTTACGCTAAATTTGTAATCCAGGATAGTAAATTTAAACGATATTTTTAAGATATTTTTCTTTGTATTCGATTTCAAGATAAATTATTAATTTACAGTTCATGAAAATGTAGTTTAAACAATTATGAATAGTTAGAATATTACAACTGCAATGGTAACTCTTTTTTTAATTGAGATAAATCATATAAAACGTGTTCTATTGCGTTCGGATAAAAATTGTATGCAATGAAAATTACTCCAAAATTGCCTACAAATATTTACTTAATATTTAATATTTACTTAATATTTAATCTTTACTTTAAATATAGTAAGCCGGATAACAGTATTTAGCGGTTTTTGTTAATGTTATTTTCATATGTGTTCAAATTTTAGCTAAATTAATCATTTCCAATTTACAAATACGCATTTTAAAAATTTACGAATAGTTAGAATGCCACAGTTGCAGTGGTAACACATTTTTTAATTGAAATAAACCATGTAATCTGTTCTATATCATTCGGATAAACAGTGTATACAATAAAAATTACTCAAAGATTACCTGATAGTATTACAAATATTTTTATTCTAAATATACTACGCCGGATAAAAGTTATTCATGATATTTTTAATGTTGTTTACATAATTGAACACAATTTTTACAACAATTGAAGCCAAATTCTTCATTTACAGTATACGGATATACTTTAGACACTTATGAATAGTCAAAATGTGACACCTGCAGTGATAACTAATTTTTTAACTGAAATAAGTCGTTTAAAACTTGTTCTATTGCATTCGGATAAACAGTTCATGCAATAAAAAGTACTCAAAAATTTTCTAGTAGTTAAAAAAATTAATTTACTCTAAAAATAGTAAGCCCGATAATAGATTTAATGATATTTTTAATGTTATTTTCATTTGTATGTTGATTTTAAGCTAAATTAATCATTTATATTTTACGGATAAGTATTTGAAATGCTTGTAAACATTCAAAATACTACACGCATGGTAATAACTGATTTTTTTTTATTAAAATAAACAATTTCAAGCTAATTTTTGTCATTCGGATAATCATTTTAGACTTTAGAAATTACTATAAAATTACCCAATTGCATTTAAAACCTGTTTACGCTAAATTTAATATGTCGGATAACGGGTTTTAATAAAATTATATTACAAATATGTAGGTTTCTTGTAAATTTAATACTTCGGATAATGGTTTTTAATGAAATGACATTAAAACTAAATGCTTTTCTTGTTACAAATCATGTGTCAGCATAGCAACGAAGCCATCAAGTGACTCACATTGGTTGTGCAATGCAAGCACCCATATGTGTGCTTTATATATGGTCGCAAAAAGTAGGATAACATTAAAAGCGTCGTGTGTAAAACGAAATGACAGCCTCGAATGGCAGTGAATCATATTAACTGTCAGCGCGTATATGCTCTACACCCAAATGAGTGCGCGTAATGTGGCCGCAAAGAACATGCGGCAAATCTCACTCACTCACTCGTGCACTAGAAAGTTGCCGAGTTGCGGGCAACGTTTGGTCGCTAGTGCTGTTAATGAAATATGCCACGGTCCTTCTGGAAGCGCTATGGTCAATAGAAATGAAATGCTGATTTATTTCCAATACGCTTCACTGATTGCGTTGCAAACAAAGTCACTCTGAGAGATGAAAAAAATAAAACAGGAATGTATAAAGAAAACTGATGCAAGATTTATTTATGAGCATTAACGGTATCGGCCAACAATATCAACGCGCATAGACCACAACGAACAGATTTCAAATTGTCAATGTCATGAAATAAAATTGAAGTAACCATTTCATGCAAGAAAATTGCATGTATTGGCAGCACTTGATGGACATTATCGACATTTTGGACATTTTATTGAAGGTTTACGGTTTCACGGGTCGAAGGAAATTGAATTATCAACGAACCATATGCCGGCAAGCCATAAGATGTGTGGCATTATATAGGTTTGCATTTAATTGGCATCTTGTTTTGATGAAATTCAATTGGAGTGACTTGAGATTGGCTGGTGGTACAGGGGGAGGGGGACAACATTTCGATTAAGCAGAAATGACAACGTTGATGACAAGTAAAGTGGGATGAAATTAACAAATGGATTTGTCACTAATGATTTGATTTGAAAAAAAAACGGGTTGTATGGAAGGGGGGACAAGAAAATGGCGAAAATTTAGATATACATTTGGGTAATTTAAGATTAGTGAAGTTTAAGTTAGAAGGCAAAGGTTTTTGGTAATGATGGGTTAGGTAAGGAAGGGATCTGAAAGGGCGCTAACCCATCATAACATAGACCATTTCGGGTCTTTGAAGTTGAGTCCAAGAGTTGAGTGAAAGTGAGAGTGAAAAGTGACCTACTACTGAGTCCAAAAAATAAGGTGACATTTGAATTTAAACTGCGCACGTCGAAGGATTTGGAGAATTATTTCTTTTTAGTCAACAGTCAACAAGGAATATTATTTGAACGTTATGCGTCGTTTGCGTAACGCTATCCGCCTAAAAAGGCCGGAATTGTGGAAAGACAATTCTTGGTTTTTACACCACGATAATGCACCATCCCATACTGCACTCGTAATTCGTGATCATTTCGCCAAAAACTCAACCCATATCGTTCCGCAACCACCGTATTCACCTGATCTGGCGCCGTGCGACTTCTGGCTGTTCAGCAAGCTCAAAAGACCGCTCCGGGGACACCGTTTTGATACGATAGAGGAGATTCAAGCCGCAGCGAAGACGGAACTGAAGGC
The DNA here is from genome assembly GCA_964056695.1 of Melieria picta. Lineage (NCBI taxonomy): Eukaryota > Metazoa > Arthropoda > Insecta > Diptera > Ulidiidae > Melieria > Melieria picta. Next base: position 75,561,982 of record OZ057399.1, on the reverse strand, counting down.
CATCCCGGAAAGTGACTACAATCAGTGTTTCGAAGATTGGAAAATCCGTTGGCATAAGTGCATTGCATCGGGAGGGGATTACTTTGAAGGGGATGAAATTGATTTGGAAGAATAAATAAAGAATTTTCAAAATAAATACAATGTCACCTTATTTTTTGGACACAGTAGTAAATGAACCAATTCAAAAGTTGTACGTATTTCAAAATGGCAAACAAATGCTTTAGAGATATTTTTGTTAGAGATTCAAAGAAATAGTTTTCAAATGCTTCAAAACATTTTAGGCCAAGTTTTGGACACACAGAAATATTTTCTTCAAAGATTAGATCTGTAAAACTTTGGGTAATGGTGTCAAATCTTACAACTTCTAAATGGCTGGCCAAGAATGACCATAGATCACACATAGATTCTTATTGGGTCCTTAGTGATACCAGGTGGAGATGCATTTGGGGCATTCCATACAAAATTTGCCACCAAAATTTTTTTTTCCATAAAAATATTTTTTTTCGTTGAAGTTGTCGAAAATATTCGATACGTATTTTTTTATTCTTATTTGTTACGCGTTATTTTCGAGAAAAAATTTTTCGAAATTTTACTTTCGTAATAAAGTACATTTTTCCAATCGTTAATACTGAAAAACCTAATATAGGTATGAAAAAATTTTCTCAACATAAAATTTACCCTTTTTTCTCAGCTTTCTAATGAGGTATACTAAATTTTCATCATATCATTTATTCGAAGAAAAAAATTGCAAATTTATAAACAAATAGAATTTTTTTAAAGATGGACGTAATTTTTTTTCTTTTTTTTTATCGAAAAACATAGTCCAACCATTCTTCTGAATTATGGAAAAATTTTGGAGTGGAAGGCTCAAAAGTTAAGGAGCAATGCATTTTTATATAACGGCTCGGGACGTAGTTAACAATAAACTGTAAGCGCGAGCGCGCGATGTCTAACGCGACAAGTCTAGACACGTCAGCCTGCGTACGACCGAGTCGCGCTGCGGTACGCTCCGCGCGCGCGAGCCGTTATATAAAAATGCATTGCTCCTTAACTTTTGAGCCTTCCACTCCAAAATTTTTCCATAATTCAGAAGAATGTTTGGACTATGTTTTTCGATAAAAAAAAAGAAAAAAAATTAGGTCCATCTTTAAAAAAATTCTATTTGTTTATAAATTTGAAATTTTTTTCTTCGAATAAATGATATGATGAAAATTTAGTATACCTCATTAGAAAGCTGAGAAAAAAGGGTAAATTTTATGTTGAGGAAATTTTTTCATACCTATATTAGGTTTTTCAGTATTAACGATTGGAAAAATGTACTTTATTACGAAAGTAAAATTTCGAAAAAATTTTTCTCGAAAATAACGCGTAAAAAATAAGAATAAAAAAATACGTATCGAATATTTTCGACAACTTCAACGAAAAAATATATTTTTATGGAAAAAAAAATTTGGTGGCAAATTTTGCCCCATTTATAAGTTGTAGTAATGATCCGTTAGAATCCGAGTGTTTTTGGCAAACTTCAGTAAACACTTCAGGCCAAATCTTGTAGATTTCTACAACTTCTGGCCATGGTGCCGGGAAAAAGTAAAAAGTAAAGAGTACAGAAACTTCTTTATTGTGTTAACAGGCTTTCAGATAATCCAGTACAATGAATGAAAAAAATTATTTAAAATTCGTAATTTGCAAAAAACCAAATTAACTAAAAGTTGCATATGACATTTGTTTTCTAAAGAATTAGTGAAACATTTTAACTTTAAAAGCGCTCACAAAAAAATGTCAAAACATAGTTCAGCATTAAAATAACAACACAAAATTTAAATAAACAAGCGGCCAGCATACACGTGTAGGTCATAAAACATAGAATCCAAAAAGCTGTCATTCCCAAAGCGTTCAACTAATCCGACGACAAGAAAAAACTTGTGCTGGCCAACTAAGCGAACAACTCAATTGAAGCAATTACGCGTAATGCCATGGATAGGTACAACAACAACAACAACAACAACAATAACAACAACAACAACAACACCAGCACCACGTAGGACACGTCTACGAATATGTACGCGCTTTAGTTTCTCCGGATAGCCGTCAATTGAGCGATATTTATGGCGTATCAATGTGTGTGTGTGTGTGTGTGTGTGGTAGCAGCACCAACCAAGTGGCCCCAACACTGGCGAAAATCAACAACAATGCTAAAAGTATAAGAAACCAGTATCTGGCAGCGCGTCTCGTTGGACATGCCAACGCGTCAGTCAGCCCATCGCACTAAATTTGTGTTTTCGCTGACGTCATCGAAGTGCCGGCGTAGGTATTCAGCGACGGGTTTTTCACGTAATTGCCATACAAGTTGTGCTGCCAACAACAACAGTAACAACTCTACTGGCATCAGTTACATGTTTGATTACAACAACGACATATTTTCTTAACTTGTTGTTGTTGTTGTTATGTAGCGTTCAGTAGGCACAGTTTTGATGACAAAAATCAATAAAGTTGTTGTTGGCTAATAAATATACTGACTTGAAAATGGGCAGCAAATGGTAGATGTAAAAATAAACTATTTAAATTCAAGTCAAAGTACTCGCACATAGTGACAGTTGTTGTAGGGGGCAGACTGTAAAGAGTCCCAGTTGGTGTAAAATTACTTGAGATGGTTTTGAGAATATTTTTAAAATATGACATTTAAGTAGATTGGGTTCAGGTGGATCGAAGAACAAAGATGGCTCACATAGGCCAAGGTGGACTCGTTGTGTCTCCCTCAGTAACCCCGCAGCTAATATTTGAGTGTTAAACTAAAACTAAATTTGTCTAAAAACTATTTTTCAATGCTTTGAAAACTTCTGTCAAAGGATTGAATAGAAAATGATAGAGTTTTCGTGGCATTTATTGTCAAACAGGACACTGACTCGTACTTCTTACAGATTGTTCTGAAGACTGTATTATGGTGATTCCATTTCCCAAATTCCACTTCTTATATGGATATGACTTCTACAGTGTTACATGGAAGAGAAAAGTAGATTCTCTATTCGTCTCACTTCATTCTTGGGGCGGAAAACTGTAAAACTTCTGCAAAGTTGAGGTAAAAACAAAAAAAGAGAGAAGCTTCGCTTTGGTTGGGTCTGATCGGTTTCTAATAAACAGATTCTTGAAGAACGCAGCCACTTAAGGATTAACGCATTTAAATCACCATTCAGAAGGTCATTGGTTCGATTATGAACTCAATCAATACATAATCAATTTATTTTCTATTTTCTTCTACTTGAATAAGCTTCTAGCTGTGGTAGTAAGCAACTTGAACAAGAAACAAATGAAATAAGGTAAAGTAAAAAATGGCATTTGATAATGAAAAGAAGCCCAAGTAGTGAGCAATGCCGACCCCCCGAGGTGATATGTGAGTAGTTGCTGAAAAGGGCTTTGGTGATTAGATATGAAAGCGATTGATTGGCTGGTAGCAGCAGGTGGCAACATCCAACCGAGACATACAATCGGCACATGATTGAAAGTAATTTAGAAATTCAAATAATGAGTGGCAGCGTTAACAATTCAAGCAGCAGCACAGCTGGACAGCTGTGGCAGTTGTCAAAACAAAAGGGCCAAGGGAGTGGGCGGAGGGCGCATTAAAACAATGCTTTAAATTAAGATTTGGTTTAAGGAAGAACAAAATTTTAAACATACAACATGATTTGAGAGACTATTACAGTATGTAGCATACTTTTAGGCGTGTGCGAGTACAGATAGTCCTGTTATACGGTTTTACAAAAATAGTTTTAAAAATATCTAATCCAATGTCATTGTAGATAGCATACTTTTAGGGGTGTGCGACTACAGCAAGTCATGTTATACGGTTTTGCAAAATAATAATTAAAGAAAATTTCAACTATGAAGCATACTTTTAGGCGCATGCGAGTACACCGAGTCCTGTTATACAGTTCAGTTAAAAAATTTAAAAAAATATCCACTATCTAGCATACTTTTAGGCGCGTGCCAGTACACCAAGTTGTGCTATACGCTTTTGCAAAAGAATTATTTATAGAAAATTTTTACCATGTAGCATACTTTTAGACGCGTAGAATTACTTAAGAAAATTTCTACAATGAAGCAAACTTTTAGGCGCGTGCGAGTACAGGAAGTCGTGTTGTACGGTTTTGTTAAATACTTTAAAAAATATCTATTATCTGTAGTAAGCTTTTGTAAAAGAATTATTTCAGAAAATTTCTACTATGAAGCATACTTCTACCCTGTTATATGGTTCTGTTAAAAAATATTTACTATGTAGCATATTTTTAGGCGCGTACAAGTACACCAAGTCCTGTTATACGGTTCTGTTAGAAAATATTTAAGAAAATGTCTACTACTTAGCATACTTTTAGACGCGTACAAGTAAACAAAGTCATTTTATATGCTTTTGCAAAACAACTGTTAAGAAAAAATACCCAACAAGGTCTTTTCTACTCAAAAGTTTAAGACATATTTTTAAGCGCGTTACTTATAGGTGTGAAATTTTTCAAATTGCAATAATCAGCTTTTCTCCTCTTAACCCATTGCTGCCTAATGGGCAAAAATTTACCCATGAAAATTGACTTTTTAAAAAAGTCACAGAAAAGTTCGTGGTAGAGATATCTCAAAATCATTGATAGGGGTGGTTGGGGTAAAGATGGAACTCCCTTAGTCTAGTGGAGGTCACCCTAAAATTCCGCCATCTAGCTAGAGTTACCAGACTCCAAAAATTGTGAATTTTCCGGAGGTGGAAAATTTGGCGAAACGTAGTGGCCTTAGAACTTCACAAAAATCTGCCTCCTAACTCACCTGTAAACAATACATCTTTTGTTCACGTGTTTAGCAGATCACTTCAAAAAGTATGGAAAAAAGCTACCATTGCTGCCTAATGGGTAAAAAGTACCCAATGAATATCTCAGCAACGTGCAGAGATAGAAAGCTTGAAATTGTTTCTGATCATTTTGGGTCAATTCCAGGTCGTGTATGAAATTTTATCAAAATCGTATGGGCGGAACTGGTACCCGGCTTTAATGGGTTAAGATAGCCAATGTGAAATTTTTCAAATTACAATAATCAGCTTTTCTCTTCTTAGCAAACTTTTGCATATTTTTAGACACACTTTATAAATAATTTTCATGTTTTAAGTATATCAATAACAAATAACTATGTTAAATGCCAAAACAGGACATTAAATAGCTAACCGAAAAGCCATTAGAATGTCAAACGAGTTTCTAAATCAAGAAGCAAACACTCGAAACGGTAATTGGGTGTGGGCGCGCCTAAAAGACGACACAAATTTATTTAGTCGTAAAACATAACATTTTAATGATGACAATCGTAAATCAAACACTAAAAGCTTGTTGAGTGAGCATTTAGCGGTCAGTGTAGTACAGCAACTTCCAAACCTTATGGCTTTTATAATCCCCTTTGCACCCCTCCCCATTACATTGCTGCCACTTCCTTGTACTTAACTTCTCCGGTTACCATTTGCCTTTCTCATTTGTCAAAAACAAAAAAACAGCTCACGCTCACTTTCGCCGCTGCGAACGCAGGTCAACGCACACACGCGCCGCAAACGCACGCAAACGGGCTGTAGCAAAATACGCATGCGTGCTACCAAAAGTTCATTGCCATCTTCTAGGCGCATTGGCTGCTCTAAGGCGAGGCATATTGCTCCTATTTGTTTGATTACAATTCAAATGTGACAAGTCAGCAGGAAATGAACGCAATGAGGCAAAGGAGCAACATGTCGGTTAATTTTCCAACACATTGCAGATTGTAAATGATTGCATGCTTTTAGGCGGAGAAAATAAAATATTCGAAATTATTGATAGGAGTGCTTAGTGAGTTGAAAGCGAGCTAACAGCAGCATGCGGCAGAAAATTGAGCAAGCTTGACTTGGCCCAGCTGCGAGTTGATATTTGACATTTAGCCTGAAAGTATACTACATATATTAATGATAATATAGTGCCTGAGAAACAAGACAAATGTTCGGCCAATGCCTCGCGTATTGTTTTAGTTGTGTTGGGTATTTTTTCCTTTTTTTTCTGGTTGTAAATATGGCAAATTGATGAGTAAACTAAGCTGGCGTGCTGAGATTTTGGTCATTAAATAATTTTTTCAATAGGAGCATAAATATAAATAAATGTATGATTCATTGGCGGTTCATACAATTTAAGGAGATTTTTTCTCACTGTTGGTTCTAAAGCAGAACGTCTCCGTTTTCTTGAATTCATTCAAAAAGTCTACTGAAACTTAACGCACACAAATATTTGACAAATATGTAAAGCATTAAAATTTGTAAACCGAGTCTATCAAAAAAACCAGACTATTGCCAGTTTTCTCCTTTCATCCTTCTAGTTTCCGTTCTCCATTCTTCTCCTCTTTGAAGCCATTTCACTACTCAATTTGCCTGCATACACTTTTTCTCATTATTAACCCATTTCAACCCATTGCTAGGCACCACCGCACTGTCATTGCCCAATCGAGGTTGTCGCTGCCAACTTACGCACAAACACGCATACATTTGCATGAATTTTGTGCGTAATTTCGCGCTCCTTTCTTTTTGTACTTTTCCCCCTCAGATTGCCCTCTGTCTGTACAATAACAACAACAGCTGTAGTCAGCCGAAAAAAATATATATACGTCTGTATTGTTGGGGTTTTTGTTTGCGCGTTGTTTCCTTTCCCGCGGTGAATGACCCAAATGCCTGCGGACATTCACCGCCCCCACAACACACACGCCAAAAGCAGAAAAATTCGATTGCGTCTTCAAGGCGAGTTCATCTGTGGGTGTGTGTTGGTGTTGAAAATAAATAGACTGCGTAGTTGTATGGTGTCTTGTGGCGTTGCGCGACATTGTCACATAATCGAAATTTAAAACTGTTGTGGTTTCATAAAAACTTTGATTGGCTCACATTTAGGCGCTGGGCAAATTTATAAGAAGTCTAAGAGCTGCACAGTTGAAAAAAAATGTACATACTATATATTGCTTTAAATTAATTTTTGGGCATACTTTTAGGCGAATTTTACACTGGAAATTATAAAATTCAATGTTAGTTTCGATTAGAAAAATGTTCAGCGCACTTTAGAAATCAAGAAATGCAAACTGTAGTGGTGAGAAATTCAGTGCATACTTCTAGGCGTTCAATAATCAAGAATATCACTAAGTATTTGTTTTTAATAACAAAATTCTTACAATTAAAAAAATATTTGTTACATTATTTCAAATTAAATAAAAAAAATATATGAAAATTAAAAATTTTTTAGATTTACTAAATAGAATTCCTCAAAATTCTGTTATACCATCAAAATAAAGATACTAGGTATCCGCTTTTTATAAAACAAAGTTCGTACTATTATAAGACATTTTTTAAAATTATGAAAAAAATACCTATATAAAAAAATCAAAAATGTTTTTTTAGATTTACTAAATATAATTCCACAAAATTCTGTTATACCATCAAAATAAATTTTTTTTTTCACACTAAGTATCTGTTTTTTTATAAAACAATTTTTACTATTACAAAAAAATCTTTTAAAATTATGAAAAAAAAATATATAAAAACAAAATTTATAAAAACATTATCACATTACTGTAGATTTAGATTTATTAAAGGCAAACATTTTTAATGAACCAGCAAAATATAGAATTTTTCACTATCAGTTTTTTATAAAAAAAGTTCTTACTATTACAAAAAAATTATTTTAAATAATTACAAACAAATATAAAAACAAAATTGAAAATGTTTTTTTTAGATTTACTAAAAAGTATTCCACAAATTTTCGTTAACCCTTATTCTCATACCCGGGTACCCGGGTGCCCACTGCGATGTATTTTCGTGAAAAAAACTGACAAATAATGAAAATTTTTTTTTACCTTCCGGATCCTCGTTATTTAGGTGAAAAGCGAACAAATCATATATTTAAAAAATTTTGTTTTCTATATTGAAAACTTAAAAATTTCATGAAATGGGTACCCGGGTACCCCGGGTGCCAAACGACGTTAGTAAGTTTGGGTATGAGAATAAGGGTTAAACCCGCAAAATGCATAATTTATTTTTTAAAGTATCTTTTTTTTTTAAACAAAAAGGTATTAATAATAATCTTTTAAAATTATTTTAAAAAAACATAAAACCAAATTTAAAATGTTTTTTTAGATTCAATAAAGAGTATTCTACAAAATTTTGTTGTCACTGAAGAGTGTTGAAATATTTTTTCTACTAAGTATCAGTTTCTTATAAAAAAATGTTTAGGTACTATTATAAGAATATCTTTTCAAATAATTACAAAGAAGTATAAAAACAAAATTGAATTTCTTTTTAGATTTATTATCTAGAACCGAAGAAAATTCTGTTCTACTAGCAAAATATAGAATTTTGTTTTAAACTGTGGTTTTTTAAGAAAAAAAATAGAAGTATAAAATTAAAAATGTTTTTTTTATTTATTAGAGAGTATTCAACAATCTTGTATTGCACCAGAAAAACAAAAATGTTTTACACTATTTTAAAAATTTTTTTCTTACCATTAAAAGTAATCTTTTAAAATAATTAAAAAAAATGTAAACACATCATTCAAAACTTTTTTTACTTTTAATAAAGAGTATTCCACAAATTGTTCTTGTACTTGAAAAATATAAAAAATTTTTCAGTTCAATTTCTTAAATTCGTTTCAACTCAAATAAATGAATGAATCAAAATTTTCCTCAACCCCAATCAAGCTCTATTACTTTCAAGCCCTTTTACTTCCAACACATTCAAAATTTGCTGCTAATTTTCCAAAGCGCCTAAAACCACACTAACCAAATTTCCGCCACTTGAAGAACTCGCCACTTGGTTATTTATCAACTAATGTTCAATGGTTAATTAAGAAATTTCAACAGAACCCAACACTCTCAATAAAGGCTGCCTTAAAATAGTTGTATTTGCACAACGCCCAAAAGTATGCAACTTTATATTTTTCCTAGCGGTAGCGGACGCAAATACATTTCGACAACAGTTCAACGCCTTTCATTTGATAAATAGTGGTGCGGACGGTGGGAGCAAACGTACACCGAAAAATATACAAAACCCGTCAAACGGCCGCAACATTCACGCCCACCAACAGCAACAACATCATTAAAAATACACACACACAACAACACACAAACATGTACACAACACATACCGCACTTCAAATGCAGGCGCGGGACCCTCTTGCAGAAAATTGAAAGAAGAAAAAAACAGTGTGAAGAATATAAGTAAAGTGAGCGCAAAAATGGAAAAAGGTCCTTGCGCCTGGCTAACCTTGAACTTGCCCGCCACGTAAGGGCGCGCAATTGCGGAGTGAGCAACCTTGAGTTAGATGCTATGCGAATTTTGTTTTGTTTTTTTGGATAGCTGGCGCCTATGTTTATGCTGCACTTTGGAGAGCGCAAACAGAGAAGAGAGTGAAAAGGTGGGCGTAGATTTCAAACTGGGAAAGGTTTAGTTTTTGAAAGGAAAATACCACAAAAGCCAAAATATTTAGAGAAAACTTGTGTAATTGAATATGTTTAAGTTGGTGCAACTAAAGCATACTTTTCGGCGCACAGTCTTATGTAAACTTTGGCATATTGCAAAAGTAAAAATTCATACAAATGTATCTTTCATACGAATGAGCTAAGCTACTTTAAGGCAGAAAGTGCGTTGCATTTGATTTGTCTGCAATTTAATGATTGATTTGGGTTGGACAATTTTTCACATTAAAATTGACAAATAAGTTTTAAACTGACACAAATGTATTGAAAATGGCCTAAAGAGAAATGTCAACATGTGTATAAAAAAATCTCAATAAACAATTTGTATAAATATACAAAGAAAAACCTTAAATAAATTCTATATTGTTGTGTTTGTGTCAACGGTTTGAGAGAGTCAGACACTTTTTTGCCCTGCAATTAATTGCCTGCCTCAAATAAAGCCATTTTTATGCTTTTGTGAAAGAAAAATTTGTGGCGTGCGACCCTTCCATTTGTCAGCCAAACGGTATTGTGTACCATACATAAACTTTCACTAATGCCTTTCAAAAAACAAAAAAACCAAACCAAAAAACCAAACACACACAAGATAGAAAAAGTTGTAAAATACCATATTAGGTAGGCATACATTTAGGCGCTTTTAAATGCCTATTTGCTTCAATTAAATATGGTTAATGGGTTTTTAATTTGCATTTAGTTTTCGGGGATTTTACAAGGGTTTTCTGTCTGAGTGTGTCCCAAAATATATTAAAAAAAAACAGGAAAAGTAAAAACTGTTTAAATTAATGAGGTTTTGTTTGTTCAGTAGTTGGCATAGTTTAAGGCGCAGGATAAATATTTGAAAATATTTGAAAGAGGAAAAACTGTTGAAATTAATGAGGTGATGTTTTGTTTGTTCAGTAGTTAGTGTTGAATAAAGTAGAAAAAAATAAATATTTTTTGTAAATATACTTTGTTTGTAAGGTGAGTGAGTCGTTAAAGCCTTGAAACAGCTTCCTATGGGATTTTTAATTCTCTCTCAAAATGCATCGTTACTACGAAAAAAGTTGTTGTTGCCAGTTGTGTTGTTAACCACGTAGAAAAAAACTACATCACTGTTTTAAATAAATTTTTAAAAACTTAACTTTAATAACCTTAAAGAAGTGTATTTCTATAGTTTTGAAGGAAAGTATATTTATTTATTTATTTATTTATTACATCTACCGGGCTTAGCCCTCACAGATTACAAGAATAACTTACATCTAATGAAAAATAAAATAATTAATAGCATACACTTAGGCACTTTTACGTAGCACAGATTAGCGGTTTTGTGGGTTCGGGTTTTAATTTTTAATTTTTTTTTTTTTTTTTTTTTTTTTTTTTTTTATTTTATTATATTACAACTAGTATAACATTATATACATATACTAACGAGCAATTTTTATCGGGATATCTTACAACAAATATTTAATATAAATGCTCAGCAAAACAGTTAATATTTAAGCTGATTTTTATTAACTTATTTAATTAAATCTTGTGGTTTTTTTCGTTTTAGCCTTCGTTTCCATTTTGTGTTATCATTAAGAATCAAAGCTTCATTGTTGTTGTTTTTAATTTCGTTTTTTTTTTTATAGATTTTCTTAATAGAAAAGTCCAATTAAGTTATTTATTAAAAATGTTATATTATAAAAAAAAGTTAAAACTGGATTTTTTTTTTATTTTCTTAATAGAAAAGTGCGAGTAAATTTATTTATTAAACATGTTAAATTACAAAAAACTAAATATTTTGCATATTTTTTATAGATTTTCTTAATAAAAAAGTGCAAGCAAAGTTATTTATTAAAAATTTTATATTGTAAAAAAAATCAGAATTTGGATTTGGATTTTTTGTATTGTATTTTTAATTTATTTATTTTTTATTTTATTTTATTTTAATTATTAAAAAATTCAGAATTTGGATTTTTTTATAGATTTTCTTAATAGAAAAGTGCAAGCAAATTTATTAAAAATTTTAAATTACAAAAAATTAATAATTTGCACATTTTTATTTGAAACTTTGGATTTTTGTATAGATTTTCTTAATAGAAAAGTGCAAGCAAATTTATTAAAAATTTTAAATTACAAAAAAATGTAATATTTTGTATATTTTTTAAAGATTTTCTTAATAGAGAAGTGTAAGAAAAGTTATTTATTAAAAATGTTATATTTGTTATAAAAAATTTGTCTGAATTTTTTTATAGACTTTCTCAATAGAAAAGTGCAAGCAAACTTATTTTTTAAAAAAGTAAAATTAAAAACAAATTAAGAATTTTGTATTTTTTGTATTGTATTTGTAATTTATTTAATTTTTTTAATTAATTTATTTATTTATTTTATTTCATTTTAATTATTTATTTTTAATTGTTATTTATTTATTCTTATTTATTAATTTTTGTTTTAATAGAAAAGTGCAAGCAAAATAATTTATTAAAATTGTAATATTACAAACAAAATTTAATATTTATTTTATAGACGATCTCAATAAAAAAGTGCAGCAAATTTATTTTTTAAAAATGTAAAGTTCAAAAAAATATTAAACATTTTTTATTTTTTTATAAAACAAAAACATCAAAAACTAATAAATATATTTAAAAAATAAAATCAAACGAACACAATCTAGCAAACACAAGGACCTTAAATTGCTCACAATTTTCATATATGAAAAGTTTACAAAAATCGTTTTTTTTTTAACACTTCTCAACATCCATCAAGTGTAGCTGGTGTAGCTATGTTTTGTGCCGCTCTTGACCACATATCGAGTTGCTATAATTAACTTTAAAGCAATTTCCAAACTTGTCAGCCGCAACTTCACCAACCGGTCACTGTCACACAAACATACATACAAACGCTATGTAAACTGCATGTTTTTCGTTCCAACATGCACAAACTTTGGTCATTACCACTAATTACGGCGCTCTACAATTTAAGACTCAACGCTCAACATTGGCGTTGCGGTTGCTGCAGTTTGCTGTTTTTTTTTTTTGTAACAATTTTCTTATTAACTTTTTGCACAAATCGAATTTTTTGCGACAACTCGACAACGCTTTTGCTATAATTGCGACTGTTGATTGCCAGCATTTGGTGTTGGCTTAAGGCCAAGGTACAGTTTCGAAATTGGCAACAGATTGTTATCTCTTGATAAAATGTTTGCTTGCAGTGGTAAACATTTGTAGTTGATAAATAAATTCAAGTAAACGAATATGGTTTTGTTAGATTGGCGCAAAGATTGGCCAAATGTTTCGGGATTTACAGGCTGGCCATGATAATATTTAACTCTTAGGTGCCTGAGGTCATAGTCATGTGAGAGAACAATGAAAAAAGTTTGTTTTCTAATAAAAAAAAAATAAATAAGGCAAACAAATTATCTTAAGGTCCACTACAGCTTTAAGAAATGCTAACCAAGTGGCCACACTCCATATTGATTTTTCAATGTTATGCATCAGATTTAAGAAAAAACAAACTAAATGTGATCATTCACTGCATTTGCAGCAAGGAAAAGCAGCAATGGGCATAACAACAACAACAACAACAATAGCCAATAGCAACATACAAAAACACACAGCAGGAAAAGACCCAAAGCAACAAACGTAAATAGCACAAAACCTGTTTAACGTGTTAGCGTCATATAACGGTAAATATGTGGCAACCATCAATAGACGGCAATAGAGATGGTGGCAACAGCAACAACAACAACGACAACGACGACGACAACCACGAATGCAGCAGTAAAACAGGCAACAACTGCAACATAACATTCCTGACCTACTCACGGTGCGCAACATGCACGCACGAACACACACATACATACATATAGACACACACACACATATGTATATGTATATACGCAATTACATACATACGAATACATACAACAAATGAAGTCATAGAGGCAAATGCCACGACATTGGTGCAACATAAACAAAAAGCAAAAACAAAAAAAACCAAAAACAACAACAAATGTATGGCAAGAAAAGCAAAACAAGATGGCGTCATTGATTAAGGACGAGACTGGCGCATAAGGTGAGCAATGCGGCAAGTGCAATGTGAGGAAATGCAATGCGAGAAGGTGAATTATAAAAAGAAAGAGAACCGCAAGGGGAGGAAGGGTTAATTGAAATAGTGTGGAAGGCTAAGCCCGGTAGATGTAATAATAAATAAATAAATAAATAAATAAGTTAAAGTAGGAGATGCAAAGAGCAAGTAATACATTCAAAGATAATGAAGAGAAAGTATTGAAATAGTCAAATTTTAAGAAATTTGTATAAGAAAAGTACATTTAAAATGGCTTATAATGGGTTAAGCAAGCATTTTTAGTTGTAAAAATCAATTGACAGAAAAGTTTTGATTAATTTTAAATTCCACTTAAAACTTTCTTCTAATTATTAAGTAGATTTGTCAAAATTTAACAAACTATTATAAGAAAAATACATTTAAAATGGCTTATGATGGGTTAAGCAAGCATTTGCAGTTGTAAAAATTAGTTTTCAATTCCAATTCATAGCTTATCTTAAGACTTTCTTCCAATTTCTAAGCAAATTCGGCAAACTTTAGCAAATTATCAGAAGAAAAATATATTTAAAATGGCTCATAACGGGTTAAGCACGCATTTGTTGTTGTAAAAAATCAATTGACAGCATAGCTTTTGTAAAGTTTCAATTCTAATTGATAACTTAACTTAAAATTTTCTTTCAATCATTAACTAAATTCGTCAAATTTAAAAAATTACCATATTACAAGAAAAATATATTTAAAATTGCTCTTAACGGGTTAAGCAACCAATTGTAATTATAAAAATCAATTGACAGCATAGCTTTTGTTAATTTTCAATTCTAATTGATAATTTAACTTAAAATTGTCTTTCAATCATTAACTAAATTCGTCAAATTTAAGAAATTATTACAAGAAGCATATACTTAAAATGGCTCATAACGGGTTAAGCAAGCCTTTGTTGTTGTAAAAATAAATTGAGAGAATGATTGGTTAATTTTTAATTCCGATTGATAACTTAACTGAAGACTTTCTCCCATTTAGTAAATAAATTCGTTAAATTTTAGCTAATTATTCAAATAAAAATATATTTAAAATGGATCATAATGGGTTAAGCCAGCATTTAAAGCTATAAAAATCAATTGACAGCAGAGCTTTGGTTAATTTTTAATTCCAATTGATAACTTAACTGAAGACTTTCTTCCAATTATTAAGTAAATTTGTCAAATTTAAACAAATTATTACAAGAAAAATATATTTAAAATGGCTCATAATGGGTTAAGAAAGCTATTTTGGTTGTAAAAATCGATTGACGGAATGATTTTGGCTAATTTTCAATTTCAATTGATAGCTCAATGTAAGAGTTTCTCCTATAAAATGTCAGTAATAAGTAAATTAGTCAAATTTTAACAAATATCGATATGACAAAAAATGTTTAAGTGAGCCATAATAAGTTAAAAACCCTTTTTGGAGTTGTAATGACATAATGTTGCCAAGTTTCCTAGTTTTTGTTTGAATTAAGCACATTTTTATATTTGTAGTATTAACAAAAAAATGTAAACCCAAATATTTCGACAACAACAATGTTTGTTATACTTAAAAATTGTTTACCAAAGATCTAAAGTCTTTTCTTTCTCAAATATATAGAAAATTAAAATTCCTTTAAAAGTTTTCATGTGTACAAGCAAAGGTACAAAGTTGGCTCGGTTTCATACTAAAAAAGTAAAAAAAACCTGGCCAATTTTGTTAGAATTCTTAAAAGGAAAACGCACAAAAAATAGTTTAAAAGTTATTTAGAAATTGAAGCCCAAAAGTTGCTGGCACTTTGCTGCCAAACGTCCGTTGACTGCCTACCAACCAACCAACCAACACTTTTCTCTGAAGTCATTCTTTCTCTTTATACACTTTTTTGTGCATTTTTCATATACATATGTAAAACATAAAAATGCTGGGCATGAATAGGGTATAACAAAAAATTCCCAACAAAATTGCACCAAAACTAGTTTTAGAATCGAATGGTTGCATTTGTTTTTGTTGTTATTCAAAAACGTCTTTTCGTGCTGCACGCACTGCGATTACAGTCGCTAATATATTTTTTTGATGGCGTTATGCTTGTTGTTGTTGTTTACGTATATTTCTGCTGCAATGCACAACAACGCCATGAAAAGCCCAGCCCAGCCGGGCCAACGTTGTGGCAGCTGAACGGCATGCGACAAGTGCATTTTAGATGGTCAATGTTGTGGCAATGGCAGGTCACACATACACACAAACACACATATACAGCGTACACCGAAAATGTGTCCAGCTCCCGCTACTTTAATGTCGACTACACACACACAAACATACCTACAAACATATCCTTTGGCCGCCATTTAATGGCAGCCCTACCCAGCTGTTTGTATTTGTTGACGACGACATTGGCTGCATTTTAATTTTCTTGTTGTAAGTTATTGTTATTGTTGTTCTTATGTTGTAGTATGTAGTTGCGTTACATTTTTTTTCCATTATTACTCTTTTAATAGAATTTCCTGTCGTTCATTGCTGGGCCTTGTAAAGCATTACAGTTCGTCCGGCTGACGTAGTTGCCACCTAGTTTGTAGTAGTTTGTAGCGTCACTGCCCAGTCAAGTGTTAAATTTATAAAGTTTGCTGTGTAGTTTGCTCATAAAATATCCAATACTTATGGTTTGTGTAGTTTATGCATTAGTTTTTCTGTTGGTTTTGTGTTTTAGAGTTGAGAAAAAAGGAAAAAAAATCAATACAAATATGTATTGCAGTGCTTACTTTGCGATTAGTGCATGAAACTGACAATTAGGGGCGGTGCGTTCAAAGGCAAACTTGACCTATACTAGGAAATTGGGAAATTATTGATCTCTTGTAGAAATATTTTCTATTCATTCTATACTCTCATTTAAAAACTTTGGACATTTTTTTACATAAATTCTCAAAATGAAAAAATCAAAATTAGATAGAAACCGTATTCAATGTCAGCGTTGGTTTAAGTCAAACCTGTAACTATTTTTAAAATAAATTAATTTTTAATTTTTTTAATTTTATTAGTTAGTTCCTGTAAATTTAGATAAAGCAGTAATAATGTCGACACGCCTAAGAGTAAGAATTTCAGAATTACTTTTTAACGTAAGAATTTCAGATCAAATTTCCTACCTTGACGATAGGATTTACGACTCTTTGGCTTGGATGCGCTCTAAAACCCTGAACTACATAGTTCCTCAACAGTTCTTACCTGAAGTCAACAAGGCAACAACTCACAAGCGAACTTGACATATTGAAAATAACAACGAATGGGCATAGGTACCACCCATCACATTGGTTCATAACTTCGGTTTGGTTTGTGCCTGAGAAAGAAGGGCTACTTTCGGTGACCGGGGATAGTCCATAGCATGCGAATGAATCACATTAACTCACAAGCGAACTTGACACATTGAAAGCAACGACTGATGGCCAAAACTTATAGATACCACCTATTATTTAGGTTCGATGATATTGGTCTCGCTTGTGCCGGAGAAAGAAGGACCACTTTCGAGGATGGCCTACAGCAAGCAAATGCATCCCCTTAACTGACACATTGAAAGCAACAACTGCTGGTCAAATGTTATAGATACCACCTATTATTTAGGTTCGATGATCTCGGTTTCGTTTGTCCCTCAGGGAGAAAGGTTTTTTACAAGGACCGGTTATGACTATCAGCAAGCAAATGGACTACCTTAACTCTCAAGCGAACTTGACAGATTGAGAGCGACAACAGACAGGCCAAACTTATAGATCCCACCTATCATATCGGTTCGATGATCTCCGTTTGGTTTGTGGCTGAGAGAGAAAGGTTTTTTACAAGGACCGGTGATGAACCTCAGCAAGCAAATGGACTACCTTAACTCACAAGGGAAGTTTTCAATTGAAAGCAACGACTGATGGGCAAAACTTATAGGTACCACCTTTCTTATCGGATTGACGATCTTGGTTTAGTTTGTCTCTAACAAAGAAGGGTCACTTTCAGGGTCCGGGGATGGCCTATTCTCTATAAAGGGATTGTCATCTGACTGAACCGAACCTTATTTCACTTTCCCTTAACTTGCTTAACCTAACCTAACCTAACACAACTTTGCCAAACCGAATCTAAATCACAAAAATCCTGAGAACGTACAAGAAAACAATTAAACTTCAAGTATGAGAAACGGTTTTCAAAACCTTTTCGTGTTCTCTCTCAAAAATTCGATATTGCAGAATGAGAATTTTTTCTAATGGAAATCCGGTCTAATGTCCAAGCAAGCTGCAAGTCAAGGAATCAGACTTAGCTTGACCTTACCTAGCATTAGCTTACTTCACCGCCCCGTGTCTTACCTTACATTACCTTAACTAACCTAACTTAATGTAACAAAACATACCTGATTAGGTACGAAATAAAAACTTAAACACATTTTCAGTTTTGGCTTAATTCTGACGTTGAAGTTAATTTCTGAGCTTTGATGTATTCAGGGACCTATAGTAGAATTTTATGGCGAATCTTTTCGTGGTACACTTTTTCCTTAAAAAGTCCTGTTTTACAGGACATTTTCGGCATTTTAGAAAAAAGGGTCAAATTGACCCATACAAATAGGAGCTACAGGGTTAAAATGCTCTACAAAAATGTTCTTCGTAGTATTTTACATCAAATTGCTGAACACATACATACATCATATACCGAAAATGTGAGGTTACATGGTTTTCGTACGCCGATTCACCATAAGAATGTGCAAAAAGGGGAAAACTTTGACCGCCCCCCCCCTTAAAAAAAATTCAGACGTAAACTTTCAAAACGCCGATACACGTATATTTTTTTTGGGGCCCTCTACCAGAATCCATTCTCAGAACATTATTATTTTTGTTTGTGTTGTACAGTGTAATCATATCTAAAGTTCAAGCAAGCTGCGAGTTAGCATATCCGACCTAAGCTAACTTTACATTACCTTAACTTACCTTATCGTAACTTACCTTACCTTACATTACCTTAACTCACATTATCTTACCTTACCTTACCTTACCTTGCATTAACTAACCTAACTAACTATACTTAACTATACTTTACCTAACTTAACAAAAATCATGAGAACACAAAAAACGCCACAAATTGCTCCAATACTAATAAAAAAACTTTTCCGACCCATTACGCCTTTTTTCTCACACAAATTCAATATTAAAAAGAAAAAATTGGCAACTTTGCTAATGGTGTTCGAAATGTCCCTAAACATTTGGGCGTAATTTACTATTATTACGCACTAACTGAACGTCGATTCTACATACTAACAAATAATGAAGACGACGCGTCGTTTCAAATTTAATTTCGTTGGAAGACAGGTGCCAGCAGGTGGAGGAAACCAGCGAAAGAGAATCGTTTATGTTGTAATGGCATGCCGGCTGGGATGGAAAAGCACCATAACAATAACAACAAAAATAAAACACCAACAAAACAGTAATAAAAACAACAACAACAATCAGAGTGTGCGTAGATTGCAAGACTAACAACAAAACGAAAAGAGCAGTAGACGCCCACGTGATAGCAGACAGACAGACAGACAGAAATACAGACAGACAACCTGCAAAAATATTCACTGGACCCGGCAGAAAAGGCAAATTATTTTCAATTTGCAAAACGATGTGATCAATAATTGAGATATACAAGAACCGCTAAGCAGAAAAGCACGAAGACAGTGAATGCGCATCGGAATGAGCAACGAATAAGAGCATAAAAAATTTAGAGGAAGAGAGCTTAAAGTAAGTAAAATTTTAAAGTGGGTTTTGAGGGGAGAGGGGGGTGAAAAGTGCGAAGGGTGGCAAGGCGGGCGGTCAGGAAAAACAAAACAGTTAGTATGTGAGAATGGAAAGAGTGGGGAGAGTGGCAAACAGTAATGTGAAGCAGTAGTGCCAGCATAGGATGGCAGAGAAACAACAACAACGAGAAGAGCAAGAACAAGAACAACCTCAACACTTGAATGAGCATAAATGCAGCAAAGAGTGGACAGAATAAGCAGCTGAAAGGGCAGCAAAAAGGGAGTGAAGCTGAGCGTAGCCGGGAGGCATAAAGAATAACATGAAAATCCTTTCGCATTACATTTACAGTTGCGTCAGGACCTGAAATGGTGTGCCGAAGACAACAAAACACAACGAAGCAGTTTGAAAGAAAAAAAAGAGTTGTTAGAAAACAAACAAAACGAAAAGTGTGCTGGTCGAAAGTATGCAAAATAAAGTTGAAGAGAATGCAGTGTGAAGGCAAATGCGCTGAGCAGTTAATGTAAAAAAGGATAATGAACGACAGGGTTGACTTTGGTAAAGTTGGCTCCAACTGTACGTAAAATGCAGCGCAGTAATAGAAAAAAATAACATAAAACACAGCTCAAGCCCAGTTGAGTGGAAAAGACATGCACGTACAAAAACAACTAGAAAAGAAACAAGAACAAAAGCAATAAGACAGCGCAGATTTTTATGACAATCATAAAGCAGGCAACTAGACGACCGACAGACCCAGCTATTCAGTTTTACTTAGATGGGCAGGAAGCAACACAACAACTGAAAACAAATCAACAAAAAAACCAAGAAGAAGTACAAAGAGAGAGAAAAGAGAGAGAAAGGAAGCTTAGTCTCAAAGAAAACGTAATGCTCTCATCGGCATGTCAAGAAAAGCTAATAAAAAACGACAGCTCAAAGAAGAGAAAATATTTGGGCCGCACTATGCGAGATTGTTGACTTTGCTTGTAGCATTGCTGAAAGAGTGCGCTCTGCTCTCACTCTGACACTGATGAAGGCAGCAAAAAGGAAACGCAGCTCTCGCTTGGAACAAGTTTTGCCAATAAATGTGAGCAGCAAAAACGCTGGTGAAAAAGGCAATTGTCCTCTTTATGGCACAAACATTTTTTGGCGCTCACTGCTTCGGCTCTCACTCTCAAAAAAATTGTTTGCTTGCGTCATTTTTGCGCACGCACTGGCAACGTCGGCAAGTGTGGGGCGGCCGAACGTGAGTGGTAATGGAGCACTAATGAAAGCGCCCTCCAGAGAGAGAGAGAGAGAGCGCCGCCAGTGAGTGCAAGTGCTGACAGAAGCAGAACAAATGCGCACAACAAACCATCATCACAGTCTGGCACAAAATATTTTCGAAAAAATGCAACAAAATCAACAACAACGACTTTTACAAATACAATGTGGTAATATTCCTTAAGGACTCGGCGCCTCTGTTGTGATAAATTGTCGCGGCAGTATGTGGCACAAGGGCTGGGTGAAAGCTTTCGGCAGGCATTTCGTATAACATTTTCGTTGATTATGTGTGTCTGTTTTTTATGAACCTGGTGAACAGCTGGTGGTGTTTTTGTTGTTGTTTTGTTTGTTTGTTGTCGTTCTAGAAAGGAAAGCTTTTTGTCATTGTCAGCCATAGTCGCCCTTTGCAGTGGGCAATGTTTTGTGATTTATGTTTTTATTTTTTGTTGTTTTTTTTTCAATACAGCAACACCCTCTTGCTCGATATTATTCGATATTGCTTATTGATGTTTTCTGACCATGGAAATGCCGGTTGGGATAGGGTCGCCAAACTGATTTCAGGTACAGTGTTGCCATACAAATACTAAATAAATAATATATAATAATTTAGTAATCAATAAATTCATACACATTAAACTTTTTATAATTTATATTGAAATGTATTTAGCTAACTTTTATGCATTTTTCATTAACTCACAATTTCGAATTTCGGAATTTTCTAATTAAGTTTCCTAATGCACGCAGGAAGCTTGTCAAGCATTTTAATTAGTTGCGCTCGTCATCACTCATCCTTAAAGCAACAGCAAAAACAAACAAGCACTACTTTTTTACTATTTTTTAATTGCGTGTGTATGTATTTATAAAGTTAATAAAATTGTAAAGGTTCATTTCGACTGATTGACAGCGTTTACTTGAATTTACAAACAAACATCACTAAACAATATAAACAAATAAACATAAACAAAAATCAATTGGCGCCTAACACTGCTGCGAAATTCACTGTGTACACCCATACATACGTATATATGTACCCACACATATACACAACAATACACTTTTCGCCCATAATTCGATGTGAAATTTTCTAGAAATATTCCATGCCATGCAGTCGTTTTCCGCATGTTTTGCGTTGTGCGAAAATCTATTTCGGAAGCAATTTTTGCCATAATAAAATTTGCCTTAGTTTTGGATAAATATTGCAAAAAAATAAAAAAATTAATTATCATTAAAACAGCATGGTGAAAAAATTAAAAAAAAAAAAATAGAAAAAATTCTAAATAAACAACTCTAATTCATTATTTATTCAACTGAAAGTGAGTCTGTCTTTAGTTGTGTGTGAAGACATTGAGTGCTTTGCATCGAATGTTTAATCTATTAATATATTTTTTTTATTTTGTGATTTTTAATTGAAATACTGACTAAAAGATTTATTTATCAGCGCACAAGTGCTCAGATCAAGTGATCTGATTATGAGATATTTTTTGAATTTTTGTTTAGTATTTTTAATGTTTCAGAAAACACATTGTTAGTGACATTAAAGTTTTATGTTCTTAGAAAATTATTACATAGTAATAATTATTATTACATAATAAATTATTACACATATTTAATAATAATTTTCACAATTTTTAAATTTTTCATTACTTATTTTGAATTTTTTCTGCTTTCAGGGAAAGCATTCGGATAAGCAAACTTTAAAGTATTTATGACAATAAAGAAAGAAATAAGAAGAAGATGAGAGAATAATGACCCAATCAGTGGCGCACATAGGATTTCATTTCGGGGGGAGGGGGTTTTGCGTACAACTTTTGAGCCGAATACCATTCGAAACCATATTTTTTAGCAGCAATTTTTGTGTTTGAGGGGGTTTGATCCCCAATCAGCCTCCCCTGTGTGCGCCGCACCATTAGTGTCCGACCGAAGGTGGATTTTTGGCCGAAGCCAAAGCAGAATATTCGGCATTACGAAAATATTCGGCGAAGGCCGAATTTTAATGCTAATAAAAGTTCTTTAAGGGAAAAAAACTGAACAAATTTAGCCCTTTTTTTATTAATTTCTTTGTTCCATTTAACAATTAATAAAAGAAAACCATAAATAAAAAAATACAGTCTAAGAGTACAGTTTCTGACAAAAACCAAAAACTTAACAATTCAATTGATTCGAGACCATTTTTATTAATCGCAATCTTAATGTCCGAAAAGTCGATAAAACCCAATAAAATACTTCCAAACAAAGCAAATTGACTTGCATTATAGGACGAAAACCTTCGGCTAAAGTATTCGGCTATTTTGGCCGAAGCTGAAGATTTAAAAATTTCTAAATAAGCCGAATATCGAAGCTGAAAATGAATATTCGGTTTTACACTACTAACAATAACAATGTCCGACTCTGTAGGGATGCCGACTCCGTACCCTGGGGTCAAGATTCCTGAAGGACCTCTGAAATCTCTGATCTGCTCACTTTTATTAAGAGGTTAAAATGGTCTTAGTTGGTTAGCTCCAGAGCTCTATAAATTTAAGCAGGGATTCATAACGGGCCATTTTGGCCTCCGAGTCGAAGTGCGGTCTCTGTGCCGCACACACACTTCCCTACCTAATCTCAAATTTTTTCTAAGAATACTTACAACAGTTTTTAACACTTTTTCACCAGATTTCTGACAGTATCATCTTTCGTGCTATTCTGTATACAGTTTCCTTAATCTCTATGATTCTAATTGGAACAACCCATAATTTAGAATTATTCCCATTAAAGTAATAAAATTTATATTTTAAATGATTAACTTAAATAGACACAAGTATAGATACATTTTCTAACAGAGATACACACTTTTTAAAGCAAAAATAATCTGTAAAATTCCATCAGAATATACTCACACCTACCATTCATTTCATCATTTCGCCAACTCATGGAACACTCCAAGAATATGTAAAATGCGTTGCTGTAAATGCTGTAAGCGCAGGCAAACAATTCACAGAAAAGGAAACCCTACAGCAATGGAAATAATTGCAAAAAAACACACTTGTTGTTTTTCTCACCGAATATTTCATTTTACACGTCGATTTTGCAAAATGCCAATTTATTTTTATAGGGTAAAAATATTTTTCGTGTTATTTGTTCAATTTCCACTACAATAAGCGCACACAACTGTTTATGGTCTATTGAAGTGCTGTGGAAGTGGATGGAGTCGAGTGTGTGTGTGTGTGTGTGTGTAGGGTGAGAAATTGCCGAATTAAACTTTGCACTGCACTTCGACGTGCTGGAATTTGTTTCTATTTTTAGTTAAGATTTTGCAAATATGCGCATCGGTTTTTAGGTATTAGGTGTAAACATTAAATGCAAAGAAAGTTCTGGAAAAGTAATTGAAATTGGGTGCAAAACATTCTCATGAGTCATTAACGAATTGCGGCATTGCAATTTCATTTAATTTTGAAATCAGTTCGAAGGTGAATTAAACGACTAGAAGATCCATAAGGCAGATTTTTTAAGTACTTAAAGTTGATAAAAATACAAAAAGAAAACAAAGCCTTTTCAGCTAAATTGATTGACTATACCAATACAAATATATTTATATATTTTTAAAATTTTTCAGCTTAAGTATGAGTTTAAATTTTGATTTTTAGTAATTAGCTATTATGGAAAAGTAAATGATATATTAAAAAAAGAAACATACAATTTACATAACTCAAGTCAAAATTTTCGACTACTAAATAGTAAACAGTCAGGAATGTCGCTTTACTAGCTGGCAGTAATAAAGTAATAAAACCTCAGATATTTAGTCGTCGTTGAGTATGGTGCGACTCAGCATTTCAAGCCAAGTCGCATTGGATCAACGAAAGAGACCTGTGCTTGGGATGAGTAACTGCAGCCATAGTTGTGCAGTGATTTTATGGCAACTCAAACTTGTTTATAGCAAAACGTAGCAGGCAAAATTTAACACAAAATTTAATTTAATTTGATTATTGATGATTTGGGAATTATGGCACATTGGAACAACATGAATGGGCATCAACTTGGAGGTACTGGCGGGTTAAGTCAGTCCTTCAAGAAATGTGGGCATGAGGAAAAGAACAAAAACTCTGAAAGCTAGCCGAATATTTCAGAACTTAGCCAATCGCACATCTTCTTAGAAGACTGTAAGCCAAAGTACAGGCTGCTCTTTCTTAAAGCTGAGACATTTAAGGATCTTAAAAGTCTATAAACACAAGTAGAGGCTGCTTTAGTACAGACCCCAAGGTATGAAGCAAAGAATTTAATGAATAAACAAATGAAAGCCAGTCGAATATTTCAGAGCTAAGCCAATCGCTTAGCTTCTTCTTAAAAGACTGTAAGCTAAAGTACAAGTTGTTCCTTAATAAAACTGAGACATTTGAAAGTCTTAGAAGACGAGGCACAGTGTTGTGAGTTCATACAGCGGAGCGACAAAAATAGAAGGAGTGGTCGTATATAAATGAAATTTGGTATACAGTTATTGTATGAGTAAAGAACCTACTGTGCAAAATTTCACTGAAATCGGACCAAAACTTCGACCACCTCCCATATAAACGGATTTGAAAAAACTTCATATTAACAATGAAAATTATCTTAGTTCATAAAAGCTACATTAAAAATATTTTTATTTTAATATAAATTTATTTATAAATGTGTATATAGATAAAATGCGCTTTTTTCAAAAGTCATTGAAAATAAAATCTCGATAATTTGCTCCACAGCTGCTCAGAAGTTGCTCTTAGAGGGTTAAAATCTTAGACTGACCCCCACTAATTTTTCCTCCTGAATATTTCTTTCGAACATACCTACCCCCTATCTCCAACCTTTAATGAGGCTCCCATACAAAATCATCGTTTTTTAAATGTGGGCTCCCGCTGCTCTCAGGTTGGTCCCAGACGTACCATATGCTAGAAATTGTACAGCATAATGTACAGACTTGGATAAACAAAATATCAAAAATTTCAAAAGTGATATTTAGCGTTGTTTTTAAATCACTTTTCAAGTTTGTAATCAGCAAATTTTTGGTCTTGCCAGACCTAAATTATATAAAACTTACGATAATAGTAACTTTTCGG
Source organism: Melieria picta (assembly GCA_964056695.1). NCBI lineage: Eukaryota > Metazoa > Arthropoda > Insecta > Diptera > Ulidiidae > Melieria > Melieria picta. The sequence continues at coordinate 75,536,406 of OZ057399.1, read as the reverse complement.
GACCTGCTCATAATTTATTTTGAAATATTCAACCTCAAAGTCAAAGCAAAAATTTGCTGTTTGTACACAATTTTTTTCAACGCTGGAAGGGCGTACTTTAAGTGCTCATAACTTCTATGTTATCCAATATTTTTTCATAAAACTTTGGATTTCTCTTAATTGAAGTATTTCCAACAAAACCTCATACTCAGATTTTTGTGGTTATACAATTGCATTTTGGCATTTTTGTCACTACTCGCAACACTGTGCGAGGCCCCAAAATGTGAAGTAAAGAAGAGGAATTCTGAATGCCGGGCAGTTATCTTAGAACTGAAACATTTTCGCATCTTTTTAGAAGACCATATACCAAGTGCAGGCTTGAAGACATGAGAAAAGAACCAAGAACTCTACGAGCAAAATATCTGAAGACCGAGCGATTTGTAAATCCTTCAAAATGGCTAAAACCTCAAGTACAGACTGGTCCAAAGCAACTTTATGCTTTGAAGAAAAGAACAAGAAGTCTAAATGTAAAGAAAAATACACAAGTTCTTAAGTTCTAACAGACCTCAAATATTGAAGAAAGGAATTTAATGAATAAACAAATGAAAACCAGCCGATTATTTCAAGACTTGGCCAGACTGCTTTGGTTCAAACCTTTGGACATGGTAGAAAGAGCAATAGGTCTGATTCCTATCTAATCTCAAGGGAAACTTTCTTAGAACTAAGCCAATCTTCTTAGAAGACTTTAAGAAGAACTTAAGGTATGAGGATACAAGCAAGAACAGAAGACTGAAGGATTCGCAAAAGTTCTTAGACGACTATAAACTCAATTATAGGTTGGTCCAAAACAGTTTTAAAACTAAAGAAAAACAGCAAGAAGTCTTATAGAAGGCAAATATGCAAATCAAAGGCATTCACATAACTATCTAAATGACTAGAATATACTACTATCTTCTACAATCCCTTCAATATAAGAAAAAGAACAAGAAATATGAATGATATACCAGTAGCAATGACGTCCAATGGTTCAAAAAGATTAAACCTCAAGTGAGTGAGTGATCACCATTTTTATAACTGACTTTTGATGACTGATCCATTTCGAGCTAATTCTGTGGTGAAACGGATGAAACTACAAATAATTTTCCATTATTTTCCAGTGTGACATCTTATTTCGCAGCAGACAACGTTGCGTTGGCCATAACTCAGTAGAAAAGGAGAACTAAACAAACATGCACAAGTTCCCAAAAACTCCTAAACTTCATTGGGGCTGTAAATTTTGGCACGTCTTTAAAAAAAATTACAAAGTTAAAAAAAAACAATTAAATTAAAAAAGACTTTAACTGCATTTAATCATTTAAATTATAAAACTCATAGAGATTAAAATGAAATGCATAGGAAAACTTAAATTTTGAAATAAACCAAAAATTGATTAAAGTCAATGCCACACTATTCGAATGTTTTACAACTAATATGAATACAGTTAAACGCTCAACATTAAAACACTTTTAAAAAACAATAATTACTAACAACAAAAAAAACAATTATCAATATAAAAGATACAAAAGTATCTCGGAACGCCAACGTTGCCGTTGCGCACCGAAGCCAGCTACGTAGAATATGAATGTGAAGAAAGGCAAAAATCGTTTAGAATGCAAAAATCATGCGAACGCACATAAAGCGAAAGATTATTTAAAATAAAAGGAAATACGTGAAGGAAAATGACAGACAAAAGCGCAAACGAAGAACTAGAACACGAAACAGCCACGAAAGGCCGACCACGCGCACTGCGAACGAATGTGAAAATGTGAACGAAACAAAACTGCAAAATGTCAATGTCCTCTGGCGCGCAGTGTAAAGCAACCAGAGAGAGAGAGAACGACGAGAGTGGAAGAGCGCCAACTTTCGATATGTAGAACCAGCAGCAGAACTTTGCTGCTGTCATATTGACGTTGTTGGCACTGTTCGTGTGCGCCCAACGTGTTCTTGGAGCTTGCTCGCGCAAAACGTATCTGTGTGTGATTGCGTGCGTGTGTGTGCTTTGGTATTAGTTGGCTGTTAGTTGGTGTTGGTGTTTCACTGAATTGCGTCGCATTTTTCCCATATCCAGCACATTGGCCGTGCTCGGTGTTCTGTTGCCATTGCATACCGCCAACAACAGTTACAACAACAACAACAACAATAGCCACATGGACAACTCTATTGGAAAGATGTGCGCGCAAAGCCGGGCATTGCTGTGAAATGGAACATTTTGTGCATTGCAATAAAATGACAACAAAAACAACAACAACGACAACAGCAATGAGCACAACAACAACTGCACAAATACATTGCAACAGCAGCAGCTGTTGTTGTTGATTTTTCATTAAAAATGCATGAAAAATTGCATGTGTTGAAAAATCAACAAGCAAAATAGATGAAAAACGTTTGCGTTTGTAAGTGCCACGCCCATTTGTGTGACATAAATATGCACATTTCAATGTTTAGCGTGCGTTGAAATTAATTAAATTTTTTTGGAAGTTGTAAAATTTCATTTACATTCTTTTTTTTTTGAGGTTATAAACATGAAACCGAGGTTCAGTGGGGGAAGGGTGGGGTTTAAATATGTTCACACTTATATTGCTTAAAATTAGGTTGGTAATAGAGAACTGTGCGCAATTTCAGCGCCATAGATCAAGACTTAAGTGTTATAGATACGAAACGTTCCGGACGCAAGACGGACATTTTAATGCTTTGTGCTTATTGCACTGAAAAAAAGGCGTGTCCGTGTCTCCGGTGGAAGGACCAAGTTAAAGACAACCTATCATTAACATTTCATTGCCATAGTTCAAGACTTAAGTGTTATAGATACGAAACGTTCCGGACGCAAGACGGATGTTTTAATGCTTTGTGCTTATTGCACTGAAAAAAAGGCGTGTCCGTGTCTCCGGTGGAAGGACCAAGTTGAGGACAACCTATCATCAACATTTCAGTGCCACAGTTCAAGTCTTAAGTGTTATAGATACGAAACGTTCCGGATGCATTGAAAAAAAGCGTTTCAGTTGTAAGTCGGCGGTGAAGAGGGAGACCTGGAGGGAGTTAGCACTCTTAGTTCTGACCTAGAGCTTCACATATACTCAATGGTTCATAGTACTACCGCATATGTCTGTCCCTATCACATCAAGTCTAGACCAAGTCCATTGTTATTGTCTTTGTAGCACTTTCGAAAGATCGAAAACTTCTTTCAGGAGGGTTTCTGCTAAGTTGTAAGGACTTGATTCATTTCAGTTTTATCTCCGACAGATCCACCAATCAGACTATTTCCTAAGGAATTAAAGAGTTCTGAAGAAGTTTTCACCGTTAAAACAGCGCAGGCGCATAGAAAGTGTTCGAGTATTTCACACTTGTTATCGCAATTCAATTTGTTTCTGAGATATTTAGAATAAAGAAAGTCAATCAGTAACTGGGCGCTTTCAAACATTCATATTGCAAGAAACTGTTCTCACAGCAACGCTGAAAACTGCCGAGTTTTATCACCAAACAAACAAGAACTTTTAGAGTTTTTATCTGCGTGTCCAATAGTCCGAACGTGCTGCCAACTGTGGTTACAATTCGGAACCGGAGAATGCTGTCTGCATGTTTGTCGTCTGAATGCTTCACTGCCTATTCGCGCGGTTGCCTGACAGTGCTGACTCGCTGGCTGTCTGTCCGTCTGTCGTTCTTTGTATGGTCGCTTGCAACGGAAATGGTGTATTAGATTTGCCATGTCGATAAACACTTTTGCGCTTTTTTTCATTGTTGTTGGTGTTGTTAAGTTGCGTTGTGTCCACGGCTGTGATGTTGTCGTCTTTGCTGCCATTGCAGTGGAGTTTATAATTTGCTTTTGCAGTTGTTGTTATTGTTGTTTGTTGGTGTTGCTGTTTTTGTAGCAATTGCAACGTTCTAATGCAATACCCAACGGCAAATACAACAAATTAAGCAGAATATTGCACGCACTTTGACGATTTGACGTTTCGATAACTTGGCTGTGCATTGATGGCTTTTTATGATTTATTTTTGTAGAGTTGTGTTGTATTTGTTGCGCATTCATTAGAGCTTTTTGCTAGTTATTCATTCATGCAAATGCTTGAACATTGTAGCGAAGCATTGTTCAGTTGCATAAACATTTGAACTGAATACACAGATGAGATGAGATGTTATGTGGGGCTGTTGATGCTTGAGGTTTTTTGAGGTTAGAACTTGTAAGAAACGATTGAGTGGACATTTGCTTCGTTTGAGTTACTGGGGGAAGATTTTTTAGGTCTTAAGATTAGAGTAGAACAAATATTAAAAATTCTAACTTATTAAATTAATTAATTAAATAAAAATTAATAAATTATATGATGAGGAAATAAATTAATTAATTAAAATCAAATTAATTATTTTATTAATTGATTAATAGTTATTTAATTTAATTGATTATTTAATTAACCAAATACTAAATTAATTTTTACTGACTAAACTGTTGCGGCCGAAGCAATTGTTCAATATATTTTAATTTTTTCATATAAAACCCGCAAGTTTCTAATAAAAATGTATAACAATTTTCTTTTCATTTTTACAGAAAATTTAAGTCATATTAATAAAAAATTATGAGTGATTTCCCTGAAATTTTTACATATGTTTTTATATTTTTGAATTTTTTTCCATATAACACCCGCAAGTTGAATGAATTTTGTAATACAAAATTTATAAAAATTGTCTTTTAATTTTTATAGAAAATTTAAATCAAATAAATAAAAGATTATTAGTAATTTTTTTGAAATTTTTACATATTTTTTTAATATTTTTTTTTTCATATAACACCCACAAGTTGAATGCATTTTGTAATAAAAAATTGTCTTTTAATTTTTATAGAAAATTTAAATCATATTAATAAAAAATTAGTAGTAATTTCCTTGAAATTTTTGTAGAAAATAGTTTTGAATTTTTTCGTCATATAACCGCCAATTTAACAATTTTTTACAAATGTATAATAAAAAATTATTGAAAAACTATAATTTCTAATAAAAAATTATTACAAAATTATAATTCATAATAAAAAATTACTAAAAATTATAATTTAAAATAAACAATTATTAAAGAATTAAAACTTATAATAAAAACTTAAAAAAATGAATTTGTAATTGTAAAACAAAATTCAATTTAAAATAAAACATTTTTACAAAATTATAATTTATAATTTTTATTATTAAACTTTTTGTTTTAATCTTTATAGAAAATCCAAGTTATATACTTTGAATTTTTCGTCATATTATAACCGCCAGTTCAGTACATTTTTTATGAATTTATAATAAAAAATTATTAACAAATTATAATTAGTAATACAAAATTATAATTTATAAAATTTAGTTTAAAAATTATAATTTAAAATAATAAGTGTTTAAGAAATTTTTTTATTTTTATAGAAAATCCAAGTTATATAGTTAAAATTTTGTTTGTCACATTATAAACGTAAGTTCAATATATGTTTAAATAATCATAATAAAAATTATTTATTTTATTTTTAAATTTTTTAGAAAATCCAAATAACATACTTAACCATTTAGTAAAAACTTCAGTTGCTTACCTGTAAATAAACATAAAAGGAATCATTAGTTTTTAATATTCAGTATTCATTAAAAGTGAGTAAATTGAAGATATTTAGGACTCAAACTTAACTTTCCTTATTTTATTATAAATACAAAATTTTAACAATTTCACTACGCTTTGTTCTCGCTCACTCGTGAGCAAAAGCCGCAATCATATATAAAAAAATTGTATATTGAGAAGCAGATTTAATGGCAATAACAACAACAACACCAAAGCCATCAATGACAATGACAAGCGGCAAAATTTCCTCGCAAATCGCCAACGAAAGCCTGCTCAGTCTTTCTTCAAGCATGTCACAATGCTTTGTGAAATGTTGTCAACAAAATGTGTAACAACTTTCAGAATGGTGAAAATAATAATCAGTAGCAACATCAGCAACAGCGCCGAGAACAATACCAAAAAAAATGTATGCAAAAAAAATTGCGAATCCTTTAACAAAAACCGTTTGACAATAAAAAAGGCAAAAATGCGTCAGGCTGCTGGAAAAAACCGGCCATTATGCCAGCAAATACATTGGCAGGTTTTGCATTTTGACAGCAGCCATGGCAGCGCCGGCAACAACAAGTGCCAAAATCAGCGTTTAACAACGACCTTAACAGCAGCAACAGTCGATCAACAACGAGACACTTGTTTGCCGCGCCAACAACAATAGCCACCAAAAATAGCAAAGCGAAATAACCAAAAAGGAAAACGTTGCTGAAAAGAAATCGAGTATACAGAAAACCCGAAAGTGGAAAATTGGTGCGTGATATTTTGATGCGAACATGATGTTTTGCTAATTCAAAAGCTTTAGACATATTATTGGCTGCCGCTGCAACTGCCTCCCACCTCCCCCCCACTCTTAATGCGCTTCGGAGGGCATTGTGCAAAAAGGTTTTTGCATTTTTTTTCTACATTAATGGCGCAAACAACGGCACACGCCATGGCAACGCAACGATGCTGTTAAGCGCAGCCAGCGCTTGCGATGTTTTGCATTTGAATATTTTGTATTATTTTATAGCATACACTTAGGCGCCTTAGCAGTGCGCATTGTTGGCAGACGACTGTTGCACACTTTGGCGTGCTTCAGATGGCAGTCAACTCGAGCTGTTTGTTTGTGTGAGCTAAACAAGAAACGTGTTGTTCGCGGCGGCGTTGCATCAAAGGCGAACGAGCGAAATGCTGCGCGCGGAACGGGAACGGGGCGGGGAGACTGAGACTGACTAGCACACTTTTAAGCGCAATTGCTTGCGTAAATATTTACGCAGGAGGCATGGCTTAGGGCGTCTTTGCGGGAAGAGCAATGAATTGGTAAATAGTTGTGAAAACTTCAGTTGTGCTTAATGCACTGAAAAGTGGACTTAGTGGGTGGGCGAGTGGAAGACGGCTTCAGTTGTTGTCAATAAGCAAAGTAAATTTGCATAATTTTAGGTGCAGCAACAGGGTTTGTGTGATTAAAGGTTGCTGACAGTGAGAGCAGAGAAACTGTAGTTACTGATTAAATATTAGGAACATTTTTTTATTAGGTAAAATATTAGGAAAAGCTTGAATTTCACACTTATTATATGTGAAGAAATTTATTCATTTTATTTATTTTGAAAATTATTTTTGTACATATGTACATATATGAATACATTGCAAATATGTGGCTTTCAAAAAAAAAGTTAGTACAAATATTTTATTTTAAAATGTTACATATCTTGAAAAAATAAATTTATTCATTTTGAAGATTATTTTTAAAGAAATTTATGGACCTTAAAAAATTATGTACATACATATATGAATGCATTGCAAATATTTGGCTTTCAGAGAAAAAGTTAATACAAATATGTTATTTCAATGGGTTACATATCTTTAAAATTTGTTTTAAGTAAAAAAAAGGGTTGGAATTAGATAACTATGAATACAGGGGCTTGCTCAAATCTCTTCGGGCAACGCATTTCACCTTTTTAGGGCTCCACATACACTTTCTGAGTAACTAGCAAGCTGGCTATCTTACCTAACCTCACCTAACTATGGATACGGTTGGTTATGGACATGAATTAGTTAATGTTTTAAGTACGGATATGCATAATAGATGCAGAGATTATATCAAAGCAAAACGTTCTTATTGGTTCGATTCCTGATTTGATTTGAAGCTCGGCTGAGCAATACGAAAAAAATTAAATGCAAATTTACTTGATTTCCCACCGTACACATAAAAAGACACACTCCGAATTTTCGGAGTTATTCCGAATTTTCGGAGTAACTGCTTTCTGCTATTTATCAACTCAGCTACAAATTTTGAATCATATGCATCTTTCGGAAGTAATATAAGTTAAAAAATGGGGCTACAAATTCCTTTTTTTATTTGCTTCACTTTTAGTTAAACATTTTACCATCTGGCATGCACTAAACATGCAAAATCAAATACTATTACATTGCAAGAAGCTCTGAATTACTGACAAAATAAAATCAGCCAAATTGCTATACTTATAAGTTTAGATTATACTAACTATACATAAATAATAATAAAATACATACGTTTGCAACTTTAAAACCGCATTCGTTTGGTGTAGTCTACTTTGCGGCGAATGAGCCTTACAACTAGCACAACTTTGAAGTTGAAGTGAAAGTGAATAGCTAAAGGCGTCAAGGCAACAATGTTCGCATAGGTAAGGTAGCAAAGTATAGCCAAAAGCCAAAATAGCACAAACAAATAAGCGTTTCTAGGGAAATTGTTGAGCAGCAATTTTCATGTAATGGCTGCACACTTTTCATTGGCAAAACCACCCATGCGAAAGTAGATGTAGGAGATGTCAAAATGAGCTTTGAAGCCGTTTTATATTAAGTTTGAAGAAAGTTTTGTATGCGTTGGCGTTCGTATTGCTGATTGTGCTGTTACCACAGTTGCTGCTGCTGTTGTTGTTGGTAGGTGCTTAAACATTTTTTATATCGCCAAGTGTTGGTGCGCCTTTAATCGAATTTCAAATAAAACATACTTTTTTCATGTTGAATTTTTATTTGATAAAAATACATTTCCGAACGGAAAAAAAAACCGATTGTAATTTAAATTGCTGACAGCAACATGTGCTGACTGCATGCGTCAACATGTTGTTGCACCAGATGACTTTGCATTGCACGTTTTTTCTCATTAAAAGTGCAATTTGTGTTGGCAATTTGGCGTTGCTGCTTCGCTACAGTTTTCTTAATGATTTACGATTTTTATCAGCGCATTGGCTGCATGCAACAAATTACAACAATAACAACAACAACAGCAGTGGCTGCAGCAGTGTCAAGAAAATGTGCAGCCAACACTTGCTCGCAACAGCCGCTTGCCGCAGCGACGCGCAGTCGTGCTGGAGAGCAAAAATGGCGACAGCTGCAATTTAGAAATTTAATTTGCCATGCAACATTAAATATTTGAAAGCGGCAACAACAACAAAAACAATAATAAATGCCAAACGGCATAGCAGCATGTAAAATGGCAGCAGCAACGAAATTTCAGCTTTTCTGCAACTTTATGGCTTTTCGTTGTGTTGCAGTTCCCTATGATCGTAAGTCAGCAGCAAACACAAACAACGACAACAACAACAGGGGCACATAAACAAGGAAATCTTTTGAGCGCCTCAAACAACAACGACAACAGCAGCAGCAAATGTGTTGCAACATGATTCACACCAGCGACGAGAACAAGGCATTCCTTTCAGATTTTCTGCCGCCTGCGCCGCCGCTTGGCTCTTAGCTGACAACACATAATGTGTTGCTGTTGTTGTCGTTATTGTATTTTCGTATATTTTTGGGGCAGTGTATGTACGTAGCGCCAGTGGCAGACAGCGCGCCCTATCGGACATTTGTATCGCGGAAACGATATCCGGCGTATCTGATGTGACGGCGCTGTCTGCGTGTGTGCGGCTGGCGTTTCCTTGCGTTGCATGTCGCTAATTTTTAACGCTTGCTTGTTGTTGTTATAACTCGCTGTTGCATAGTGCCGTCTGTTGGGCGCTCACCTCGCGCCTTTTGGCATCTCGTTTGTTGGTGGTTTTATAAAAACAAAATGTATGAGCAAAATATGAGAAAAATGAATTTCGGTTATTTACACAATACATGCAAATAAAAACAACAACAACACCGAATCGCTGTTAATTAAGCGCATTTAACCCAACAAGCACAAAAAATTAAAAAAAAAACTGCGACAATAACCTTTTTGGTGCAGCAAAAAAATAAAACAAAAATGGCTTTTAGTATTTCGGCAGAACCCAGCACGAAAGCGTACATTTCTCATTTATGTATTTGTGTTGGTTAGGCAAGACGGAAATGAAAAAAATGCAAAGGCAGGGAATTGAGGAAATTGCGTGCATTGTCGATTTACTGGCGCAGTTCATAAATTTACGTATTTGTTCTGCGTGACATATGGAATTCATGCGGAAATTATACATTCTTGTGCATGATTAAGCGATTTTATAAGCATTAAGAACTTAACGAAAGTTTAATTGGCGGTTATTTTCACTCGATTAGGCTAGCTTGAGTGAATTAAGCTACTTTTTGTGGAATTCTATGAAATTTGCAAACTTAACGAAACTTTTGAACTTGACGAAAGTGATGCTATATGTTACAATGACATGTTTACAACATTTGGTCATTGTAATTTTGTGTTTTGAAGGCAAATAGAGCATTTGGCTGTGCAATTTTGTGCTGTTAATGAACTTAACGAAGATGTTTAGCCTATTAAAAACTGAGAAAATGCGCATGCTAACATAATTGAGAAAAATATTAAATTATTTCTGTATTTAAATAAGTTTAAGTGTTTCATTTTGGTGTCCTGAGCAACTTAACGAAGAAAATATTACTTGACGAAACTTAAGAGAAGCGAAGGATTGTGTATAAGTAATAGTTTTTGAGATTAATAAGTACCTAACTGGGGTTTTAAGTATTATAAACTTTGCAGTTGGACATTTGGTGCAGTCAGTAGACTTGACAAAACATTTAATTACCAAAAACAATAACCCATCTGGCGCAAAATAGCTTTTAATTAATTTTTCCTCTTAATATAATCGAAATATGCCAAATAAAGCAATCCAATTCTAATTCTTCTTATTGGTTAGCTAGCAAAATGATGAAAAAAAACTTAACGAAACTTAAAATCTTAACGAAAACTTCATATTTTAAAATTTTTCAAGATTTTCTGAAATTTTTTTTCGCCATATTTATTTACTTTCAAACAAATTCTGAATAGAAATGCTTTTTCATGGCTGCACAAATCTTATTTTTCTTGTTTTTGTCGTTGGTAATATACCATATTTATTTATTAGTTTCGCTGTCACATCATGTCAGACATCGCTGATATAGTCAAATACGCATACGATAGATATGCACGCCATTCTGTCCGACTGTACTCCACCCATTTTAGTCTATTTGCCTCTTACTGTCTACTTCGTTTGCGTGATTGTTGGCCCTGCAGACTGTATTGCTGCTCGTTTAACTGTCTGCCTGTTAGGCTAATTGTCTCCCAACACCACAGCCCAACTAAACACATTTGGTACGTTACTCAGCTATTCATCGATTAGCTTTTTCTTTCCGTAGCCAGTTTGCCCATTCGCATGCTCGACAGTTTGCTTTATTAGCTCACCTCTGCTTTTTTTTGTGTTTGCGCTGATTCATAATTTATCCAATTTTGGCATAAAACACACACCTGTTTGTATGTATGTATGTATGTATTGTGCATGTAGTTTTGGCACCCATTGCCACTTCACTCAACTCAACTGCCCTCACGGATGTCCACATATTCATTTGCCTTCATGGGTATTTGCTCATATTTCTAACCAAATTTTCGCTAGTAAGCTATATGTATATACAAGGGCGCACGAGGGGGTTTGGGGTTTGAACTACCCAAAAATTTGTTTCTCACAAACTTTTGCCTGCAAATTTCTGTTCAATTGGTATTCGGCTCAAGAGTTAAGAACGAAAGCCGTTTCCTCCAACTGAAATCCTGTGTGCGCCACTGCATATATACATAGATACATACATATGTACCCTGCCCATGCACGCTGTACATGTTACACTTATTACTTTTTTAATTAGTTTCATTTGCAAATTTTTGTTTTTTACTGTTGGGTGTTGGGTTTTACTCTTTTTTGGTGCTCTTACTTTCGTAGTTTCTGTTTTACATACAAACTATAACTCCACATATAAATTAACTTTTCTGTATCTATTGGATATTTTAAAAATGTATTGGAATATTTATTTCTGCAAAAAGTCTGCATTAAAAACTTTCTCAAACACTGTCACCAATTCTCTTAACTTTAGTGTTTACTTTGGCCAATTTTTTTAGGTGATCCATTAAAATAGCTTATGAACTCATCAAAGATCAGTCAAAATATTCATTCAATTTCATTTCATTAACATCAGTTTATGGCATTTTAACTAAACATTGGGCTAATGAAAACTGTATGCACGGATTGTTGACTGACGCAATCTCATCGATGGATACTTGTGACTGATTTTTGACAACAATTGATGGCATTTTAAGCATCAACTACTTTTCATATTTGCCTGATTTGCCACTGTGTGGCTTTAATCGTTTCGAAATAATGTATTTGCCAAAGAAAGGAAAGTGTTTTCAGGACGTAGAAGCCAAACCAAGAGTTTGCACCGACATGCTGAAGGACATCTAAAATACTCGACACGTTTTAGACTGTGAAAATCACTGTATTGAGTTCGAAAAGGTCTCTTTTGTAAAAAATTTCTCGGTTATGTAAAAAATAAAATGTTATTTTTAAAAATCCTGGCACACACTGTGTGTTGCATTATTTTTTTTCTTTTCAATGTTCTCTAAATGCTTACAAGCAATTCTATGTTTTATTTTCTCTTTAGTGTTTACTTTGAATGCTTTTTCATATCTCATTTCACTTTATGGCTTTTAAATGACGCCATGTTTTAATAAATAAATATAAAATTCTATGTTTTCGATGTTTTGTCAAAATCACGCTTTTCTATGATTTTGAGTGTTGTGTATTTTTTTACTTTTTTTTAATGTTCTCAAAATGCTAACAAGCAATTCTAGGTTTTCTTTTCTCGTTACTGTTTACTTTGAGCGCTTTTATAAATCCTATTTGTCTTTCTGGTTTTTAAATGACGCCATGTTTTCCTGATATTAACGTTTCTATGTTTTTAACCTTTGCTTTTATGACAAAAGTATGTCTATATGCTTTCTTACAAAGTTTTGAGGCCACTAAAGCCTTTTATAGTTGCCTACAAAATTCTATGTTTTCGATGTTTTACCAAAACATCGATGTTTAACGAAAGCATAGAAATCATGATTTTGTAATATATGATTTTGAGTTTTTAAAAACTCCTGGAACGCACTGTGTATTGTGTAATTTCTATTTTTTAAAGTTTTCTAAATGCGTACAAACAATTCTATGTTTCCTTTTCTCTTTACTTTTTACTTTGAACGTTTTTAAATATTTTATTTCACTTTCTTGCTATTAAATTACGACATGTTTTTTTGAGATATCAACGTTTCTATGTTTTTTCATTTTTGTTTTTATGTCAAAATTATATCTTAATGCCTTTTTAAAAACTTTTTAGACCACTAAAGCCTTTCCTTTAGTTGCCTACAAAATTCTATGTTTCGATGGTTTATCAAAACATAGAAAGCATGCTTTGTTATGATTTTAAAAGTTTTTAAAAAGTACAATCATATGACTTTCCACTTTTTTGCTTTTAAATTATGCCATATTTTCGTGATATCAAAGTTTCTATGTTTCTTCATCTTTGCTTCTATGACAAAATTATATCGTTATGCCTTCTTAGGAACTTCCTAGGCCACTAAAGCCTTTCCTTTAGTTGCTTACAAATTTCTATGTTTTTGGTGTTTTTGTAAAAACATAGAAACCGGCTTATTTATGATTTTGAGAGTTTCTAAATGTTTGTATTTAATTTTTTTCGATGTTTTCCACGCTTGTCTACAAGACTTGTCCTCAATATTTCTTAGTAATACATTTGTTTCCTTTTCGCTCCACTTTTAAATTTGTATGTCTAATTTTTTGTATTTTTGTGAGCATTTATTTTTCAGTAATACATTCATTTTCCTTTCGCTTCATTTTTTATATTGCATATCTAACATTTTATATTTTTGTTAACCATTTATTGTTGATTTCTATCATTCTACATTTAATTATAGTTTTCTATGTTGTTCAATATATCTTCGTTTTTTGCAAATTAGATGCTATTGTTTAGTTTTCTTCCTTCCTTAAAAATAAATATGAGTCTTTTCATTAGCAAAAACCTTCAATTAATTCGCATACACAATGTTTCTAATAACAGTCTCGCAACAGTTTCAAAAGCACAGTTAGCACTATTAGCAACAATTGCGTCACAGCTGCTATTGTTGTTGTTATTATAAAAAAACAAACTTGTAATTATTGCCGGCAGCTGCTGGAATGGCAACAAAACAGTGGTGAGGACAGCCGAAGAGCAACATTTATGTGTGAACTTTGCAGCTGCCTACAATAGTACAGACAGACATAAGCACAGACAAGAGTAACGAATGCATAAAATATAACTAACAGCCGTTCAATTTAAAACAAGAAAAAAAACATTTCAAAATAAAAAATAATATTAAAACAAATCATGTTTTCATTTCACTTTCAACTCGTTTGATAAATGTTGAAAGACAAAACGGTTAAGAGAGGAAATATCAGACGAATTTAGCATGATTTTAGGCGCTTGAAAAGGCTGCGTGTTTCAACAGCGCCAACGAGGTGTTAAGGTTAGATAAAAGGGCAAAGCACATTTATGGTGCAACAATTCTGCAAGCAGTGGGCGAAGTTTGTGTGGTAGGAGAGCTGAGTTGAGTTGAGTGCGTGCGAATGGGGTACGGGGGCGATTGCGTGTGTTTGGCTGAGATATTTGATATGTGTCTAATTAAATGTCTAACGCACGTTCTCATGTCTTATTACACTTGTGTGCGTTGTTCAGTTTTGTTGATGCGTTGTTGTTGTTCATTTCGTTGTTCGTTCAATTGAATTGATGGGATAGCATTCTGACGAGGCAGACACTGTCGGAGCCGGCTGTCGTTGTGCACAAATAATGAGGAAAGCGTGTCGTGTACGGCGTGTAGATATTATGTAAAATTTTCTACTTAATTATGATTGATACAATGAGCGACATGAGGAGCGAAAAAAGACTAAATGAAGGTCTTAACTTAGAGTACAGCTGTTGTCTTTGAGCAACAAAAAAAACACTAATAAATTAATGACTTTTCTCTTTCACATTTGTGGCAGTAAGTTTAAGTGCCCATAAGTCCTAAATACTTTCAACTACTGGCAGTAATTAAATGAGCCAACAGGAGCCCCATTTACCCTAAGCTTGATAGGATTTTCCATCTAATTTAACAGCTCATCTGTATGTGTGTGTGTGCGTGTTTATCGGTAATGGAGCGTGTATTACGTTGACCTGTTGCTAATTTCAAACTTTTACTCATTTTTGCCAACATTATTGACTGTACATGTGTTGTGTTGCTGTTGGATTTTTTGGCTTCGAGGCAATTATCAAAATATATTACCATCGGTTATTGTTGTTGTTATTGTTATTCTCGCTGCTATTGCATCTTCAATTTCTTATTATTTGACGGTTGTCAACGGCAACTGGCTTACGCAAAGTGCACTCGTCGCACCAATAACAACAAACAACAACTGACAGTTTCACTCATATTAGCACAGCGACAGCGTCGTGGGCCCCAGTAACGAAAAGTTGGTAATTAATATTATTGAACATTTGTTATGCGGCCACAACGTGAGATAAGATGTTGATGTTGACTTTATCTTGCGCAAAGTATGCTTTTAGGCGTTTTATATAAGCTCACATTTAATCAGAAACGAAGCAGTGTGTCGTACGTGATATATTCGGTGACAGCCAGTAAATACTAAAAGAAAAGTTAATATACGAGTGTACAATGGCGGAGAGAAGAAAATGCTGGTGTAAAAGTTAGTTCCAAGTAGTTTAATTACATGTAACTACTACTTAATGGCTGTTAAATATGTTAAAAAAAGTCTACAAAAATATATCTCTTGAGCTTCAGATTACTGCTAAGTACAAATTTCCTTGAATTACGTGTCCTAAAGTACAAGCAATTACCGTTTAATTACTTTGAAATAATTATTAAAAAATCAATAAAAACTTGAAGTATCAAACAGATCACAAAAATTCTAAAAATCTTTAACTTTGCACACTTTTAATGTTCTTGATTACTTATAATTACCGCAGATTACCAAAATTTTTAGATTTATAAAATATCTTGGTTATTATAAACTGTTCAAAAAATATTTTACTAACAAAAGCTACACAAAGTTTAGCTTTGTGCACATTTACTTTTTCTAATTACTTGCAAATACCGTTTAATTACTTTCAAATAATTCAATAATCAATTAAAACTTGAAGTATCAAACAGAGCATTACAAAAATTTCAAAAACCTTAAACTTTATGCACATTTCATACTCAATTACTTGTAATTACTGCACATTACCAACATTTTTAGTTGTATAATATGTATTAGTTATCAAAATCGGTTCGAAACTTATTTTACTAAGAAAAGCAATAAAAAAATTTAATTTTGTGCACATTAACTCTTCCTAATTACTTGCAATTACCGTTTAATTACTCTCAAAGAATTAAAAAACATTAATAACAACTTGAAGTATCAAACAGAGCATTAAAAAAATTTCAAAAACCTTAAACTTTGTGCACATTTCATGTTCACAATTACATGTAATTATTGCACATTACCACAATTAACAGTTTTATGAAATTTATTGGTTATTAAAAACTTTTCAAAAGTTACTTTACCAACTTAAGCTACAAAAAAGTTAACCCTTAAGCATATTTATTCTTCTTAATTACTAGTTATTACCGCAAATTACTACTTTTTATCTTAGGTGAAAATGTATTGCCTATTAAAAACTGTTTAAAAGTTGTTTTTCCAACAGTAGCTTACTTCCTTTTTAGGATTGTTAAAAATTCATAAATTTCCAGTAATTAGTAATTGCTAGTAATTCTAAGTAATCTATCAGTGAGCTATGACCCATTATGCAAATTTTAGACAATGAAAGGTGTTTATTTAATTTTATGCATACACTTTAATATCAAAATGTGGTTCACTGAATTCTCTGCCATATAAAATTCTAGTAATTGGTAATTCCATGTAATCTGTCAGTAATTATGACAAATTAAAGGCAATTAATTAACTCTTTGCATACACTTTCATGTTCACTTTAATATCAAAATGTTATTCACAAAATTCCCTTTCATAAAAAATGTCATTTATAAGTAATTGCTAGTAATTTCATGTAATCTATGAGTGAGTTATGACCTATTATGTTAATTTTAGGCAATGAGAGATATTTATTTAACTTTTTCATACTTTTTCGAGTTAATTTTAACACCAAAATGTTGTTCACTAAAATCCCTTTCATAAAAAATTCCATTAATAAGGAATTGCTTGTAATTCAGTGTAATCTAACTGTGAGTTATGACATATTATGCTAATGTTAGACAATGGAAGATAATTATTTAACTTTTTGCAAACTGTTCACTTCAATGAATTCCCTACCATACCAAATAGCGGTAATTAACTAGTAATTCCATGTAATCTCTCAGTGATTTACGACAAATTATGTTAATTAATGAACTGCGAACAAGTGCAATAAGCCCACACTTATTAGTTGCACACAGTTTAGTGGTAATTTTTGCCACTTAATATTAATTACGTCCAGTAATTACAAGTACTTAAAAGTGCTGCCAACATAAATCAAACAATTTCGTGTGTGCACACATAAAAGCCTAATGTGGTGTATGATAATGCAGCGAACAACAACAACAATGCACACACATACAAATCGACCAAAAACCACAGCAACAACAAAAAAACAACAGGAGCACATCAAACGAAAGTAAGAACGTTTTTGAAGTGGGAGTGACAGATATAAAAAAAAGAAAAAAAAAGCAAATTTGAAATTGCATGTTAAAATGCAATAAAATGCGCGAAAATGTGATTCCTAGAAAACGAAGTGAAAGAGAGATAACAAAATAAAGGAGGGAGGAAAAAAGCAATGTTGCAACAACGCTGCTTTTGCTTAGGTTGGCTAACTTGACGGTGTGTGCCTGTCCAAGTATGTGAATGTGTATGTGTGTGTGTGTGTCGGTGTGTGCGTGCAGTGTATTTTGCTGAGTGACTGCGTACGCTGTCTGCAATGCAATGAAAGACACGTAGCAGCTGCACAGCGCACAATTACAACAGCAAACAACAACCACAGTAGATGCGGGCATAGCGAAAAAAAGTCGACTTAAAAAACAAAATGCAGAAAGTGAAAATGAAAATTAGTGCAGCTTTTCGGGCTGGGCTAGCGGCGCCTTTGCCCCGCACCGCCTCCGCACTTGCCGCACAACTCTTTTATGGTGTGCATACGTGCGGTTTTTTCGCACACACATATTCGCACATACATACATGCAAACATGTATGTGTGCATATGTATTGACGCGATACATTTTACGCGCTAAGGCGAGGCGCAATTTAAGTGCACAAATAAAGAAAGCAAAAAAAAGGCAGCAATGTTGTTGTTGTGTTTTACTGTCTTGTTGTATTTTTTGCTGCTGTTGTGGTTGTTGTTGCTATGTGAAAATTACCCAAACGGCACGCCCACACAGTGTCAGTCACAGCACTTTTTCACAAATTCCATTTTAAGCCAACTTTGAGGGCGTAAAGCAAAGCGACAAAAAATTCTTGACACTTGCTTTGCGTATTTTGTAGCGTTTTTGTATTGGATTTTTAAATTTTTGAAATTTTTTCTACAAGCAAATGACTTTAACAAAGCAATTTAGTACCATGTAGAAGCATTTTATGAATATAGGAATATAAAAATTTAAAGTAAAAGTCAAATTTTATGTGTGAATTTTTTTTGGTTTCTGGGACTTTAAATTGAATTAAAAAATTACTTGGATGAATTTTTTTATACAGTTTTCAAGCACCGCCAGCAATGAAAAGCGTGCAAATGACGTATTCTATGCATCAACCATTGTCTTAGCAAAGTCCCCAACCTTAAGTATGTACATACGTTCACTTAGCATTAGCTGAAACCTCAAGTGGCACTTGAATAATAAGCAGCAGCATCATTAATCGAGCAATGAGAAGCGTACAAATGGCGTATTCTATGCATCAACCATTACCATAGCAAAGACCCCAACCATTAGACTATTGAGATACGTTAACTTAGCATTACCCGATTGCACAAGGGGCACTTAAATAATAAGCAGAAGCATCATCAATCATCAGTTGTATTATATTACTCCATCATCAGTGCAAGCAATGTAAAGCAGGCAAATAGTGTAGCCCATACATCAACCACTACCTCAGCAAAGTCCCCAACCATCAACTCAAGCATTCAGTTGGCATTAATTCAAAGCCCAGGTGGCATTTGACATAAGCTCAGGAAAAGGAGAAGTTGTTAACAGTCACCCGTAAATGACAGATCCATCACCCGATATATATAATACCTCCCTAATTTTTTCATTAACGTAGCCAATCCAATATAAGATTGGAAAAGATGAAAAAGTCATGTTTGCCTCGATTGGATAATGAAAAAAATCTCTCCTTTGTCGCACAGTGTAAGCAATTTTAGTATTGTCTGTCTACCTTTGTGTAGGATGCATAGCTGTCCTGTGCACCTTTCTAACTTATAAATGTTTTGTTTGTCTACGCTTGACAATGCTCGAGTGTAAAGAGGTTCCTCTTAACATGTTTGTGGCTTATAAATTACATAATTTAATGCAATTTTAATGAGCATGTCATTTCCACTGTCCAGAGTTGCCTACTTGACTTCACTTTGACATTGTTTTCACATGGAAGATTTACTTGGATTTAATTGTTCAGAATACGCTTTTACGTTTTTGTTTTTATTTAGAAAACTTTTACTAATTCGGTTAACAAGGATACGAGAATAGTTAGTTAAGCTTTTAAAAAAATCACAAAAATCTTTTGGTCTACTTTACAAGAAATTCATGCAAGTTACTGTCTTAGCTTTAAATTCGACAAGCTCCAAGTCCAGTGTGACTTCAAGGCATGACAACTTTCCATGTTGAAATGCAGTAAAGCAAAGCACAAATGTATCTCGTTTTGTTCAGTCTCATTGCAAAAAATATATTTGTCTAGTATTTTTTATGATTTTTTCTATCAACACACATATGCAATTTACTCAAATTTACTTGCAGCAAATAACACAATGTGTCCTAATGCGCGTATTAATTTCTGTTGTCTCAGCCGTAATTGATATACGAGTGTGTACGTACATACATCTACTGTCATGCAACACTGTCTTCTCTTCCCATCTATGTCACAACTGGCCACTAGAGTAAAGCTGATTACACTAGTTTACAGCCAAAAAGAGCCAATAATGCTGTCAGCCAAGGTTCGGTTGCAAGAATTGTATTGTGTTTTCATTAGCGGATCTTATTATCCGATTGTGAGTCTTTTCACATTTGTGGCAGAGTATTCAATTCCTGGATTAATAAATAAATCAGTTTGGCCTTTTAATGAAACTAAAGTTATCTAATTAACGAGATATGAGTATTTTGTAGGGAACAGGGAACCTTAAGTGAGAGTATTCTGTCTGAACTGGACTGGACTCACGTCCAAACTAGATCAGACATAATCACAAAAGAAATTCGCCTCATCATTAACTGAGCTCAACATTTCCATATCTATCGATATTCAATCTCCTGAAATCGAAAATACTTTCCACACTGGTGTCATTGTTCATAATTTTATTTCGCTGGCTTTGCACAACATTTAATTGCACTTTCGTTCGCCTTGGCATATGTGCGGCATTAGTCATTTGCTGTGCTGTGCATTATGTGCAATCAGCGCCATCGACACGTTCACAAATATTCGTTGTGTGCTTTCGTAGCAGAATTTCGCTGCTGTTGATACAGCAGTATTTGCTGTAGCTGTATGACAATTTGTTGTGTCATTAGAAACAACATTGGAAATATGAGTGCATTTGTATTGCATTGAAATGAAAATGAAATTGAATTGCCAAAGCAAACAACCCGAGTCACGTGTTGCATTTGCAGACTTTGATATGCAGCAAATATATGGAAATGCGTTGCAATTGGTGGCTAGTTAGTTGTTTTCGAAAAGTTTTAATTGGTTCGGTTAGGTTAAGCGGACAGTTTGGCAATTGAACGGTGAGTGAGCTTGAAGGTCGCTGAGTTCTCAGAGTGAGTAATAACAACCGAAAGCCGTCAAAAGAAAAGTTTTCTATATCAAAAGTGGCGCTTCAAACCCACGTCTATTGAATTTGACGACTATTGTTCTAATATATTAACGAAAAATTAATTAAATTAAAGGGAAATCAAAGCATTTGTCTCTACCAGCTCAAAGTACAGTCGGAATCTGTAGAAACATATGTTTTCTTTGTGGAGTGTCTGGGATTCGAACCTAAAACGTTTTAATTTGTGGTTTGATGAAGCAACCATTGAGCCATGACTGCTATTAGTCTAAAACAGAGTCCTGCACGAGAATGCATTTTTGTTATTCGAAAACATTCAAATGCTTTTGAATAGAATACTTCACTTCATCTCTGCGGACCGGTCCGAATGAATACGAGTACAGCTTTTCGAGTACGAGTAA
Source organism: Melieria picta (assembly GCA_964056695.1). Lineage (NCBI taxonomy): Eukaryota > Metazoa > Arthropoda > Insecta > Diptera > Ulidiidae > Melieria > Melieria picta. Next base: position 75,515,176 of record OZ057399.1, on the reverse strand, counting down.
GCTCCGAACAGAAAAGAGTAGACGTACACTATTTATTCATATTCGCTCGAAGCGGGAAAACGAGGACAAAAGCATTCGAATAGTAGTACACACTGCTTGAATATTCGAATATACTCGTTTTATTATTCCTAAGATTATTTAGAAATATTTATGTTGTATATTAATATTTATTTATTTGTTATGCTACTTTCTTCAACAATTTCCATTTTGCGTATTAACTAATAAGCCACTTCAACCATACCACAAGTATACACATGGAAAAGTGACATACTGCGCATAAAAATATTCGATGGAACTGTTGATCTTCGAATACTTCGCAAAGTTCTAGATTACCGAATACGAGCACTGCAGTATTCGCTTCTCCCCGAATACGAGCACTGCAGTGTTCGCTATTCACCGAATATGAATAGAATCGAGAAGCGACGCTCGCTGGTTCTCGTTTCTATTCGTTTCGTTGTACACATTCTTCGAATACCAATTACCCGTACAGTATGTACAGTAGTGTAGCCGCCAAAATGAATATATTCATGCAGGACTTTAGTCTAAAATATTGATGGCTGAAGTCTAAAATTAAAGTCATTGCCTACTGCAATGGCAGCCGAAAGTAGCCGAAAGAGAAGCTTCCTCGGCCTAGTGCTGGGATTCGAACCAACGACCTTTTATTTGTGGTTTGATGCAACAACCACTGAACCAGAACTCACTGTTCATTGGCTTAATTTCACTAAGAAATAAAGATACTGACTGTTTAGTAAAGGTTAGGTAAGGATTAGTTCAACTGGCTGGGCCAAAGACCTCGCATAGACTTGGTTCGAGTCCTTAGCGTTACCAGATGGACATCCTTAAGTTTAATAATAACCGTACATATCTATGCCTTTGTAGAGAACCTTAGTAGGGCACTGTAGGACGCCCTCTTCATTTTCTGAATCAGCAGAGTACCTAAGTAAGCCAATTGTCATCTTGAGAGCGCAAGATAGAGGCACAAAAGATGATCCCACTCTGCTCTCTGTACTTTGTGAACATGTGTCTGTCAATAATGTCGAGGATGGACGAATGATGTCGAACCTGGACAAATGTCGAGCCTGCACGCATGGTATCGAACTCGTGAGCATGGACTTTCACCAGGCAGTGACCCTTTGATGGTTCCTTGCAATAACGCTAATGCTTTCGTATTTAGTTTAACTCTCGTATTAGAAGCCTGAAGCAGGAACTTTCACAAATCACTAACCGAGCCTGGGACTAAATGTTGTGAGATTTAAAGCTGTGTTCCTCTATACAAAAATTTATCTAAAATTTTGGACACAAGATACCAAACTTTGAACTTGAAATAAGTACTGAAGCATGCAAGTTCGTATGGTTTTTCGACAACAGTGCAGCTTTTTAAACGATCGATTCTAATAAACCATTTAAATTTTCAACTTCAAGTTCGAGCTACATTCACTCGATATATGCAAGAATTTCTACGCAGCACTTGGAAATGATTTTTGTGTGTGTGTGCAGTGACATTACGTTTTACCACAAATGTATGATGAGGAATGTGGATGACGCTCGGCTAATGGACGCCGATGTGGTTGTTGCTGATGATGACGCAGATGATGTCATGCGCTTTGTCAACGGCCAACCACTGTCGAGACTTAAATGCAAAACTTTACACTTTTATTTATTTATTTGGTGATATTTTCGCAAAAAAAAGAGTTGGGTATTTAAGAAAAAATGTATATGCGAGTTGAGTTAAAATCAATATTTATTTATGTAAATTGTTTTGGCACAACCAATTTTTTATATTGATTCAATAAATGGAAATATTGGTGAGGAATTAATGGATGTACGACGGAAAGAGACAAACGAGGGAAGCAGAATGAGGCTGCGACAGTGCAAGATTTGTTTAAATGCCGATAAGTCATGTGTAAAGCTGCGTAAAGTGACAACGTAGTCGAAACAGACAAAAGTTGCTGCTGATATAATGCAGAGAGAAAAATGGCTTCGATTGGGTTGAAGTGGAAAGTGGGCAGTGGTGGGATCCTTGCGTCGGGAATATCGCATACGAAAATGCCAATGACGACATTTGCCAGCGCCAGATGAGTCTGCAAAAATAGAAATAGATGCGAAGGCAAACTCGACGCACGCACGCGAACGCCCGAAAGGAAATGCAGGCATGTGTCATACAAAAAGCATAAACTTATATTTATTCTATTTATTTCTTTTTGCTGCGTAACAGAGTGCAAAATGGAACAGATTGAAGGACGCAAAGGTCAAAAACGAAAACTGAAAACTGAAAGTGAAAAGTGAATTTTATTGAATCAAAACTCTTCGGGTCGCACACTTCAAAGGAATATAAATGTGAGAAGAAATTCGGAGCATTTCAAACTACAAACTCATATTAAAATCTTCCAAAAAGTTGTAAACTCAAGTAAAACTTGATAAAAGTATCACAACTTTATTACTTTATAAAAAAAAAATTTGAAGAAAACGTAGTGACTGCTGCCGTGTCTGTCAATGTTGCATTCCTCAAAACGGTTTGCTCTAAAATTCCAGCTACAACACAGTCACCAACTTCAGCAACAATAACAACAAAAAGAAACAAAAACAGTTGAATGCATCATCAGCAGTTTTGGCCGTTTTGGTGAATGTGTGCAGCGCGAATTTGTGCACAAAAATGCACGCAGCGCGTGAGGAATGATGACGCAGCGCTGTAAATGGTCACGTGGCGTGCGGGGTGTGGGGAGAGAAATGCATTTTTTATTTTTTGGAGGGTAAATGCGTCGCCATGTTGTCGCGTTAAATTTTTTGGTTATATGTGCTTTTTGTTGTATGCGAAAATGAAATTAAGAATTTGCCAACAGAATAGCAAAGCGAGAATAGAGCGAGAAGTGGAGGAATTATGGGGAAATATGTGATGGATAGTGGTGTGAAGAAGTAATGTTAGCTATGCATGCAAAAGTAGATAGAGAGCTGATTGGCATCACTAGGAAATGCAGCAAAAGAATGAAAAACGTTCAACAGAAATTGGAAGAGAAAATGAAAAAGTTAGAAGAGGAATATGAAAAAATACAAAACTTATTTGAAAACAAATCTAAAAATCTATAAACATTTTGAGAAGGCTTAGTTGCTTAGTGGTTCAAGCGTTGGGTCCCATGTTAAGGAGTCGTTGGTTCGAATGCAAACTCCAGCAACACTAAATAAAGTAAGATTCTCCTTCCTTCTCCAACAATCAGCAGCTCAAGTCGAACAATTATGAATGGAAACGATGAATGAAGGATAAAGAAACAAAATGGATGAGATGAGGAAAAGTAAGAGTTAGAACAAAAAATATAGATTTCCTTGTCCTTAGCCGGACTAAAGTAAGACGAAAAGGGCAACCATCGAAAATGGAGGAATATACAAAAATAATAAGAAAAAAAACAAAAGAGCGATGAGAATAAAAGGAATAAGAGGAGAAGAGGTGTGTTGAAAATTAAGATAAAAGATTTGGTTAAAAGTGCTAAGACAAAGGAGATGAAAAGAGAAAGACGTAAGGCGAAACGAAAGCCGAATGAGAAATTAATCAAAAAACTAAGACGAATAACAATTTTGAGGGAAAGGTGAATGAGAAAAAACAGGCCGTGATATAGAAGATTTGAGCGAAAGAAAAAGACAAAGGAGAGTCGAAAAAGAAAGACAAGAGTAGAAGCATTAGGGAAGGAAAAAGCAATAAAAAACAAAGTAACAGTTTTGAAAGAAAAGTGTACAAGAAAAAAAGTGGATGAGATAGAAGATTTGATTGAAAAAGAAAAGACAGAGAAGAGTGAAGAAACGAAAAGCGTGAATAGAAACGATGGTAGAAGAGAAAGCAATAACAAAGTTAAGAAGAATAATGCAACTTTAGGGGGAAAAGGTGGATCAGGAAAAATGAATCAGTGAATGAAAGATAGATAGAAGATTTGGTTGAAAGAGAAAAAAAACAGAGAAGAGAAAGAAGAGAAAGACGAGTATAGAAACGAAAGTAGAAAAGAAAGCAAAAACAAAATTAAGGAGGATCATAACAACCGAAAAAGGGTATGAGAAAAATGGGGGATGAGACAGGTTGAGATAGAATTTTGGCCAAAAGAGAATACAAAACTAAGTAGAAAAAGAAAAATGAGAGTGGAGACAATAGCAGAAGAAACACAATTTAGGAAGAAGGATGCAGAAAGGATCAAAAAGAAGACAATGAAAATTAATGGAAAGTGACAAGCAAGCAGAAAAAGAGAAGCAAAAATGGAAATAGGAACACAAAGAAAAATTAAAATAGAAAATAGATTAATAGATAAATATGCAATAGAAACCAAAGTAGTAGAAAATATACACAAGAATGTAAGCTGCAACTAGGCAAAAACTTTTGCAAGTAGATAGATTTAAAATGTAATTTTAAAGGGAGAAAGAATAACAAGAAAAACGAAATAGAAAAGAGGTAGTAGAACCAATAAAAGTAAAGGAAAGCACAAATAAGACAGAATGAAAAAGATTATAGGTTTAGGAAGAAAAGGATGCGCAGTTATATATTTCTGGGTTGAAATTTGGGAAACGCAGAGCGAAGCAAATATTTTCTGTGTTGAAATTTTGGAGATTGAAGATTGAACCAAATATTTTTTGAGTTGAAATTTGAGAGATGAGGAGTGAACCAAATATTTCTGAATTTAAATTTTGGGAGATGAAGAGTGAACCAAATATTTTCTGAGATGAAATTTGGGAGATGAAAGAATGAACCAAATATTTTCTAGTTCAAAATTTGGGAATGAAGAGTGAACCAATTATTTCTGAATTGAAATTTGGGAGATGCAGAGCGAAGCAAATATTTCTAAATTGAAATTTTTTAGTTATAAATCAAGCTGAAAGTAAAAAAAAATACCGATTGAATGGCAATGATTCAACTCCAACTTATATGAAGAGGGGGGAAGACAGTTGTAAAGAAAAAAGTTGAAAGATAAGTGGGTATAATCCGTAAAAGTGCCAGATGAAGCTGTTCAATTTCGATAATATTTAATATGAACACCAGACAGACGATGTGATGCAGCGATGCAATGCGCATAAGGAGGCAAATAAGGCAAAGCGAAATGCACAAAAGGTAGCGGCAACAACAATGCGGACAGAACGCATTAAACGAATTTCTGCAATGGCAGCAAACGATGACGAAGATGCAAAAGCAAGGAGAATGTGTTGCAATGACAACAACAGCAACACAAAAAAAAGACGACCACAACAACGACAACGCCGTCGACAATGAAGACAAACGCACTGACTGAAGCAAAGAAAATGTGCAGCTGACCTACCCCAAGGCGAAAAATATTATTTATTTATGTTACTTCATTTTTTTTTTTGGTTGGTTGGTTGTTATTGTTGTTGCAGTGTACGAGCATTTTTATATATTTTTTGGCGTTGGCAGTGGTGTGGTGGCCGATGTTGTTGTTGTGATTGTTACAGTGTGCACAGACACTTTGCACATTACACAGCGCGCATTATTGCATTCCGAAAATGAAGCAGTAAACTTTTTTATATGGCTCGAACATAAAGAAACAGAACGAAAATGTATCGCACACACACATACATACACACAAATGTATACACGCTTGCACGCAAACAAACCGGCAACCAAACCGAGATACTTGTTCGTATATGCGGACCGAAAGCATGCAACGCACTTGGCACCAGCAAAGACAGAGCTTCAAAGCGCGAATGCTGCTGATGGGCGCGATGCGGGGACCTGGGCGGGGACACACTGGCGGCACCCTTCGTCATTAACGCCAGCCAACGTTGGCGCGCTGCATGTGTGTTTGCATTTGAATGTGTACGCGTGCGTGTGTGTGTGTGCGATACATTTTCGTGTGTGTGTGTGGTTGCAGTGACTTCTCGCAGCTTTGTTGGCTTTGCCTTTTCGCTTCATTTTTATTAAATTTTTCGTTTTTATTATTTTTTTTGTATTGTGTGTAATAAATTCTGCGTCATTTGCTGCAGGCAAATAGAGGAACAAACGGCACTGTTTGAATGCTGGGCGCACAATGTGGCAGGCAAGACGAGGGGCCAGAAAATACTATAAAAGTTGGGGACCAACGAGTGAGGGAATATGCAAACGACTGGCCAAGGAATACACGAAATTAAACTGAAATTAAATTTCAGCAAAGATACCGTCAGCGATGAGGGATGAGTAAAAGTAAATGTTGATATTTTCCATTCGCGTACTTGCTGATTTTTGCCAATGGCCATTTGACTATTTGAAGAATGGAGAGAAAGAATTGGTGAAATGAAATTAAATTTTTTACTAAAAAAAATTAAAAACAAGGCTTGCAATTTTTTACGATATACTTAGGTTGCCTGCTGTATCAACGTAAAGCAAATTGTTACCTGAAAATGGTATAAAAAATTAATAAAAAATAAAAGCAAAAAATAGTTGGCTCAAAAAACAATGAAAAAACTTCAGTTAATACCAAAAATTAATTTGAAAAATTAATACAAAATTAATAAAAATATTTCAAAAATATAGCAGGGCCCAAGAAACAATAAACGAACTTCAATTAAAACCAAAAATTAATTTTGAAAATTTAAAAAAAAAAATCAATAAAATTATTTCAAAACTAGTAACGCACAGAAAACAATGAAAACACCTAAATTTTTATGAACTAACTTAAAAAAAAAATTTTTACAGATTTCAAAATAAGTAGCGCTTAAAAAATATTGGGAGAACTTAAATTACTACAAAAAAATAATTGAACAAATTAATACGAAATTAATAAAGGTATTTCAAAAATAGTAGGGCCTAAAATACAATGGAAACATTTCATTTAAAAGCAAAAAATAATTTCAAAAATTAAAAAAAATCAATAATATAATAATAATAATAATAATAATAATAATAATAATAAATAAATTAAAGTTAAGGAATCATCGAAGGATTCCGCTAAAAAGTTAATCTCGAACGACCACGACTTGGCCGTTCGAGAGAGTTCAAGAAAAAAGATAGAATTAGGCTCGCAAAGCGATGTTGTTTATTTCCATTCCCGATTCCAACTGCCCGCACAATTTGTCTTATTCTACAAAGAAACCTTAAACTAGCTAAACTAAGTGCAGCGCTCCCACGGTGACCACGGCACGTGTGCTGCGTCAGCACCTGGATCGCAGGAAACGGTTCTGCAGCGTTAGCAGGTTCCACGGTCGCGCATATGCGATCGCGTTACGTCTGCGTCGCGCGGGATCGCATTACGCGGCTAATGCGGCGGTGCGCGTGTAGCTGCGATAGCAGATATATGCGCGGCTGGTGTTAACTCCTCCCCCTCCAAAAATCTACGTCCCGTAGATCCGATGTTAAGCTGTAGGTTGTCCTTGGGGTGGTGAATGTATTGGTGGGAGGTTGAGTTTGCTCGTAATCTTTCGCCAAATTATCCAGCCTATCGTAAGTATGAGCAGGAACATTGCGAAGTCCGTGAACATGGTAGCTTTAAATTTGGTAGCAAGACTCCTCAGATGGTTGATGTTTCCTATGCTCAGGGCATGGATATATTCCACGTCGATCTTGTGGCCTTGACTGGATATGTTCGTCAGAGGTGGGGGCAGGACCTGGAGGCCAGTAAGTTGAAGACTGGAGAATTTTTTTCCTCCTACCTTGATAGTTTCGTTATTCAGCTGTACAACGTATGTTCCATTCAGGAGTTTAGAATTGTTGCCAAAGCTTAGCTCACCCTCGAAGTTTGATAAGAGTAACGTATCGCCTTTTATCATCTCGGTAAGCTGTGCAGCATTCGTACGATAAGTACAATTTGCATGGCCACCCTTGAGAAGCTTAGGAATGCACGAATCTTCGGGGAGCTTTTTTAGTGCCTTTTCCTCACAGACTGTGGAATTGTTGATGGAATAACATTGTCCAATGACACCATACGTCTCTTCGTGATTAAGAAGTATCTCTTCGAAATCTAGGTCCACCTGCTTCCTGTTGTGAATAGAGGCCCTCGTCGCTAGCAAGTTATACTCACAGTCGCGTATTTTTGGCATGGAAAGTACGTAGAGCAAGAGCGTCCCGTTCGTGTAAATGGACGGTTTCCCATATTCAAGCGCTTCTATATCGTTCTCATAAGGTAGATTCTCCATTTCGTCAATTACCCGATTAATTTCTTCTCTGTCAAGTATATTGCTGTTTATTATGCCACTTTTGGCCATTTGGCATGCTCTAAAAATTTCATTAACTTTCTCCTTGATGATTAATAACTCATTAATGACATTCTGCGCAATTCTATCGACGTTTGAAGAGTTTATTTGATTATTAAAGTTGTCTGCCACAGCGCTCATTCTTTGAATTATGTCCTCCGTTATGCCGAAGAGCCGCTTGTTTATACTGTATTGTTGGTTATTGTTTTCTATAATTTTTTGTTCGTTGTTCAGAATTTTGCTCCAGTCAGCTGCGTCAGGACTTCCTGCTACCCATTTCCAAGCCGAGCCAATCCAATCAATCGAGCGTACACGCCTTGATTGATGCCCCCTGAGCAGTCGAATTCGCTCAGCGATTTGCGTCGCATGGAATCGAATAATTGTCTTCTGGCTCGCGTCTTCGGTGAGATTTTCCGCTGTAGCTACCGTCTCTTCTGCCAGCCGTTCGAGTAATTCCAGGTTAATAGTGTGAACTAGTTTAAAGTGACTGTCCGTAATATATACTTTCCCTTCCTTAATCGCGATGATCGGTGCCCTTGATTCGTAGATGTTCAGTCCAAGCACCGGGAGCAGCCACGATAGAAACCTTATTTAATAGAAAAATAGTGCTTAATACTAAGTAACATACGTTGGTATGTATACTTTCACTAATAGAATTAAAATCTATATTCTTAAGTCTATTGATTTTCATTATTTGAGTTGTATCATTCAATGGACAACTAATGTCTTTTTACTTTAGAATTCTTAATTTTCTAATATTTTGATTTAACAACTATTATAAAGAATTACATGTTTTCCTACAGAATTACGATTTCTATAGTCTAATTAAAGGAAAAACTTATATGCTATTTTAATTGATTTCAATTTTACTGTTAAGATTATGTAGTGATTTCTTGCTAAAATAGAGTTAAACTAATGTACAAGTTCACTGCTTCTATATACTAAGGTGAATTAGAACCTAAATTTATTAATTCTATTTATTAAAAAAATGTTCAACTTGATTTTAAATATGTTAATTTCATTTACAAAATAGGGTTCAACTTAGATTTAAGATTATCATTATATCATTGCTATTTGTTAATATAATTCCGATTATAAGTTTTCCAGGAAGATTCTTAATCCTAGATTAAAACTCTTAGGTTCTAATGAATTAGTTGAATTAGTATATTTTTTTATTTTCTTATTAATTTATTTGTGCCTATATCGTCTGCGTTAGTGTTCGTTTTTTTTGTTTTTGACATAATATAAGGTATTTTAATATTACAAAATATAGGATAATGATCTGGAAGTATCATCATCATTATGCACATATTTTCCTTTTTATTTGATTAAAATTCGTTTTTTTCTTATTATTTTATTTTTTTGTACATTTTTTTTTGTACCATTCCATCGTTCCCAAACGGGGAGTTGAGCCCCAATACTCGGCTTCTTCTTGCCAAGTATCTGCCATGTTTGTTGGGACTTGGGTACTTTTTTACAGTAGCGTGATGGGTGTGTGGAACTTTTTTCTTTTAATATGATTATTTAGTTGATAGTTTTAGTTAGTAGTTTTTTTCCTCTTACTAATATTTTGTGAATTGATTTTAACAATATTCGCAATATTTGATTAATTTTTTCATTTTTACTAAAAAACATTGTCCTCTTCTTTTCAATTGTTTCTTGATAGAAAGGCATATTTCTTTCTAATGTTTTTTCTTTTATCGGCATAGAGGCACTTCACTCAGCTGACATTGGAAAGCTCGCGTTGTTCCCTTTTAGCCAAAAGCGTTAATAGTTGCAAATGGCCTACTCATGGCACGAGTGATTTCACGTCAGTTAAAGCCATAGTCCCCCCGATGGAGTTGAACCACTTCGATTGTCGCCACTCGGACCACCGAGTTAACTGGAATTGAACCAATACGGCTTGATCGACTACAAACGAATTTGTACCCAGACCGCTGGGGCACAAGGGTCTATGCATGAGTTATATGCTCTTTACCGATGTTGTTTCTTATTGGTCGTCAGACATTTCTATGTCGGATTTATGGAATTTTTTCCTTTGCGTGATTACTGTCGCATTTCTATTTTCATCGACAGCTTCTTTCGGTGAGATGTTTGTCAATTCCTTCTTCAAACTCTCCGGCAGAAAAAGGTTTAGTCAAGGGAATTAGCAGCTATTTTGGAATTGATAAAATTTTTGTTTGCCCCGATGTCGATGAGGAAGCTCAAAATATCCCCTCTTCGCGTTACATACTCTTGGTATGGTACGCTAGAGAGGCCTTTGACATAAAATTGTCGTCCTTTAAACCGTCCTCTGTCGCGTCGTCAACGTCATTGTCGATGTAAGTGTCACCTGTTGACCTCTACATGGTACAGCTTCTACTGTTTGCTATTAGGGAAATTTTCAGAGCCCACCTCTCTTTTGAATGGATTGGACGGTCGGTTCATGTAATTAATTCGACGTGTTTGAATTGAACCGTCTACTTCCATCTTCTCTGGAGGATTAGGCGTCCTCATGTGGGGTCTTGGTGCTTGGTAGAATGGGCGCGGCTGATCGTATCTGTTCCCTGGGGTCCATCCCTGTTGTCTTGGCGGCAGAGGAGGTCTAGCCTCTCCGCGACCGAAATTGTTAAGAGGGATCGTGACCCGATTCGATGGCGCGGGAGTGTGGATGGCCGCGCTCCTGAAATTCATGTTTTCAATTTCTAAGCACAACGAGTAAGCCTCTGGGAGCGTTTTCGGTCTCTGTATCATCAGTAATTTAGAGAGTTCACCATTTAGCCCTCTCACAAATACGTCCAGCGCTCGGTGGCGGTAGGTTTCAACAAGAGCGTTGGCGGTCTCTCGAGAGTGACTCTCGGTTTTTATTTTATTAATTATTAATGAAAATTGATGATTAACAAGGGCATAAAACTCATCAAGTTTTTGCCCCTTTTGCTTCAACTGATTCAGTTGATGTTCCAATGTGCGGATGTCCCGCTTATCCGCGTAATGAAGGGACAAACATTTTTTAATTTCCCCCCAATCATCGTCAAAAATATTGTAGGAGATCAAAGCCGTGTCGGCTGGGCCCCTGATCTTCTGCCTTATGTTTTGCAGAATAGCCCTATATATCGGGCGGTTCCGCACGATTTCAAAGTCCTTCAGGACCGTCTCGACGGCATGCACCCATGAGATGTATTGTACTGGGTTGCCGTCGAAGACCTGTAGCTCTTTAACACAGTCGGGTAGCCTACTGATATCCCTCAGGTCCTCTTCCGTCCTCGGAGGTTGGAGGGATATGGCATCCTCTCTGGCGACTGCAGGCGTCTCGTTTGTCACACCTTGCTCTAGCCGGAGGATGCGCGATTCAATCCCCCTCAACTTTTCGAGGATGGCATTGACTGCTCCGGTCAAACCTGTGATGGAGTCTTTCATCTCCTCCATTGCTCCTGACCTGAGGGAGTACTTGTTCATAAATTGTTGTTCCGGACTTACCAATTGGTTAATATATTCACTTTTCTAAGAATTTTGTTATGCACTTACGGCACTGTTATTTTTTTGGAAAAATATATTCACTTTTCTAAGAATTTTTGTTATGCACTTACGGCACTTTTATTTTTTTGGAAGAATATATACATATATTTTTTTAATTTAATTTTTCCTTTTGCTTTCGCTTGTCACATCAAACCTTTTTATTTTTTATTTTTTTTTGGAAAAATATGTATTTTTTAAATTAATTTTTTCTTTTGCCTTCACTTTCACATTAAACCTTTTTATTTTTTTGGAAAAATATATATTCCTTTAAATTTAATTTTTCTTTTTGCTTTCGCTTGTCACATCAAACCTTTTTATTTATTATTTTTTGGAAAAATATATATATATTTTTTTAAATTAATTTTTTCTTTTGCTTTCACTTTCACATTAAATCTTTTCTTGGTTTGATGCACACACTATTTTTCACTATTCTCACTATTCATTCACTATATACTTTTCACTATATACTTTTCATCCACTTACACCACTGTTATTTTCATTCTGGCGCGGTGGTTTTGCTTTATTTGTTATCAAGAAAACTCTTCTTTTTGGGGAATCCTCCGAGACTCTGTCATCGGCTTGCGGAATAGATCGAGGAACGAAGGGTGTATGTTTTTTTTCAGGCTGGAGGGTCCCGTAGGAATCGCAGTCTGTTTGTTTTTCGTTACTCCTCTGTATATTTTTTTCAGGCTGGAGGGTCCCGTAGGAATCGCAGTCTGTTTCCGCAGCCGAATATAGGATCCAACAAGGGAGGGGTTCGCGTTATCCTTTTTAGAAGTCCACGTTTATAATTGTGGACGACCTACTGGGGCACGAATAATCTCCACTCTTCAGTTAAGAAGTGTTGGTCCCTGCTCGGGCGCCAGTTAAGGAATCATCGAAGGATTCCGCTAAAAAGTTAATCTCGAACGACCACGACTTGGCCGTTCGAGAGAGTTCAAGAAAAAAGATAGAATTAGGCTCGCAAAGCGATGTTGTTTATTTCCATTCCCGATTCCAACTGCCCGCACAATTTGTCTTATTCTACAAAGAAACCTTAAACTAGCTAAACTAAGTGCAGCGCTCCCACGGTGACCACGGCACGTGTGCTGCGTCAGCACCTGGATCGCAGGAAACGGTTCTGCAGCGTTAGCAGGTTCCACGGTCGCGCATATGCGATCGCGTTACGTCTGCGTCGCGCGGGATCGCATTACGCGGCTAATGCGGCGGTGCGCGTGTAGCTGCGATAGCAGATATATGCGCGGCTGGTGTTAACTTTAATAATAATAATAATAATAATAATAATAATAATAATAATAATAATAATAATAATAATAATAATATTAAAATATATATTAAAATTAAACGGGTATGGAGACAAAACGAAATAAAAACGATACCATTTATAATCTCAGCGACGGGAATACTACATAAGTCATTCATAACAAATCTAAAAGAACTAGGAATAGACCAAACAAGACATCATTGCATTCAGAAAGCGGTTATCCTGAAAACATGCAATATCGTACGCATCTTTTTAAACATTGACTAACATGACAAAAATAAAAATAAATAAATAATAAAAGAAAATAGTACCGATACAACTTGCAGCCCGAAACTGCCGTTGTGCCCGGTGAAAATGGACCCCGCCTCGCGCGGTATGCGGGGGGGAGAGTGGCGTGGGATAATAATAATAATATAATATAATAAAAAAATAGTGACACACAGAAAACAATGATAACATTTAAATTTTTATGAAAACAAAATATAAAAAGAATAAAAAAAATATTTTAAATATAGTGGTGCCCAAAAAATGCAAACCTTTTATTAGAACAACATATTTATTTTTAAAAATCAATACAAAATTAATAAAAATGTCAAAAAAAATAAAAATATAATAAAAAAATAATAATAATAAATAATAATTATAATAAATCAAATAATAAAACAATAATGATAAAAAATAATAAATAATAATAAATAATAATAAAATAAAAATATATAATACATATATAATATATAAATAAAATTTCATAATTAAATAAAAAATTAATAAAAATATTTCAACAAAAGTAACTTGCAAGAAACAATGAAACATCTTCAACTGTCAAGCATAAAAATAATAATAAATTTTTTTTTAAAAACGCTAAGAATGTACAGAACAGTGTGAAAAAATTCGGCAATTATTCTTATTATTTTTTTTTTCATTTCATCAGAAATGTTTATCTGCATTCATGCAAAACACGAATGCAGTTAAAAAAAATTAAACAAAGACGTGCCCCAAGTCGTTAAAGAGAAAAATTCTGACTGTATGTTGTGTTCATTAATTTTCAACTTAATGACATTTAATTGCAATTTACATTATAAAAAGGAGATAAATTATTGTCTGCCTTGTATGGCTGTTGCTTAATAAGCTTTAAGCAATCTTGTTTGCCTTTAGACCTTCGAGTAGCACAAAATAAATGCACTCAGCCATGCAGCGACGTCCATAAAACATGAGCCAGAAATTCGTTAAAAACTGTATACTTAAAAATTAAATTGAGATTAAGGACAAATAAGAAGAAATTTTTTACAATGCATTTTTTTATAAATAAACATTGGCAAGTTTACGTAAAATGGAAGGGCAATTTTTATAATGTTTGCACTTTGAAGCTAAAAAGATTGAAGATATTGACGGCTTTTTTATGTCAAGGTAAGAAGAAAGTCAAGCCCACACACTTTAGCCGCTTCACCCACATGCCATCAACGCTAATGGCATTAATGCGAAAAAATTGTAGACTGCTTTTAGGCGTAAAAACTTTTCTCGCTTTCTTCTTCTTTAGGGAATGCAACAAATTTTCGGTTGCCATGTTCAGCAGCAGAAAAGTAGAAGCAACTACACACTAAGAAAATAATACAAAATAATACATCAAAATAAACGCCAACACCAACGCATTAAATTTCAATGCCACAAATCCTTTGAGACTCTTTTGACTCGACACAAGCTGGCAGCATAAATTTGAAGAAGTTTTCCTGAAATTATGACAATTTGAACCCAAGCGAGGCACAACTTGAGCGCTGCGGTGCGGTGAAAGTAGCGCACAAAGCGGTAAAGCGCACTAAAAAAAAATTCAAATTCAATTGAAAATTTTAATAGTTGACTAGTAAAGCATTTGATTGTCCACTTTCGCATTTACTGTATGGTTTTTTGCTGAACACACACACAGACAACAGCTGAACGTGTTTGCTGTATGAGTGGTGCCGCTAACTTTTAGATTGTGGTAGTGCTGACGTGTGGCAGCTGTGCACCTTCTCATAGTCTATTAATCGCTTTATTACTTAGTCCGTATGCGGGCAATAAAGCCACAATGGCGGCACTTGTCCAACGATACCAATTGAAGTGAGCGCTTGGGATATGAGAGGATGTGAAATTGCAGTTGGTTTGCTTTGTTTTTTTTTGTTAGAAAAATCAATGTTTTGAAATTTTGTGGATTAAATGGAGATTGAATGACTCTTAGTGAATCGAAATTATTTTAAAAAATTTTATATTTTAAGACATAAATAAATCATAATTAAATAAAAATCTCTGACTATAAAAAACGGCAGTTTGTCTGTTTGGCCTCTACAGACCCGGAAGCTACTGGACCGAGTGATCTGAAATTTTGACATAATGGGTTGTATGACTAGGAGAAGATATCTGGATGTATTTTGGTGTGTATGAGCAAGAGGGCGTGGCACCTCCCATACAAGTCAAATGAATAATATGGAATAACGTCGAAATTATAAGATGGAAAGCATTGAAATTTGGTTTAATTTTGTTTCTTAGACCTTTTGTTCCACTAGTTAAATTTCATGGTCATTAAACGAAAGGGCGTGGCACCGCTCATACAAGTCAAATCAATAATATGGAATAACGTCGAAGCTATAAGACGGACAGCAGTGAAATTTTGTGTGGCAAAGTTTCATGGATCTGTTGTTCCACTGGTTAAATATTGTGGGCATTGAACAAAGGGGCGTGGCACCAGCCATACAAGTGAAATTTATAACAATGAATAACGTCGACATTATAAAACGGATAGTATTGCAATTTGGTATAGTGTCGATTTATGGATTTATTGTTCGATTGGCATAATTTCATGGCCATTGAACGATGGGGCGTGGCACCGGCCATACAACTCAAATCTTTAATAATGAATAATTTCGGAGTTATAAAATGGACAGTATTGAAAATTGGTATAGTGTCGTTTCAAGGATCTGTTGTTCGACTGGTGAAATTTCATGGCCATTGAACGACGGGGCGTGGCACCGGTCATACAACTCAAATCTTTAATAATGAATAATTTCGGAATTATAAGACGGACAGCATTGAAAGTTGGTATAGTGTCGCTTCAAGGATTTGTTGTTCCACTGGTGAAATTTCTTTGGCATTGGACAAGAGGTGTGTCAATATTTTCCAACCTGTTATAATTTTTTTATTTTTATATTTTAGTATAACTCTGCAACTATGAGTGGTACATCACTGACAATCGGTATGAACTATTATTATACACTCACCATTCTATCGTTTTTATGCTCTTTAAATTGCTCTCTTTCATGCTATCCATTAACCACTCTCGTAGTTATTCCCAGTTCACTTCATACTTGCACATTTTTTCACACACATTTCTACTGCGCTTATCACACAAACAGCTAAAACTGAGTCCCGTGTTCGCCATGTCTTGCTTTCTTCTACGTCAGCGATTGCCAAGTTTCGTTGTCAACACTGTGGGGTGGCCCCCTTCGTGGACTGTCATATTTTCGTCATCATGTCACCACAGCCGCTGGCCATTTCGCTTCATTGTCTTTTCTCTTATTTTTATTTTTTTTCGATTTTTGTCCAACTGTCCAAGTTTCATTGTCTGTGTTTATTATGTGATTTGTTCTTAATGCAAGAATGCTGTCTTCATTTCTGACAGCAAATTGCAGTAGTTGCAGTAGCGCCTTATCAGCGCTTTTAGATTACAGACTGTGATATGCGCATACAAATGTACATAGATAAATTGTTGTCGATATGTGTGGCAGAGTGTGAGTGTGTTTGCACTTTGATATTCTCGAATGCAACTCAAAGCATAGAAAAGCAAACATGCTGCAAGAGTTTTTGTGTTGCACTTAAAGACTTTTGGACTCCAAAGTGAGAGAGAAAGAATTTTCTATATTTATTTGCAATAAAAAATAAATAAATAGATGCGATAACAATGGCCAGACATGATCAAGAAAGATGAAAATAATATTTCGGCGATAGTTTGCTCATAGCAAATTGGAAGGTCGAAGGTTTCAAAGCTGATATTATCAAAAATCTAACAGAGAAGCACTTTTCTTTTGTCAGTTGTCTTCTTAAAATACATAGGAAAGCTTCTAAGGAAGCTTCTTATGGTATTATTATGGCTGGAAGAAGTGTGAAGACTTATAAAACTAATTAGAAAAATAAAAGTAAATTTGAAGAAACATTTCTTGTACCCTTGTTAGGTTGGAAATTTTTCAGACCAATTTCTTTTCTTATATATGTTTCTATTCTTTGAATTCTTTAATTTTTTGAATCATTTATTTTATTTTTTATTAATTTTTCAGGTCCCCTAAACTCGTTTCACTCACATTGCATAACTTTTTCCTTAAGTATTTGGCATATTAAATATGAAAAATTGCATTTAAGTTTTCTCTCCCTGCTGTAATTATTTACCATGAAAATTTATAATTATAGCAACAACAACAACAAAAAATATGGGCAAAAATGTACAAAAAAAACGTAAAAACCCATAGCTGTGTGCCAACGAAAATGAAAGTGAAGTAATTTGTGAAATGCAAAATAAATAAAGCTACACACAATACACAAACACACACACAGACATAAAAGCAATTACAACAACACAATAGAAGCGCTGATAGCGCTATCGTAACAACAACAACAACAACACACTAACAACAACAACAAAACTCGCCACACAAATTAAAAAACGAAATGAGAAACTAAATACAAACGAAACAAAATTCAAAGCCAAGTTTCTTTTAGGCCTACAGAGCAAGCAACAAAAAAAAACAACATCATCAACCAAACCAAAACGCACAGCAACTGCTAACCGACAAGCAACAGACAATAACAACAACAACAACAAAAAGTCAGACCTGAAAGCATTTAAAGTAGCTGCAAGTGTGCGTCTGTGTGTGTGTGTGTTGGCACACTTTCACTTTCATTTTCTATTTAAAGTGATTTTTTCTCTAATTATATTTTTGCTATAAAAAATTGCAGCTACTAGTTGTTGCCACTAGTGGGGAGATACAACTTGATACTTAATAAAAAAAATAAAAACAATTTTAACATTAATTTAGTGCAGCCAAAGTTGACAATGAAATTCAGCGCGTGTGCGTCATTTGGCGGAAACTTTTTCAAGTGCACTCAATTGACCCGATTTTGTGCCCATTGAACGCTGCCAGTGCAGGTGTAAAATGGGTTAATTTTCACTAAATTTAAGATTATTTTTGATGCATTTCGTTCGATTAATAAAACCTAATAACATAATTTATAATTTTCGGCGCATTTAATGTTAAATAAATGTATTTGCCTAGTTGTTTTTTTACACAAAACATTATTCAAACATGCCTGAAAAGGCCTAAATGTGCGTACACACTCGACCCACTTAAATTTGCTGTTGATTGTTGTTGCTGTCACATTTCATGTCATGTGTCTCCGTGTGTGCGTGTGTGTACTTTTGCTCGATCACAAAATAAAAATGTGGGTTTTGTATATTTGCACAACCCACATAAATTTTTTTTTAAGAAAACCACAAAAAAACTTTTAAGTGTCTTTTGTTGCTGTCGATGCAAATGAAACAAGTGCCCTCTGTACATATTTTTGGAATTTTTTGGTTTTGTTTTTGCTTTTAATATAAACAAGTGTAGCGTGTTTATTTTGAGCATAACAAAAAAAAAAGTAAAAATTTACAAAAATTTATAGCATGATTATATCATGAGCGACTATAGTAAAATTATATACACAAATATGCTGAATATTAAACATTAACAACGGGCGTGTTTGAATTCAATTGGTGCATGCTAGACTGGCTGATAAATGGATATGAATATATGAATTTAATGAATAATACAAATGGCGAAAAAATTGATTTGCATAAGAAATATAATGAGGGGGAAACACTGATAAGATATGTCAGCTTTTGACCTTCGCGCATTGAGTGGAGGGGAGGGGGGGAAAGTGCTACAAAACCAGGTTTTTGAGTGTGTCAAATGAACTTGAATGTAGCTGAATTTATAAAGAAGGCAATTATCCAAGAGATCATTTGGAAATTCGCTTCTAGTTTGATAGAAAAATTTAGTTTCCTCTTCAATGAAAATATGTTGGTGGTCTGAAAAGTTTCTGATGTAACAACATTGTTTTGAAATTTTTTGTATTTTTCTACATAATGTACCCTTTTTTCAGTGATGCTTGCTTCTCTCTAACTTCTCGAAATAGAACGTTGAAAATGTTCTTTCAAACAAGTTTTTGGTCTTAAGTGATCAAAGGCAGCACCCAACAACCGAACTGCTTTCTTATGCCTAAATCTTGATTCAATATGTGATAAACACATCTTTTGTGTTTAATTTAATTTCATTTACTTTAATTTAATTTACTTTAGTTTAATTTTATTTAATTTTTTTATTAAATTTTTTAAATTTAATTTATTTGTTACGATTTATTTAACTCCTTAGGGTCGGTTGTTTAACAACAAGATACATAAAACTATTGCAGGTACATGATATTATTTTAAACATATATACAATTTAACTTTCTATACTTAAAAACGAACGAACAATTGACGTTGTTGACAATATAACAGATTTTTGTATAGTCAAAAATTTGTCCGCTAATTGAAGCCTTTCCAGTGTCGTCATTAATGTTTTGGGTACTACCCCTGTCGATGAAATGATGATTGGTACAACCGCTACCTTGTCAAGTTGCCACATCTGTTTCAGTTCTTGGGCCAGTTGCTGATATTTCCTGCTTTTATTTTATTTTATTTTATTTATTTTATTTTATTGTATTTTATTTTATATTATTTTATATTATTTTATTTTATTTTATTTTATTTTATTTTATTTTATTTTATTTTATTTTACTTTAACTTATTTTATTTTATTTTATTTTGTTATTTTATTTTATTTTATTTTATTTTATTTTATTTTATGTTATGTTATTTTATTTTATTTTATTTTACTATACTTTACTTTACTTTATTTTATTTTGTTATATTATTTTGTTATTTTATTTTATTTTATTTTATTTTATTTTATTTTATTTTATTTTATTTTATTTTATTTTATTTTACTATACTTTACTTTACTTTATTTTATTTTATTTTATTTTATTTTATTTTATTTTATTTTATTTTATTTTATTTTATGTTATTTTATGTTATTTTATTTGATTTGATTTGATTTGATTTGATTTGATTTGATTTGATTTGATTTGATTTGATTTGATTTTATTTTATTTTATTTTATTTTATTTTATTTTATTTTATTTTATTTTATTTTATTTTATTTTATTTTATTTTATTTAATTTTATTTATATTATTATTGTTGTTCTGTTTTTTTGTGGTTTTATTAAAAAATTAAATAATAGTAAATATAATTTTCTGTTAAGGTGAATTTAATGATTTATTCTATGTATTTCAGTCAATTTGACCCAACAACTGTAGTTAGGTTATATTTTTGAGCATCGCATCGAGTCAGTTTATAATTAATTCTTTCGCCAAATCATAGCAAATTTAATTTGTTAAAGATGTTTTCTCAAATTTTCAAACACTTTTCAATCAATTCTGTCTTTTAATGCTTTTAACAAACCATTATTTAAACAGTTAATTGGTGCAGCAAATTAATTTTATTGAATTTATTTTGTCATTAAGCAATTTGTAGCATTAAACTTTTTCAACGTCATTCAATTTGTTTTGTTGCTATTCAATACAGCAATTTAGTTATTTATTTTTGTATTTGCTAATTGTCTGCGAAAAAAGTAAAAGTTTTATTGTTGGCAGTATTGTTTTTGTTGTTGTTATTGCTGTTGTAATAGCTGTAGTTGTGTATTATTTCACTTTTCATTTCGCTATTGCTGTTTCATTTCAGTTGATTTTTGTTTTTATTTTCATTATTATTATTTTTTTTTTCCATAAGCACGTACACAACAACAACTACAATTACACTAAATCAACTAAGCAAAAGCAATAACAACAACAACAGTAAGTGCAGTAAAATAATTAAGTGCAATTTAAATGACTGAAGCGTTTTTTTCATCTGAGCAGTCGAAGCGAATAAATTGTTGTTATTTTTAAAAAAGTTTTTGTAAATGATGTATTTGCTTTAATCAAACTATAAACCATAGTTAAACTAGTAAACTGTCGTTTTAAATATTTGAAAAACATCAGAGCGCATTGCATCGGCAACTTTGTTGACACATTGTTGTAAGTTTTTTTGACAATTTCTCTATGTTGAAAATTTTTATATTTTTTATATTTTGTTTTTTACATTTTTATCAGTCAGTATTGAAGAATTTTCTGTGTCAAAGAACAAATTTATATATTTACTGGCAACATTTGTGTTGGCAACATTGTTGCTAGCCGCTTGGTTGGCACTTTGGGCGTTTTGCTTTGAACTTTTATTGCTATTTATATCTTTTTGTGTTAATAATAATGCAACCTTCTCCTCCTCCTCCTCAGTGTCTCTTTTAATGGTTAAGGTTGGCTACACTTCAAGTCCAACGCGCCACCATTAATGCGCTTCGCGCGCTCTTTTGACACACAAGTCTGACTGGTTTGCACTGTGGCTTGGCAAAGCCGCGTATTGGCTGCATTTGGATGTGTATAATTTTATGCCTCGTGCGTTAGTTGCCAGTGCCGCTTTGGCTGTTATCAGATATGCATCTATATATACAAATTTTGTTTGTTTGTTTTGTGTAGATCTCATTACACCGCGTCAGCTGGATGTATCAACCTGAAGCGGCATTAGACACGGTCTGATTAGTTAGTAGGCATTTAAATGCATTTACTTGTAGGATTTATAACAACGAAAAAGGTATGTATACATATATACTCGTAGAAATATATATATGTTCATAAATATTTTACAAATTTGCACATAATGCTGACTACATGTTTATGGTATATTTTTCTTAGATCATTGTACAAGTTTCAAAAATTGAAGTATGTGTCAACTATGTTTATATTTTGTTGTTGTAGTTAGTATTTTATAATGTCTCATGCACTGTTGACTAGCTAATAATAGTAGCTATATTGAGATCTCAATCGTTTCGAGCTGTCAGCAACAGTTTTCTTGTGGAAGCTTGGCAATGTGCAAAGAGTTTTGTGTGGGTTGCGTAAACTTTGTTAAAACTTGATGCGTTCATAAATCTTTTTGCAAATTGTTTTGTTTAATAAATTATTACTTTTGTTGAAAGTCTGTTTGATAAGGAATACATTGAGCTATAAGTTATAGAAAGAGACCATATAAAATTGTAAAGTTATGGGCGTTGAAGTGCAGACATCATTGACGCACCCAGTTACAGTTTTGTCTGTTTCAGTGCCTGTTTGTATTTAATTTGTCAATAAAAATTATTGAGCTAAAATTTTTACATTTTTGTTAAAAGATAAATAAATATGTGTAGATGTTTGTTGTATCGAATTAAGACTATTAGTGTGTTCCACTTCAAATATAAAGTGGCTTTCAATGAACTGGCAAGTCCAACTAATTGTTTGCTTTAAAAATTTGTTTGAAATACAGCAGTGGTCTGAAAAGTTTCCGACCTCCATATGAAGAAGAGATCAGGAACTCAAATTTATATTAAATATATGTTAGGCTACTAGGGTGGTCCACTTCATATATAAAATGACTAACAATAAACTGACAAGTCTAACTAATCACTTCTGCTTCAAAAATTTATTTGAAAAACAGGTCTGGTCTGAAAAGTTTTCGACCTCAATATGAAGATGAGCTCAGGAACTCAAATCTATATTAAGTATGGGCTACTAGGGTGGTCCACTTCAGATATAAAATGATTACAAAGTGACTGGCAAGTCAAACTAGTTGCTTGCTTTAAAAATGTGTTTGAAAAAGAGGTCTGGTCTGAAAATTTTTCGACCTCAAAATGAAAAAGAAATCGGGAAATCAAATCTATATGAAATATATGCTACTAGGGTAGTCCACTTCAAATATAAAGTGACTGTCAATGAATTGGCAAGTCCAACTAGTTGTTTGCTTTGAACATTTTTTTGAAATGCAGGAGTGGTCTGAAAAGTTTCCGACCTCAATATTAAGAAGAGGTCAGGAACTCAAATTTATATTAAATATATGTAAGGCTACTCGGGTGGTCCACTTCATATACAAAATGACTGACAATGAACTGGCCAGTCTAACTAGTCACTTGCTTCAAAAATTTATTTGAAAAACAGGCCTGGTCTGAAAAGATTTCGACCTCAATATGAAGATGAGCTCAGGAACTTAAATCTATATTAAATATAGGCTACTAGGGTGGTCCACTTCATATATAAAGTGACCAAAAAGTGACTGGCAAGTCTAACTAGTCACTTGCATCAAAAAATTTATTTGAAAAAAGGTCTGGTCTGAAAAGTTTTTGACCTCAATATGAAGATGGGCTCAGGAACTCAAATCTATATTAAATATAGGCTACTAGGGTAGTCAATGAACTGGCAAGTCCAACTAGTTGTTTGCTTAAAAATGTATTTGAAAAACAGGTC
The DNA here is from genome assembly GCA_964056695.1 of Melieria picta. Taxonomy (NCBI): domain Eukaryota; kingdom Metazoa; phylum Arthropoda; class Insecta; order Diptera; family Ulidiidae; genus Melieria; species Melieria picta. Next base: position 75,491,800 of record OZ057399.1, on the reverse strand, counting down.
TGGTCTGAAAAGTTTTCGACCTCAATATGAAGGTGAGGTCAGGAACTCAAATTTCTATCAAATATGTGCTATTAGGGTGGTCCACTTCAAATGTAAAACGCCTAAAAAGTGACTGGTAATTCAAACTGTTTGCTTGCTTACAAAATTTATTTGAAAACAGAGCTGGTCTGGAAAGTCTCCGACCTCAATATGAAGATGTCAGCACTCGTCAACAAAGGTTAGGGAATTGGATGAAAGTCGTTTTCAGATATTTTAAATGCGCAGTTTTTGTTTGATTAGGGCTTGAGTCAGTCAATGGAAGTGTTTTTGTGATAATGGATGGAATCAATAAATATTTGTTTCCCACACACTATTAAAAGACATGCAGGGACTCAAGACCATCACTTACCACCATACAATTTTGGGTAATTGATTTTATATGTGACCCCACCAGCTCTTGGGAGCCAATAAATGTTCGGAACGTCCAAAAACTTTAACCACTGACAATAACATGGCTTATAAATAAATAAAGAAATTTAAAGACCAAATTTCTAAAATCATTGTTAGGTCAAAAACTCTTCACATCACCCACGTATTGCTTATAAAAAAACCAAAAACTGTTTTACATATTAAGCGCCGATCAGTTTCTTAACATTTTAAACAGCTTTTAATAAATGCAACTAGCGCAAAGTGATTTACGGCACTCAAAAATAAACAAACAACCATAACTCTCAGTTAGCTGCAGCCGAGCTGTCGCTGGGCATGTCGTTTCGACATTTAAATGGCGCAATTATTAGCAAAAGATGATTGGCAAACGCTCAACTGGCGACGACAAATGCAAATGTGCCGATACACGATGCGTAACGGCGGCGAGGTGGAGTGATCGTTTGAGGTGTGGTGAATACATTTTAATGGATATTTAATTATGAAATTAAATGAACATTCAATTGCAGCTGACAGCTTAGGAAATGGGAAAAATGATGATTTTATAGCGCAAATAATTGACCAAGATACACGTTGCTGATAAAACAGAACCAATGAGATGGCAGTAGAGATGAAAACAAACAATTAAAGGAGAACATAAGCCAAGCTAAGAGTGATACGAATTGAACAAATAGTGGAAGAAAATTAGTAAGTTTTTCAGAATCACATGAAATACTTTAAATTCCAAGCAAAAATCTAAATTATCTGGCAATTAATTATAGAACTCACAACATTTCCCAGCAACATTTAATTATGTGTTGTTTTTTATTGCGATTTATATTGCTTGGCAAATTTACAAGAGCTCGAACAGTTGTAAATTGGTACTCGGCAGTAATTTGGTACGGACTTAATTACCCATCGTTGGCTGTCAACTTAATGTCAAAGCAATATTCAATCGATGTATCACACAGCAAAATTCTACAGCACAAAGAATGGAACTGAAGAAAAGAACAAAAAACCGAAATGTACATGTAAAAAAAAATCAAATGAACAACACTAGAGGACAATCAAGAGCAACAACGAGAACAACAATGACAGCAGCTATAATAACAACAACAAAAGCAGTGACAACAACAATGACATTAGCAGCAACAACAACAAATCAAATCAAATTAAATGCCGCAACGCCAAAAATCTCCAATCAATGTCGATGGCAACGACAGCAATAGAAACAGAAACAAAAACAACAACAACAACAACGCCAACATAGACACACATTAGACGAACAACTAATAATAATCGTAATCATAATCATCATAATATTGTAGCTCTAATAACCGGCTGAGAGGAATTAGAACAAATGAAAAAAAAATCATATGAACAACAACAACAACAACGGCAGCAACAGCAAGTAGCAAATTGCGCACAGCAGCAGCAATTCGAGCTACTACTCATAAATTCAATTCAATCAGAACTTAACAGCGCGATAAATTCGTTTGGGGATATAACATGGCAACAACAACAATAACACTAACAACAATAAATCAAGCAATAAGAACAAATCAGCGGTAAAAAATTTTACCAAAAATTGAATTGAACTGAAGATATGACAGTAGTGTCTATGGCTGCGACTGTCGACAAAGTAGTGGAGGAAGCCAAAGTCGAACAAGAAGAAGACGAAGAAGAAGAAGAAGAAGCAGAATGAACAACACAGACACCGCAACGAATGAGAGACATCAAAGTTGTCATAACAACAACGAGTGCGAATTGCTGCGGGCGCTGAGGCTGTTGTTGTTGTTGTTGTTGTTGTTGTTGTTGTTGTTACTGTTGCCACGACAGCTGTCGTTGCGCTTGTCAGTGCTGACGATGATTTGTTGCGTTAACAGAAAGAAACGAAACGTGGGAGCCGAGAGGAGACGGGAAAAGCATAAAACGAAAAGCAGACAAACAAAAAAAGAGAAAAAACATCGAAACAAAAAAAATGAGCATGAAATGATGATTGATACAAGAAGGGGCGCAGAGAGGGGTCGACAAAATGTTAGATGTGTGGGTGGGTGGGGAGTAAAGGCGTATGTAAGAAGTTAGAAAGTGGGAGATGGGGCGTGAAGGTCAAATACGAAGCACAGAAAAAACTTGGTACCAAATTGTGGTTGCAGTAAAAGCAGTTTGAAGACTTAAAAAAGTTGGTTAAAACTTTTTCCAAGTGACGAGGACTGAGGCTTACGAACCTAAGTGGTTAATGCAGTACGAACACGAAGACCTTAAAAAATAAGGATTGAGTCAATAAACCAATTTAACTGCTTCATGAAGTTTAGTAGGTTCGATTGTTTGGCTTCGGTTGCGTTCCTCAGACTTAACAGAAACCTAGAACCCAAAAATCGGCAGCAGCGTTCCTACAGGGTTCTGAACTGATGGCGAATGCAAGGAGGATATGATAGATCCTGACTATCCCAACTGGATATTGGATCCAATAGGCAAAAAAAAATTAAAATATTTAGAAATTTATTTAGAAAAATATTTAGAAAATATTTTATCAATAATGAGATCAACTAAAAATATTGGCGAGAACTGGAGATTTTAACATCTTTCTGAGGAGTTTATATCCATCTATAAGAACCACTAAAAACTTAAAATAGGTAGGAATTTTAATCAATATTGAGATCAATTAAAAATGTTGACGAGAACTAAAAATTATAAAATCTTTTTGAAGAACTTATATCATATCTCATTTTATCAATAATGAGATCAACTAAAAATATTGACGAGAACTGAAGATTTTAATATCTTTTTGAAGAGTTTATATCCATCTAAAAGAACCAATAAAAACTTAAAATAGGTAGGAATTTTAATCAATATTGAGATCAATTAAAAATGTTGACGAGAACTAAAAATTATAAAATCTTTTTGAACAACTCATATCCTTCTAAACAAGCCAATAAAAACTAAAAAAAAATTAGGATTTTTTATAACTGATGAGATAACTAAAAATATTGACGAGAACTAAAAATTATAAAATCTTTCTGAAGAACTTATATCCTTTTAAACAATCCAATTAAAACTTAAAAAAGATGGAAATTTTAATCAATAATAAGATCAACTAAAAACATTGACAACCACTGAAGATTCTGACATCTTTTTACAGAGTTTATACTTTTCTAAACGAACCAATTAAAACTTAAAATATATAGAAATTTTTATAACTGCTGAGATCAAAATAAAATATAGACGACCACTGAAGATTCTGATGTATTTTTAAAGAGTTTCTTATATCCTTCTAAATGAACCAATTAAAACTTAAAATAGATAGAAATGTTTGTAAATGATGAGATAAAATACAAATATTGACGAGAATGAAAGATTTTAACATTATTCCAAAGAACTTGTATCCTTTTTTAAGAGCTAACTCCAAAGCGCAGGGAACACCCATTATCATGCAAAATATTGGGTTGGTTCTAAAAGTATGTAGAAATTAGGCGACAGAATACTGAATAAAGAAATAATTGACCCTTGACTTGATCCAATTAAGGTAAACGGTGATGGTGAAATTCTATAGTGATGCAAATTTTGCAGCAGACGATGCCATTCCAAGCCATTCTTGGCTTACAGAAAATCGAGCTAAGCAGCTCAACCTTCAAGAATTACAATGAACTATAACCACATTACTTTTGTTTATCCATTGGAATACGAGAGACTACTTGAGATTCATTATGTCCTGAACAAGGGATCAAGTCTCTAATATATGTAAAAATGGGTTTTGTCTCCCCAAATACTTTCCGCATTATAATTCTCGTCATAAAAATAAAAGTTTCAGGCGTTCATGGTAAGTTTGTAAGATAGATAAGATTAAGAACCCAAATATGGTCTCCAGCGGAAAACTAAAGTTCAAGACTGTTAAATAAAGTTTAATATAGGACGGAGATACAAATCAGATCCCAGTTGACTGACGAATGTGTAAGAACTTCTAAACAAAGTCCCAAATGTTTTCTTTATTGTGACATCGGACATAAAAATAGAAGTTGTACACGTTCAAGTTAAGTAAGATAGAAAAGATTAATGACCCAAACGTAGTCTTCAGCAGAAAGCAAAGGTTCAAGACTTTTAAACAAAGATTAGCAAAGGTCGGTGGTACAAATGTGTTTCCAGTAGATCGAAAAAGATGTCGGAACTTCTACACGAAGTCCCAAATAATTTGCCTTAATGCATCTGACATAAAAAAATGTTCCAGGCGTTCAAGTTAAGTGAGGTAGAGAAGACTAATGACACAAACGTTGTCTGCAGTAGAAGAATTATTTTAAAGAATTAAAAAAAAGACTAGCAAAGGCCGGTAGTACAAATGTGGTTCCAATTGACAGATAAATGTATCAGAACTTCTAGGTTAGGTTAGGTTAAGGTGGCTGTCTGTGTATGGAACTTGCCGCAAGACACACTTAGGCTGCGAAATGGGTCAGAACATGTAACACAAAGAAATTTTTAATTGTTTCATTATGATTCTTAAGGGGAGGTTCTCCTCTTTTTTTTTCAAAAAATCAATTTTTTTTTTTGATGAAATGAAAGGTATGAATGTCGAGAATATGTGTGCAAAAGGATTTTTCGATCCGCAGCATATTTATCGCATAGGAGCGTCTCTGATGCGTCGAACTTTCGCGCGCGGAGGAACGCTCTGGTGCTATTTTACTGCGTTTATCTCAAAACCATTTTTTTCATCCTAACGTCAAGCGTAACTCATGATCTACTTATCCGAGTTACTTCATCTATAGCATTTCTTAAAGGGTATGATTTTTTATATGACTTATACCTAAAACAAATATAAACAAATGTGTAATAATAGTCTTTTAACAAAAGAAAAGTCGAAAAAAAGATGGTAAAAATTGAACTTTTTCTATGATTATGCATAAATTAGATGATTTTTTATAAAAATTATTCAAAAATAGGTATAAGTCATAGTGAATTTAATATTCTTTACTATAAAAAAAAAATTTTTGATTTCAGTTCACTACAAGTGGCTACAGCCTTGACGTTTCCGAACAATGTCTCGCTTGCAGAGGTTGACAAGACCCGCCATTTTTGGGCCGCCATATTGGATTTTGTAAAAAAAAATTTGTTTCTTGTATTTTAGAAAGATGGCTTAATAAATCATCAAAACCGTCTATTCGTGAGTCGTTTCATTATCCGACAGTAAATGAAAGAATTTCGCTTTATTTTCGGCCGAAAAGAGGAGAACCTCCCCTTAAGTAATAGGCAATGATTTCAGGCGTTCATGGAGCAATAAAGAAAAAGATAAAGAGAGATAAAGATTCCTGACGTTTACATAAAGATTACAAGAGGATGAATGACCTACATACAAAATTTTGAATATATTTAAAGGCTTTAAACTAACATAACAAATAATCTTGACATGAACTGTCACATGCATTGTGGCATTGTACTGTGGAAAGTTTTCAATGTTCGTATGTGGACCCACAAAAAAAAACCAATGAACAAACTTGAATCGTACATGGCTGACACAGAAGTCTTCTTGTATGTCTAAGGTTTCCTCTTTCTTCAGGTTTCATTCTTGTTGTGTGCGTGAATTTGTAAACGGTTAATAGAGACCTACAGTTCTAAGCCAACTATGCGTCTAACTCAGTGGCGAACACAGGGGGGACGGGGGTTTCTGGGGTTCAAACCCTTCCCATATACGAAAATTGCTGTTGCAAAATATGGTTTCAAATGGAATTGAGCTCAAAAGTTATACGTCAACTGCCCTGCCCCCTGAAAATCCTGAAATCCTGTGTGCACCACTGGTCTAACTAAACCTTTTCTTTGTATGGGAAGTATTTATAGGACCTCAAAATACCTAATTGTCTGGTCGATTGATTTTTGGCCGCCTCACTCAATTAAGTTGATGACAGCCTACACAACTTTTACAATAAAAACTTGCTGAAAAATCCATTGAAAATAATTGCCAGCTTCTTTTTGAATATATGCAAATTTAGTTGATGAAAACTTAATGATTTCATTGTTACATAAGAAATAACATTTCTATTGTTTCTGCATTTTTGTCATTTGTGTTGCTTTCCTTCTATTCACAACCATCCCAAAAGACTGCTTTTTGTGCTGACGGTCGCTTTGATATTTGTGGGAAAACTGCACTTGACAACATAAAACAAAAGAGAAACATTTTATGGCACATGAAGAGTCCAGCTTTCGTTGTCTTTCAGCTGTGCGCTTTGCTTGTTTTGCTGCTTCGTCTTCATTCATTTTACAATGTTGGCGCTCGAAATTTCTTTTGTAAAGAAAAGCTTTCCTTTCGCACTTACATAGGCTGTCTGTGCATGTCCTTTTAGTACTCGAACACGCTCACTCTCACGCGTTGTTCACGCTCTCGCTGTTTGCTCAGTGGGCTGTGGAGCCGCCTACACGGCAGCCAGATTATTCACAATAAGTGCGCCTTGCCCACGTCTGCTACTTCTATTTCTTCTCAATCTTCTTTATCTTTTGCTTCTTCTGTCATTATTTGTTATTCTCATTTTTATGGTATTTTTTTTTCTGTGTTTTCTGAATACGCAAACGCCTCGACTCGCAGCATACGTGTCATGGCTGTGTATCCTGCAGGAAGCTTGCGGCAGCCTGGCGGCGGCGTTCGTTGGGCGGTGCGGCAGTGTAGCGCAATTAACGATTTGTTTGGGTTTTTCGGTGTGCAAACAACAAAACAAACATTACAAAACATACAAGAAAATAACAATAAAAACAAAAAATGAAAACGTCAAAGTGAAAAACGAAACGTGCGGGCGAACGCTTCAATGAGCTTTGCTACGCTTTTTTGTTCGTCGGTTTGGTTTGGTTTGGTTTGTTTTTGTTTGGGCTCGCTTTTGGGCATCGTTTGTATTGAGTCTGGCAATGGAGAGTAAATCTCTGTGCCGCATGTGCGGCAGTTTGAGTATACATTGCAATATTGTCTTTAACAAATTTTGTAATTAATTTTTTTAATTAATTTTTTAATTAATGGCATCTAATCCAATGACAAAAATTCAAATGGTAATTTTTTGTATGGCGACATCTAATCAGCTTAAAACGAAACTTCCAGTGTTAATAGAATTGAATAAAAACTTAATGAAAGCAGAGACAAGTCAGACAATGAGGCAAACAGCTGCTGGCGCTAAACGTATGGTTGCCACGGGTGATAGTCGATGCGAGTTGAACTGAAGAAGTCTTAGAATTTGTCAGAATATTGAAGAGACACATTTTTTCACAAGTTGTTAAAAGGAAATCAGGTTTTTGGGGTCTTTAAAAAAATCAAATAATAAATAATATTGCAATTATAAGAAAATCATTGAAGGTGTTCACAATCTGTGGCAAAAGAGCTAAAAAGAAAAGGTAAGAAAAGCTAAAAAACTGGTACATTGAAAGCAGATTCAAAAGATTCAGCTGTCTTCAAACAGCTGCATAGGATTTTAAGCGTATTGCTGCTTGACTCAGGGTTGCATGAGCAGTGTCAAAATTAAAAAAACAAACAGCTGTTAAAGCTATTAAAATCTTAACGTTAAAAAAAACTATTTAAAATCTTAACTTATAAGTTTGAAAATGTTGTCACCTATTGTGAATACCTCTAGTATTTGGTTGTATTTAACGAATTTGTGTACTCACCCTGCATTTTCGGCTGCAGCAATTGACATGTGGGGCTCATCTGTTAGCTGCAGCGTAGATGTGCCCGTTTACGATTGCACCTTTTCCACAATTGTTTTTGTTGTATTTTATTTTGTCAAAATGTTGTTGTCGCACGGCGTTTAAGAAAGTTATTTTTTTTGGTGAATAACGCGCGCGTGCACATAAAATAAAATCGATTAACTGCAATGAGAAGAAGAAAAAAGAATGTCAATTATATTCAGAAATGAGGAAGAAAATCCAAACATTACAATAAACCTAAAAATTCTAAACAAGAGTTGCTCAAAAATCAACAACAATGAACCCTCACCTTCCAATTCACTAAAAAATGGTGACTTGTTACACAAATTACAACAATAACAACACAAATAATGTGGCAGCCTTCAAGACTCAACTGGCATGTAGTATTTTGAGCAGCAAATATAATGTTCCCAAAAAGTAGTAAAAAAAAGTAGTAAAAAGTATTAAAAAAAGTAGTTAAAAAAAGTAGTTAAAAAAGTAGTAAACAAATATATACAGAAAAAGCCATAGAACAGACATAGCCAAAGTTGTGGCACAAAGCACAGTACTTGTGTTGCATGCAACAAGCATTGTTGCAAGCACTGCAAACTTTCAAATAAATTCTTTCAAGTGCAAAACAGTCGTTATAGCGCTTAAAGTTTGCCACAAACTAGCCGAGTTTTAGCAGAAATATAGAAAATCTTAAGCAGTCGAATTTGTTGCTGCTTTTGTCGCATACTTTTGTGCCTTTTCTTCTGTTTTTCTACTCGGCCCACTTGTCGTCGTTGGTCGTTGCGAAAACTTGGTTGGTCGTTGCGAAAAAGCTGAAAACATGCAAATTAGTTTTTACATTTGAAAAACTTGCATCAGTGTACTTGAAGTGAGGTTATGAGCAACTTTAATGTAAAAAGATTTCATCATTTTTTGTAGGATTTTAATGATTCTGAAAAAAATTTTCAATAGTTTTTCAAATCATAGAACCAAGAGTATCTTAACAGAAGTTTGGCCTCAGAAGTAACAACTTAAATTTTTCCCTTCCATCCTGTGGGGTTTAAGACTTGGAAAAGCCATCGTAGGTCAGAACTTTACGCCAAGAACTTACAGTATGCCAAAAACTAGAAAAGACCCATAAGAAGCAAGAAGAAGAAGCACCTCTCTGACGATTTCGAACCGAAGCGAAACTTAAGCGAGAATACGTCTGACTTTGATATTCCCGAATCTGAAATATTCCATCCAAACCGTTCCATACAAAGCGAGGGTAGAATAGATTAGATTTAGAAAGGGGTATCTGAACTGAGACCAGAGATGTTCTATTGTGCCCCCAAAGCGAAGTGTCAGACCAGGTGATTCTTTATTGTGTAACTTCTCCTAACTTCTAATACGCGCTGAAGGTTTAAGCCACCTTGACACTATTCTTTTTAACGTTATTAAGCTCCGGGACCAGTGGTGATCTTTCGTACAAACACTGACGGTAATTTTCCCTCATAAGATTGTCCAGTTGTTGGCCTAAGACAATGGCATGGACATGGTCGGCCAAAACAAACGAGCCGTGTATACAGCATTCTTCAGCTCCTGGAAGTGAAATGGGTGGGTCTGGTGTTCAACCAGGCAAAACAATGTCACCAAACAAAGGCTCCAGGCATGTGGGACCACACATCTCTGTTGGTAAATAGTTACAGCTTTGAGGTAGTGAAAGGCTTAGATACCAACATTCAGTCAGTCAGCTTTATAATCAAATGGAGACTCACTTTTGTGAACAAGTCTTACTTTGGGTTCAGTAAATGATTGAGCAAAAAAGCTCGGAAAAAGGCTCATTTAACCCGGCGTTGGTGTGGTGGAAAAAAATTACGTTATTGGTGTGGTGGGGTGCAAACAATTTGTAAAAGAAAATACCAACTATAACAAAAATGGGGTTTAAAAAAATTTCTTCATATAATTTTCCAAAAAACATAGTCTGTTTTAAAAACGAAATACATATAGTTATGCGACATTAAATTTTTGGTAGCTACCCTGAAAAAGTAGCGAATTACAGGGTCTCAAAATTACCGCATTTTTCGCAAGTCGTATGAGATTTTTGCTGTCGGACAAACCGAGCATCGAGTGCTATACTGACGACGTTTTGGTAGAACTTCGCCTTATTTCAAGGATTTACAGAATCATGATATTTTTGTGTATTAATGATATTTTTTGGAATATATGATACGATGAAAACGATTGTCGTAGGTGCTATTGAATTCAATGGAACATACGACATTCGTTTTCTACGGCGACGAAATGCGAATACTGAACTGGGAGCTTTTCTTGCACGTAGCAGTTGGGCAATTGGTATTTGCCTCTTATTTTTCCGTACGGTGAATTTTTGATTAAATCGATGACTACTAGACCATCGAAAATATCAATTTGAATTCAAAATTATTTACACAAAAAGTTACGTTATTGGTGTGGTGGGGTATGTCATACCCCAATGAACTTTAGCGGGATGTGACTGAAATCTGGTCACACTCAAGTTGTTTTTGGATAGCAAATGTGTATGGTTGGACTTTTATAAACAGCTACTAGAAGCGATAGTGCCCACATAAAACTGATATCCGTATTATTTACAAAAATACAACCTCTGGGGTATGGTATACCCCACCACACCAATGCCGGGTTAAGCAAAAAGCATTGGCTCGCTGTGTTAACACATTGTGATGGTGCAACTAGTCCTTTTATGGCACCAGAAACCAGAGGGATTCCAATATGAACCAAACTAACTCTCTGATGTTTAGAGTTGAATGAATTGTGTACCCTTTCCTGGCCAGGAACAGAGATTACCCCAGAAAATACAGACTGTTTTTTCTTTTTCTTCGAAACAACATCAACGACAGAAATCGTTTTGTGGTATTCCTAGTCTCTCAGCAGGTCTCCTCATTAGGCAGTGTCCCACAAACCCAAGATCGATGTCCAGGTTTTGTCTGGCAGTGGTGCAGGTCTGTCATTGAGCAATCGGAAGCAACTAACCATAGTCAAACAACAATCAGGTCCATTGCTATTAGTGTCCGACCGAATATTCGGTTTCGGTTTCGGCCCAAATAAGTGGTTTCGGTTTCAGTTTCGGCCAAAAAATGGCCGAAAAGCCGAAACCAAAACTTTCTAGAAAATTTTTTTACATTTTATTGTGTAGCAGATATATTATGAAAGGAGGAGTAATTAAGATGCCACCAATGTAAATAAACTTTTTTTTAGCATAGGGTAGCGCGGTCCGAAACCGACCGGTGGTCCCATACCGACCTCCACATGTTTCTCAGTCATTATGCTGCCCCCCAAACTGTCGGTGGGGGCGTTTAAAAGCTCTTACAACACTTACAAGTTGTAGGCGGAGAGCCATCATATTACACATTTTATTTCGTGGTTATGTGACGTGTTGTGTTTTGACAGGAATAAAATTCATTTTTGAGCCTACACGGAACTTCAGTTACAAGTGCTTTATTGTTTTTTGAAAAATCAAAAGGTAAGTTTTTTATATTCGTTATGACCTAAGCTTGAATAGGTGCTATTAAATTTTGATGAATTTTATTGTTGTAAGTGAACCATGGGGAGGTCGGTTTCGGACCACGATTTTTGAAAACAACAAATATGCAAACTTTGAATATGACCTCGTTATTTAAAAAAAAAGTTTTCAAAAACCTTGTCAAGCTACTTACAACCTAGAATAATGTTTATTCTAAAAAAAAAAATTTGGTTTGTGAAAAAATATCAATTGAAAGCACTTTTATTGCATTTGCCAATTAGGGGGTCGGTTTCGGACCACGCTACCCTATTATATTAAATTATTTAATTTTGAATATTAGCGAGTAAGGTATGAAAGGGTGATTTATTCATGTTTATGTTTTTAAAAAATTAATAAATTGTTTTTATTAATAAGTATTTATTTACTTACATTATGTTTGTTCTTTATTTACTTAATGTAAAATTCGTTTGTTGAAAAAAATGCTTGATATGGTGATTTTTAGTTTAACCAGAAAGTTTCGGTTTCAGCCCAAAAAAATGGTTTCGGTCGGACACTAATTGCTATTAAAGTGAGTTATAAATTGCAATTAAAAATGCAAAGAGTGATAAGAAAAAATTTATTTAATTTAAAGTTTATTTAATTTAAAATTTATTTAATTAAAAATTTATTTATTAAAAATTATTGCAATTCAAAATTTTAATTTTAATATGCAACAAATTAAAGTGAGTTATAAATTGCAATTAAAAATGCAAAGAGTGATAAGAAAAAATTTATTTAATTTAAAGTTTATTTAATTTAAAATTTATTCAATTTAAAATTTATTTATTAAAAATGATTGCAATTAAAAATTTTAATTCATACAAAACTGCTCAAAATAATGCAAAATATTTAAATTTCTAGCAAATGAACAAAATTCCAATGTTTAACAAAAATCGATTTCATAATATTTTATAAGATTAACAGTCGATTAAACCGCAATTCGCTGAAAGTGGATGCGGAGAAAAGCAGCTAATGACATGGCAGAAATTTTTCAAATGATTTGAAATGCTTCACAAAGATTTTCAACAAAATTCAAATACAAGAATAAGTATTAGAACAACAACAACAACAACAACTACGACGACGGAAAGCAACAGTGAGGCGCAGATTGTGTTGTCGCCTTAAGCGAAAAAATGTTGTCATGTTGTTTTTGGTGTTTGTGTGTGTGTGTGTGTGTGTGTGCAACGCCACACGCGTTTTGCATGCATAATTCGAGTGCGATAAAAAATACACAACAACAATAAATTTGCAATAACAACAGCCCAGCAGAGCGCGAGCAAATATATTAAATTATGAGCATAATTTGTATAGTGGAAATAAACAGCGAAATTGTGTTGGTGGGTGGGGGTGGAGTGATGAATGGGAAGGGAGCAGTAATGGGTGGGTGAGCAGATTAGGCTTTGGTGCGGAAAGCAAAGCTCGCAGTCAGCTGCAAAGATAAGCGTTGTGAATTTAGACGCACTCAAGCATTATTATCAAAGCAGAACAACAACAACTATTTTACAACAACAACAAGAATAATGCAAAAGTTATAAATGATACAAATTGCTTACAATTTGATCTCGCATTCATAAATATTCAGCGGAAATAAGCAGAAAACAAAATTTGATTTTTACTGAAAGCAACGATACCAAAAAAAAACATTGAAGAAACAACGCATGACAAAAACAACAATAACATGTGTGAACAAAAAAAAGCATGAAAATATGAAAAAATGCGTTGTCGCTGTTGTTGTTGTTGTCGTTGTTTACATACAAAATTTACACGCAATAAATATAAAAACAACAACAACATCGAGTAGAGTAAGAAAAATATCACTGACAGCACTGTGCAAAGCGCGTCGAGTGCAACGTAAACAGTCGCTGCTATGACTTTGGGCTATGGATGCAACTAAATACTCGCTTGTGAAAAAGATACTTTTTTGTATCCAAAAGCTGCGTTTAGCTGCGGCTGGCCAACGGCAACAAGCAACCAAAATGGAATTTTTGCTGGCACTGACTGGTCGAACGCCAATGAAACACTCCCTGCAAGGACAGTGACCATCATTTGATCAATCATATGACAATCACATGTGATGAAATTTTGATCACAATCTCCCATCATTTTTCCACTAGCAGTGTGAAAAATGTGATGGGTATTTTTGTGTACATGTGATTCTGCATCACCTTCGTACACAGGCGATTTAAACCGTGGTCCAACATATAGTTGTCTCGCTCACTCTAATCAGCAATGATCAAATCCCAATCACGTGTGATTAGTCACTGCTGATGAAATTTCTCTCACCAGTGATATCAAATGGCATCACACTTGACGTATAAACCTATCACAGATGATTGAAAATAAAAAAGCCTTGGTATTTTATTATTTCATATGTTTATTTTTATAAAAAAGGTTTTCTATTATTATTATTATTATTCATTTTGAAAACTTACACATTTATAGTAGGTACATAACAAAAAAATGAAATTATTCAAAATTTTCGAAAAATAATGAAATGAAATTCACCCACAGTCCACGACATTTTTGAGGTTAGGAGCGCTAGCGCTGAACACAATCTGCAAAGATTCAATGAAAAGAACGCTAACATTAGGTAAACAATTTTTTTGATACACTTCTCATCTACTTTAAATAAAATTTAATTTAAATATTTATTATAAAAAATAAACAATTGTACTTATCTTTTTTTAATTTTTCCACCGCAGACCTGCTTTTGACACACTTTTGTTTCACTTTTCACAATTTGACATTTGCGTCATGGGCGCAAGCGTCATAACGGCACGTGCCGTATGGACATATATTGTCATCTCGTTTTCTCATACAGGGAAATTTAACGTACTGAAACTTCTTTTTCCCGCTTGCATGGAACATACTTAAAAATTTCCTTTGTAAATGTTAATGTGTTAGTTTCACCGAGAATTTTTGTAAATGTGTTGGATTTTCGATCACACGTGTCTGGCAGGGCTACCACCAAATGGTTACCAATACCATCATGAACTCAAACACACACACACGAACACACATACACATACAGAGCCAGAGATACAGCTGCCGCTGCACAGCAATGCGTGCCGGGCGCGACGCAGAGTCACACAAAAGCGCATCGCTGCATGCTTGAAAATTGAAATGTGCGCGCACAGCGTTCAGTGTTCAGTGGGGTCGGCGATGGGCGGGCGGGTGCGACAACATGCCGTATGCTGGAAGTGGCAAAGAAACGCGCTGCAGCTTGGCATTCATGCATCACAAAGCAACAACAACAACAAGTCGGCATTTGTGTTTGCGTTGCGTTTTCACATTTGTTTTCTGCATTGTTGATTGTTGTAGTTGTTGTTCACATATTTTCATAGTTTTGCGGCATGTTTTTGTGTTTTTTACATACATATATGTACACACATATATTTTGTTTGTAATTTAAAATTACTAAATGCACATACACACAGCTGGAATGGAATGAAAAACGCACAAAACTGAAAAAACATAAACAAAAAAATAAGAAAAATAAGGAAAAATACCACCAAAAAAAATTTAAAAAATTAAAAAAAAATTTATATATAAAAAAGTTAAAATATGTATTACGATTAAGATATGGCAGCAGACGACGACAACAACTGCAATGCTGACAACACAAAAACAATGCCAGCAATGCGTTCAACATTATATTTTTTTATATATACAATTTTTGTTGTTTCTTGGGGCTTAGTGCTCATGAAAATGTGGAAAATATTGCAAAAGACCGTGAAAATTGTCGAGTTGGTTTGATTTTTGTGTTTTTGCTTTGATAGCTGCGCCATCTTGCGTGTCCCATTGTTTGGTAATGTGATTGGCCAACAACTTGAGCTCATAGCAAATGTCTTCAAGTGACACTCGAGTGGCTGTGAAGTTGCTTAAATTGTTCGCTTCAATGCGTATTTTATAAGCATTTCACAACTGGGCTGTTCAATTGTCTTATAAACATGAATAATGTTGCTAAACATTTTCTGGGGATTTTTTAGACCTATACAAATGTTTAGATTATCTATTATAAAGTTTTAACAAATCAACTCCAAAGTGATTCTAAACTCATTAACTTAAACTTAACTTAAATTTAAACATTGAACTATTCGTTTTAATGCATATTTTATAAGCAAGTTGGCTGTTTAAATGACTTCAAAACATGAACATGATTAGCTAAACAAATTTTTTAGTTTAGATTCCGAGCTAAAAATTTATTCTTTTTTTTAATTGCCTAAACTGAAAATTTCAGAGCTGAAACTTTCTTATTTTAGATTCTAGTTGCCTTAAATATTCACTTCAATGCGTAATTTAAAAGCAAGTTGGCTGTTTAAATTACTTCAAAACATGTTGCTAAACATTTTCTAGGAATTTTTTACACTAATATTAATGTTTGGGGTATTGTAAAGTTTTAACCAACCAACTCAAAAGTGTTTCTTGATTAGCCACAAAAAGTTTTCAGTTTACATTAAGAGCTGAAAATTGTTTAATTTTTTTTATTGCCTAAACTGAAAATTTCAGAGCTGAAAGTTTCTTATCTAAGATTCTAGTTGCCTTAAATATTCACTTCAATGCGTAATTTAAAAGCAAGTTGGCTGTTCAATTGACTTCAAAGCATGAACAATGTTGCTAAACACTTTCTAGGAATTTTTTAAACCAATATAAATGTTTAGGTTATTACAAAAATTTAACAAAGCAACTCCAAAGTTTTTCTTGATTAGCTAAAAATAACTCTTTAATTCACATTCAAAGTTGAAAAATAGTTATCTTAGATTTTAGTTGCCTAAACTATTCGCTTCAATCATTTTTTTTAAGCATTTCACAATGATGCCCAACATTTTTTAGGAATTTTTTACACCGAAATAACTATTGAGGTTGTTAAAAAGTTTTTACTAAACAATTCAAAAGTAATTTTTATTCAGCTAAAAAAAATTAAAAAATTTTAAGAAGAATTTTTGAGCTGAAACTTTCTAAGTTTCGATTTTAAAGATCACCACACAAAAAATTTTTAAATCTTATTTAACAGTCAAAGCATCAAAATATATGATTTTTGTGTAGCAAATTTAAAAATTAAATTTAATAACAAAAAATGTTAACTGTTTTATGACATTATAGCCACATTTTCTAGTTTAGTAGTTTTCAAAATTATTAAAGTTTTTATTTTTTAGTAATAAATAAATAGTTAAATTGTTAAGAATTGCAACCAGATTAGAAAATTCTAATCTAAAAAAGTGCAACTCCGAGCAAAAAGAGTATAAAAAAAAATTAAAATAATAAAACTTAAAAAAATTAAATAATTAAAATAATAAATTTTAATTTTAATAAAAAACTTTTTTCAAGCAACTCAAATATCCAAATTTACATAAGCATACATATTGATTTAATTTCTTTCTGCCGTCCATACAATTTCCAAATGACAGCTAAATCCGTTGCCGTTTGTCATGTTTAATGCTCATAATTCTTCTCGAATTGAGATTTTCAACTGTAAATATGCAATTTCCCTATCAATTTGCATGCATTTCCGGCCACATGCCTACAGTCAATTGCGCCAATGCAACATTGTTGCGGCAACACTAATGTGTCAGCGTCAGCTGCAGCGGCCGCAGACACGGATGCCATTGCTCGCCACTCCCCAGTGTGTCTGTACAATTTCTCAGTCATTTCGTTTACGTTATGGCAAAAACAAAATCAAGCATCTTGCAACGGTACCATGCGGCAACGAAAACAACAACAACAAGAACATCATAGCCTGTAGCAAGTCAAATGTTTATCGTATTAAATCTAGCAGAAATATCTGCATCCGCACAATTGCGCTGCGTTTTATCTGCACAGACACACACACAAAAACACCGTTGCAGATAGTAAATTTTTACTTGATTGTATATGTGTGTCTGTGTGCGAATGCTTTAAAATGGAAGGAAGCGGCTAGCAGATCAAAAACAACCGTTTTAACCGTTTTGAAAATGTGTGTAAAAAACAAAAATCATGTAATGAACACAAAAAATCTGTGTGTGCAGAATGGCGGAATTTCTTGGCAACTGTTTTTAGTTGTTTGCGTTTTTTTGTTGTTGTTGTAGGAGTTATTTGTAATTGATATTTATTTGCTGTTATTGTTAAAACATTTGTTGCTATGTTTAAAATATTTCTTTCCATACGTGGCCAGGTTGTTTATTGTTGTTAAAATTGAATGGTTTTTTTATTGTTAGAGCAAAATTGTTGTTGTTGAGTGTGGAGTTGTTGAAAATGTTGTTGTAGTTGAAGTTATTGCTGTTGTTGTGGGTATTTGAGCGATTGTGATAAAGGAAGGGGTGGTGGTATTTGAAAGATTTCATTTTTATAATTTTTATTTTTTTTATAATTAATTTTTATTTTTTTTATTTTTTATTTTTTTTTATTTTTAATATTTATTTTTATAATTTTATTTCAAATGTGGGTTGTTGTATTTAACTAAGAGATTCTATTTGATTTCACTTGATCAGTATTTGATTTACTGGAAATATTGCTTATTTTACTTGAAAGGGTTGTTGTATTTGAAAGATTTCATTGTTGTATTTCAAATATGGGTTTTCGTATTTGACTTAAAGGTTCTTGTACTGGAAATATTGGTTGTTGTACTTGAAAGAGTTGTTGTAATTGAAAGATTTTCTTGTGTTATTTCAAATATGGGTTTTTGTATTTGACTTAAACGTTTTTGTACAGGAAATATTGGTTGTTGTACTTGAAAGGGTTGTTGTATTTGAAAGATTACATTGTTGTATTTCAAATATGGGTTGTTGTATTTGACTCAAAGGTTCTTGTACAAAAAATATTGGTTGTTGTACTTGAAAGGGTTATTGTATTTGAAAGATTTCATTGTATTTCAAATATGGGTTTTCGTATTTGACTTCAACGTTTTTGTACAGGAAATATTGGTTGTTTAAGTCAAAATAATGACTGTTGTGCCAAAAATACTGCTTGTTGTATTTGAGTTACTGGTTGTTCTAATTGAAGTTTAGTTATTGTACTGGAAATATTGTTTTATACTAAATACTAAATATTGGTTTCTTTCCTTCCTTCTTTCCTTCCTTCCTTTCTTACGTGTTAAGTTATTAACTTCCAACGCAATACTTATTACCTAAAATCACAAAGTTTCTCACTAAATAAAATATCGCTGCACAACTTCCTCTAAAATCTGCCACATAACTCATCAAAAATATTCTATTTTTAGATATTTCTCATAAAAGTATAATAAAAACTCGCATTTATGGGTCAACAAAAATTGTTAATTATAACTTGTCGCCGCACCGGCTTCAGTTGAGACGCATTTCGAGCACAATGCAAACACTTAGCGGCGCTCAAATCGGCCAGTAAAATGCCTTTGCTGTTGCTTTTATTGGCATTGTTTTTGTTGGGCTTGTTGCTTGTGCTGTTCGTTGTCATTTTTATGATGTCGCATATCAATGTCGCACTTGGTCGCTGGTCGCTTGCTGGCCGAGCATAGCCAACACAACTGCGATATTCATCATATGTGGCAATAATTGCAATTTATGTCCGCCGAAACAAGTTTGCCGTTTGTTATTGCTAATTTATTATCACATTTCGGATGTGTGTTCTCGACAAGTGGGAATTTGTATTTTTAGTTTGAGTTTTAATTATCAAAGTTGAGCTGCAAATCAAATTAATACAAATTCAATTTGTATTCACATTAACGTCGCTGTGCTATAAAATTCTATTTTAGTAGGTGAAAAAATTAAATGCTTAGTTGTTAGATAGACAGAATTGGCTTTGAACGACAACAACAACAAAAAACAACAACTGATATATAAATAAGAGACTTAATGACGGATTTGCTGCAGCTACAATATTTTTTGTCTAACATTGTAAACTTTTTGTGCAGCAATGAAATATAAGTTCTTCTTCTTGGCAAAGATCACAACTTATTTGATAGGTTTTTGAAGTTCATGTGGACTTTTCTCTTTTATAAAATTTATGTTTGCCTTTTTAAATGGTTAGTGAGTCATTGGATCATTGTGTAGAGAGATGTGAATTTGTATTCCAAATTCAATAAAATCACATAAAGATTTGCATCGGCAATTACTTGTTGCTCTTGGAGCTCTAAGAACTCAATAATTACCAATGAAAAATTCTCCAAGGTGCTATAAGTTTCAATCATAAATCCAAATAAATAAAATTGGAAGCACACTGCATCTCAGACGGTCTGTCAAGGGTCCCCATTGAATACTTTCTGGAATCCCTGTAACGGTTCAGTTCCCTTTTCCAAAGACTTTCTCTCTTTTATTGGACGCGCATTGCTTCTAAAACGATCTGTCAAAGGTGCCCAATGAAATACTTTCTGAAATATGAATAGTTCAGTTCCTTTTTCCAAAGACAACTCTCTTTTATTGGAGCACATTGCTTCTAAAACGGTCAGTCAAAGGTACCCAATAAAATACTTTCTGAGATCTGAATAGTTCAGTTCCCTTTACCAAAGACTTTTTTTCTTTTATTGGACACTTATTCTAAGACGATCTGTCAAAAGTGCCCAATGAAATACATTCTGGAATCCCAATAAAGAAAGTCCAAAGACTTCTCTCCTTTATTGGACGCGCATTGCTTCTAAAACGATCAGTCAAAGGTCCCCAATGAAATACTTTCTGAGGTCTGAATAGTTCAGTTCCCTTTTCCAAAGACTTTCTCTATTTTATTGGACGCGCATTGCTTTTACAACGATCGGTCAAAGGTCTCCAATGAAATACTTTCTAAGGTCTGAATAGTTCAGTTTCCTTTTCCAAAGACTTTCTTTATTTTATTGGAGCATATTGCTTCTAAAACGATCCGTCGAAGATCCCCAATGAAATTCTTTATCAGATCTGAATAATTGTACAGTCCCATTTCCAAAACTTTTTCTTTAGTTTATTTTTACAATTTTTCCAAATTCACTTAAATTTTTATAATTTTGTTCTTCTTCTTTATGTTCACATTCTTTCTCTTCTCCTTATTCTTTGTAATGCATTTCTTCTTTCTTTACTTTTTACAGTTCCCTCTTCTTCAATTAGCTTTTCTTATCTTAGCTAATCTTTTCCATTTTTTTTCTTTCAACTTCGGCTACTTCCGCAAGAGGTTATCGTTGTTGTTGTTGTTGTAATATCAGCTAACCGTTAGCGGCAATGTTGCAATGTGTCCAATTCCATTGCCACTTGGCAACCGGCCCGAAGCTAAAAATAAACGACTGCAAAGCATACAAAATGAAAACGTCGACCAAAACAGGCCGTAAACAAGCAACAAACGTGGCTTAAATGGAAAAATAACAACGAAACGAAGCAAACACCATCAACAACAAAAACAACAACTCAATTCTAAGGTTATGCAATTTTATTACATTGCAACAACAATACCAACAACAACAATTCAACGAACGTGCACATAAAACGTACTAAAATCCATTTTCTCGTCGCACCAACAACAACAACAGCAAACGTAGAAGAAGAAGAAGAAGCAAACGCATCAAGTCGAAAGCCGGTTTTGGTGCTTCTCTGCTTTGCGGTTGTTTTCTTTACTTGAGGCGCAGAGTTAACACACACACACACATACACACAGCAGCAACAACAAAACCAACAAAGAGGCCTCTGCACATTTTACCGTTAGCATAATGGTCAAATCACCGTTTAGAAGCCAACATGGCCAAAACCGAACGCGCGGTTGGCAAAGCGCGCCAAACTCACGGCACGACTAACTCAATTGTGAGCTCGCCATAACAACAACAAGAACAACAACAACAGCAACAGTAATAACAGGTAGTACAGCAGCAGCAAGATGCGCACAAACTTGTTGGCAACAAAAGCGCAAAGCGGCTAAAAGATGAAGCGGCTGAACAAAAAAAAAAACACGCAGCGTGGCAACGATGTGAAGGCGCGATTTGCGCGCTTGTGCCGCTCTTGGCTGCTGCAACTGCTTTGATGGCTGTTCTTTGTTGCTGGCTGGCGGCGGCAGTTGCTAACGTTGTGCACATAAAATCGGAAACGCCAAAGAAGCTGAGCGAGCTGACAGCCGGCGGCTGCATTGCAAACTGTCAGCTTGACTCAGCTTCTCGGTGTTGTTATTGTTGTTGTTGTTTTTTGTAGTGCCATCAACTAAGCAAGTAAGCAACCCATCCATCATGGCGTTTATAACGCTTCGTACGCAACAGGCCACAGCCGAACCGCTAAGCTGTCATTAGCCAAGAAAAAACGAATAGCAAACGCGGAGCCAACACCTGAAAGTGTGGCAACGGACACACTGCTGCCAACGAAAACGGCCATGTCGACGGCAGGAGTGGCGCACACAAGTCGTGCAGGAGGTGAAAATTCAAAATTGACTTTGATTATAACGCGCTGGCATTTCGGCCTCGCGGTTCTTTCACTTCCCGCTGCACTTTTTTTTTGTTGACCACACTTTGAGTCTCACTGTTAGCTGCTGGAGAGGTTGCGGTAAAATTTTCGTGTTCGTTCGTTTTGTTGTATTACTGCGAATAATTATAGTATTTAGAAAATTTTTCGAGACGTGGTCAGTTGTTGTGGTTTCACAAGAACTCATTTTGACTGGAATTTCTTTGAACGTGGCACATAAACCCTTAGAACGAACATGCCGATTGCATTTTTCGAGTTGGACAAGTAGGGAAATGCTCTCGAGATCGGAAGGAGTCGACTTGAAAGATCGAGAGAGTAAAGCTAATGGTAAAGGCTCACATGAAACGGTGGTTTGGATTCGACCAAGAAACGTTCGTGCTTCTAGATGACCCATTAAAGTTCCAGACAACTCATTGTGATTTAACTTTTGCCGCCATATAAAATATTCAAGAATTCAACTCATGCTGCGTTTAGTAGTTTTATCAGAACCCTTGTCTCAAAATAGAATGGAAAATCGAAAAAAGGTTCAAGAATTCAATTCTTGCTGCGTTTAATAGTTTCATCAGAAAACTTTTCCCAAAACAGCCTGAAGAATCGAATTATGGTTCAGAAGAGTGTATCAAAAATTCAACTCCTACTGCGTTTAGAAGTTTTACTAGAAATTTTGTATCCAAATAGCCTGAAGAATCGGACAATGGTTCAGAAAAATGGCTCAACAATTCAACGTCTGTTGCGTTTAGTAGTTTTACTATAAATCTTGTCTCAAAATAGCCTGAAGAATGGGCCAATGGTTCAGAAGAATTGTTCAAGAATTCAACTCTTGCTGCGTTTAGTAGTTTTATCAGAAACCTTGCCTCAAAATAGCCTGAAGAATCGGACAATGGTTCAGAAGAATGGTTCAAGAATTCAACGTCTGCTGCGTTTAGTAGTTTTGTCACAAACCTTGTCTCAAAATAGCCTGAAGAATCGGACAATGGTTCAGAAGAATGGTTCAAGAATTCAACGTCTGCTGCGTTTAGTAGTTTTGTCACAAACCTTGTCTCAAAATAGCCTGGAAAATCGAACAGTGGCTCAGAAACATTCAAAAATTCAACTCTTGCTGCATTTAGTAGTCTTGTCACAAACCTTGTCTCAAAATAGCCTGAAGAATCGAACAGTGGCTCAGAAAGATTTATAATTTTTATAATTTAAAATTTACAAATACAATATACAAAGTTTCCATGTAATAAAAATATGTTTTATTTTTAACTTACACTAATAAAAAATTAAATTTGTTATAGCATCAAACGATTTGGCATTCATTGTTACCTGAAAAAAGAGAAAAATTTAATGTTAATAAAAAAAATTAACATCCCTAAGATATATTGGTTTTTAAATAAAGTAAAACATGAGATTTCAAATAGTTCAAACCCTTCACAAAAGTTCACAGAGTCTTTAGAAACCAAGTTAAAATATTAAAATAAATTATGTGTAATGATAGACATTATCAAAAGCATTTTCAAGGTTATCAAAATGCGAAGCATTTAAAATTATTCGGACGTTGCTCCGAATTGGCCATTCAAACTTGCGACCTTGCAACTCTGACTATTCAAAGTAGTTTCAGATTATTTCTCAACATTTGTTGATTCAGATCACTTTACAACAACCACTGAGTACATTTGACTTGAGCTTAACGAATCTAAGATCATTGGTATTAATTTGGCGCCTAAAATGTTTGCTCCGAACCATCAAACAACATATTCAAAGTTAACCATTAAACGTTGTTTTAGAACACCTTTCATTATTCGCTTATTAAGATTATCTTACAAAAACTGCTGAGTACATTTGACTTCAGCTAAACGAATCTAAGCTCATTAGGCATCATTTTATTCGAATCATCCTAAATCTTCCCCGAATGTTTCAACAACGTATGGTCTAAATAATGTAAACGGATCTGCTTCGTATTATCAGTCACCATTTTGTTCAGATCAAATACGTTAAGCCCTCTAAATGAGCCATTGATCATATGGTCTGAAATATTCAGTAGTATCTGCTTCGAATGAGCTCACCGCTCTGGATCATCTGAGATCTTTTCTTAAGAATCTGAATAAAAATTTGACTGTTTAAGAGAGACTAAACTCCGTTTATTAGATAACTTTCTGTACAAACCATCTACATATTTTTTAACAATATATGTTTTGGATCTTTAGTAATTATTTCAAAATCAAATAAAGTCCTATGCATTTACCCCTTTCACATCATGTGGACTGAAATATTCAGTAGAGCTCACTGATGGCTTTTAAAAAATCAAATGAAATCCAGTACTCTACATCATCTAACATTTTTTTCTTAAGAATCTAAATATTAACAGATCAGCAGCATAAAAAATGTACTGTTTAATCGGATCGGGTCTATCCATTAGCACTTGATATGAACCATTGGAACTCATTTGTTTCAATGCTTCATTAAACGTTAATGGGTCTAAGACCATAAATTTCTGATCGTTCAACAGTATTCAACAATATTTAATATTCAACAATATGATTTGATTTATTCAACAACATTCAATACAAACAATATATATCTCGTTCGGACTAGCATTTATAATCAGGACTGTATTACTTAACATTGGCCTTCCTGGCCTATTAAACAATATCTCTTTATTATTTTTGGATAACAGTTTGTATGAACCGTCTGGCAGCAGCTAATATGAGTTATCATAGTTTTAGCATTGAGATCTGCATCAATCCAATTTAGTCAACAATTAAACAACCAACAGTATTTTAAAATGATTTTTGAATCATGTTGGATCAATCAGAAATATACTAAAGTCAAATATTCTAAACAATTTCCTTCTTAAAAAAGACTTCTGTTAAATTAAATGAACACAATCTCAATGAAAGAAATCAATAGCAAAATGCACAAGAACCACCAATATTTGAAGATGATCTTTCAATCATGTTGGATCAATCAAAATTTTCATAATGTTTGTTGTATCAGCAAAATATACTGAAGCCAAATATACAAAACAGTTTCCTTATTAAAAAATACTTCTGTCAGAAGGCATAAGAACCACCAATATTTGACGATGATCTTTCAATCATGTTGGATCAATCAACATTTTCATAATGCTTGATGTATCAGAAAAATATACTGAAGCCAAATATACTTAACAGTTTCCTTATTAAAAAAGACTTCTGTCAGAAGGCACTAGAACCACCAATATTTGAAGATAATCTTTCAATCATGTTGGATCAATCAACATTTTCATAATGCTTGTTGTATCAGCAAAATATACTTAAGTCAAATATACTGTAGCCAAATATACTAAACAGTTTCCTTATTAAAAAAGACTTCTATCAGAAGGCACAAAAACCACCAATATTTGAAGATGATCTTTCAATCATGTTGGATCAATTAAAATTTTCATAATGCTTGCTTTCTCAGCATTGGTCAAATATGCTAAACAATCTTCTTGACAAAAATTACTTTTGTCAAATTGAAAATACCAAATAGCAAGAAAACAAACCTCAAATTAACACAACGACAGTCGAAGAAATTATAAGTCCAAGACATTAACATGTATAAAAAATTGTCTTTAATAAAAATTACCAATAAATGGAGCCTTTAATTATTTCATTTTGTATCCAAATTTCACCCATAATTATTGTAATTTTAATTCCACTATAATATTCAAGCAATTTGTTAAAAAAAAAATCGTATTTATTGAAGGCATAGTTGTGAGACCGTTTGTCGGAATATTTACTCACATTGTCGTTATCGACAAGTGTTCACAACTCATTGTATGGAGGCAATCATTAGCGCGACCATTTAATGTGATTACAATATGACGATAATTTGAAATAATTGCAACAATTACGCACTACAAAAACGCAACCGCCAACTAAACAAATACAAAACGTCTGCTTTGCGCTGGCAACTAAGAAGTCTGAAGTGCCGGCGACCAGCGCACGGTTCAAGTGTTGGAATGCGGCGCGTTGTTATTAGGGGACTTCACACTTTCGAAATAAATAATTGAAGTTGTGTTCTGGACTATGATTAAAAAAATGTTCCACATCTCTTATCATTACTTGGATTATTCAACTGTTGGAAAGGACTACATAGGTGTCCATGTCTTGTTCGACTTGTCGATCCATTAGCAAGTGAACTACGCTATAATAAAGTACTTCGTATGTATATTTTGTACTCCACTTCGGTGTTGTCATCACCCGAACGCGTGAGAGGCGCAGCCACGCTTTACAGGTAAGCAAAACCATAAAAGACGCCAACGAAAACGCAGCAAAACCGAAAACCAAAAGAGAAAATGAAAAAGTAAGACAGCAATTGAATGGCAAACTGAAAAAAGGCCCAACGCAACATAATCCATTGTCATATCAATTGTTGACAACAACAACAACAACAACAGCAATGACAATAACGACAGCACCAACATAAACGACGTTGACGACAAGTTGGAGATATCACCGACGCGAGTAGTCAGTAGTCAGTCAGTCAGCCAACCATTCAACTTGCAATTGAAGTTTAAAAATTATATCTACAATAAAATACAGCAACAGCAACAACAACATTCATACAAAATTCAAGTTGAAAAAATAAAATAAATAAATAAATGCCAACCACAACTCAACAAGGTAAAAGTCAATATTGACTTAACTGTTGGCTGGTTGGTTGGTTGGTTGGTTGGTTGGTTGGTTGAGTATTTGTGGTGACTGCGGTGCTGTGCTTGTTGCTGTTGCTACAATTGTTAAGTTTGCTGTTGGTGTTATTGTTATTGTCATGCATATTTTTATAGTGTATCGCGCTGCATTTTATTGAAAATTACTCATTAGCAACACTTTGTACTTGGGATATGCGTACTTTTGCTTCCATCATTATTGGCTGCTTTTGGTAGACTATTGTTGTTGTTGTTTTGGTTGCACTTGTGGTTGGGCTAGCACCTTGCCCAAGTACAGTAATGCAGGCATTGCAATGCCACATGCATATTCGAAATCCAAAAACAAATAATTAAATGAGGTTATGAGCGATTTTGAAAACAAAGGAAATGAGGTTTACGAGCTCAAGAACCTATTTCCGGAATATCCAAGTTTTAAACCAATGGGAAAAGAGAAACAGATAAGTACATGTGAGTATCACAGAGAGAAGGATATCTGTCTAGATTAGGTTAGATTTTAAACCAATAACGAATAACTGTCTGTGATGGAAAGAGAGAGAGAGAATAAGTACATGTGGGCAGCATAGACAGAAGGTTCTCTATCTACTTAAGTTAGGTTGCTTCCAAGAGAAAAACAGAGAAGTACATTTGAGTATCATAAAGCGAAGGATCTTTGTCTGAGTTAGGTTAGATTTTAAACCAATCATTTATAACCGTCTGGGATGGAGAGACAGAGAGAGAGAGACACTCTCTCTGGGTATTATGATACCCAGAGAGAGTCCTTCTTATGCAGTGTTCGGTAGTGGTTGAACCCAACCTGAGGCTTCGGGTGAATCTAACGATGAGTCTCTACTTAAGTCCTCGTTACTTAGCTAGAATTAGAGTGTAAAAAGAATCGTTTGTGTAAGAAGAGATGCAAGGCACTGAAATGAAGCCGAGAGGGAGAGTCATATGAGTGAAAAAGAAATAGAACTACTTTTATCTTGCAGAGATGGTTTGAACTGCTTTTATATTGTACTAAAGCAAGAATGAGAGTCAAAGTGTAAGAGTTAGGCTAAAAATGAGAATGAGAAAAAAAAACAGAGATAAAGTTTGCTTCAAGACCCGATAGTGCAAAGGTTAATTAGTGAGGAAATATAAAGCTTGAAAGAATTGTTTGATATGAAGGGAAAAGAAAAAACGTAAAGGAGGAAGATTGTGGAAATATAGGCTCTGTGAAAGAAATAAAGCATTGAGAGTTGCAAGATAGGAAGATGCATAAATAGAGAGTTGGGAGATGTGGGAAAAATATAAAAATGGTGAAGCAAAAGATAGAAAAATTTGATATGGTGAGGTGATATTGTGGAAGGTGAGAGTTAGAGAAGTATATACCTAAGTAGTAGTATGTACTTCATAGAGATCCGACTAATTAGTAGTCTAAATATTACAATGGCAGTGGAGTATACAATACAAGCAATTTTCATCCGACATAACAAGGTGAGCAGCTCTAATAAACCACCCGTCCCAGATAAAAACCTTCCTGGCAAGAATACTGCTACAGAAAAGTCAATTTGGGAAATTTTGAGGCCAATAAAATAGTGTGAGGGGAAAAGAAGATGCTACAAATGCATGAGAAGAGAATACAGTGTTGTAAACAGAAGTATTCCTCCGATGCCTGACACGAGTTCAATCTGGGAAAGATGAATCAGAGAGCTTGCAGTATGCCTCATCAGAATCAGTCATCTCCTCTATCTCTCTCCACTATCAACCTGAAGCCGCCTTAACTCATAAGAACGGAAATCGATTCAGTATTTAGCGATTCAGTATTCGGTGAAATTTCCGCCTGCTTAGCAGTTGCCAACTGTATCCACACGATTGTCAGTCATTCGTCATGCGAGTAGCTGTTGGTTTTTTTTCACCACACATATACTTTTTTCTTACAACTGTCAATTGAATTGAGGTCAGTTAAAAATACACAAAAAACCTCATCAACAATAAGAAAAGAACACAAAAAAACTGCAAAAACAACAACAATAATAAAGAGTACAATGAGCAGAAAAAAGATGTGCCTTATTATGACTTCTTATGCTGGTGCAAAAAAAATAAAACTACCGACAGACAGAACAACGAAAACATCAGCATTGTTGGCAATTTGTATGAAAATTATGAATTGTGCCGCTAAATAAACAACAAAATGTTGGCTCAAACACGACGTGTGGGCAAAAAAAAACGAAGCTCATATCAGCGGCGGCTGTTGTTGTTATTGTACCGAGTACAAATATCACACGCGCAAAAAAAATCGGACATTTTTATACATAAAAAACGCCGCAAACGCGCACTTGGCTTACAACAACAACAACAGCAAGATACATTAACATCTCATCATCGCGCACTGCGTCCAGCCAACCAAATTCACACTAATCGTGATCTGTGCGTCAGGCATGACTGACCCGTTCGTTCATATGAACGGCGTACGCGCAGTCGTGCGTTTCACACGAGCGTTTCTAAAAAACCAAAAAGTAAATTTAAAATTAAAAACAAAAAATTTGTTTAATTAAAAAAAATTAAAGATTTGTATTACTCAAAAAAATTATTAAAATTTTCATTGTTTCTAATATATTTCTTTTATTTGTTAATTTTTAAAGATCTTTTCATTAAAACGTTTATGAATTTGCAAACACTTTTGTTCCACTCATTAATTTTTTTGTGTTTTTTTTTATTTATTATTAAATTTGTTTTAATTTTTTATAATTTTTATATATCGTTATTTTTATGTATTATTATTTTTTTTATTTTTCTATTATTGTTTGATCTACTTTTTTATTATTGATCGATTTATTTTTTTTTTTATTATGTTTTTATTTATTACTAATTATTTATTACTAAGTATATTTTTGTTATTGATATTTTTTAATTTTATATTATTTTATTTTTTTAATAATTTTTTTCTTATTTTTCTTACAGTGTACAGTCGTGTCTGGGTATAGTGAACACACTATATAGTGAACACCCAAATTTTGACATGGAGCCTCTAAATCATGAACAAAATTTTGAAAGCAATTTCAAGCAAAAAGCAAACAGTGTATTTTGAGCAAATAAAACGAGTTTTTGAACAAAAATGTTAACCTTGATATAGTGAACAACCTCAATACTGTGAACAGGCCTTGCAATAATTAGTTCACTATATCCAGACACGACTGTATATATTTTTTATTACTTTTGTACTTATAATTTTTTTATTCAGTATTGATAACAATTTGATTTATACACATTTTTTATTTATTATCTTTGAATTTATTTTTGTGTCTTTTTTTTAATTTGTATTTGTTTTATTTTTTATTTGTTTTTTTATACATTTATTTTACATTTTATTATTTTATATTGTTTTACTTTACTTATTATTGTAATTCTTTATTAATATGATATTATTTATTGTTTAATTAGTATTTATTTTTATTTTTCTATTTATTATTATTGTTCAAATTTGTGTTTATTTTTTTATAAATTCTTCATTTATTATTTTGTAGTGTATTGTTTTGTATTTATTATTTTTTTTTGTATTAATTTTTTTTGTATTTTTTGTATTTGATGTAATTTTTATTTTTATTATTTTTAATTTTTTTTTAAGTTTTTTGAAACAATCTTTTTGATATTTTTTTATTTTTTTATGTATTTTTTTTATTTTTCTTTTACGTTTAGGCTTAGTTTTTTATTTTTCTATAATATTTATAATTTTTTTAAGTAATTTTTTTAATTTATAATTCTTTCATTAATTATTTTTTAAGTTTTTGTATTCTATTTATTATTTGTAAGTTTTTTTATTTTTTAATTTTTGATTCAAAATAATTTATAATGAATGTGTAAACACTTTTTCCTTACTTGCCACTTTATTCCTATATTTTTATTATTTTTCTCTATACATTATTTTTTATGAATTATTTTTGTTTTTATTATTATTTATTATTTTTAATTACTATTGCTTATTATTTTTTATTTATTATTAATTTATTTTAATTATTATACTTATTAGATATTTTTTATATTTATTTTTATGTTTTTTTCAAGATAAATGTTTTTATGAATTAAAAAAACTATTTCTTTTACTGTAGTTTTTATTTACTGTTCATAAATATTTTCGATGGCCAATTAAAAAAGATCGTTTATAAAATTGCACCACTGACGAGGTGCTGATGTTGTTGTATCTGTATTTTGCCAAAATAGAGTACCTACGCACTTTTTTCTAGCTGCACACAATTAATGTACATTTTGGAATTTTTATTTTTTTTATTTCACGCGTACGCGTTCTGTTTGTCAACGAGCTATGTGGGACGTTCATTCGCTTTTTTATTTTTGTTGATTTAGATTTTTTATATTTTTGCGCCATTTCTATTTTACTTATTTCAAAGTTTTTGGCGTGTTTCATGCGCTGTTCAATGCTTTTTATGAATCATTTGATCGTTAACAGCAAAATGTTGTTGCTTCTATTTGAGAATTTTTATTTGTTTTGCAGTGCGCACAAAAATGTGACAAGGTGTCACATACAATGCCTAAAACAGTGAAAACGATTTGAGTTGATGTCTAAAATTATGGGGTCTAAATTTTTAGGCGGTAGTGGAAGTTTTAGGAGTTTTTTTCAAGCTTATTGGATATAGAAAATGTTTGAGACTAAAGTAAATGAAAAGGTTAAGAGTTGTAAATATGAACAAACTTAGGGAAAATATTGAGGCAAGTTTATTATTTCGCTACATAGGCGAGTGCAAAATCATTGAAAATATTTTCCAAACTTTTTCATCTCCTACAACTTGCATTTCAATTCAATTTCTGTAAGTTTGTTTCCCCATTTTCTTGCCCACACCATACACCGCACTAATCCATCTCTGACCATATCACATAACTAAATCTTTTTCAGCGTCTCATGCCACGTTACTCACTCCCTGGTCCAGCAACAACATCAATAGCAGCGCTTATCCCGTTATCACTATCCCCAAATGCAGCAACACACACACACACACACATTGACATGACCATATCTGTGCCATTACAAATATTGTAGCCAAATCTTAGCAACACGCCCACTCAACAACAAACTGCAAACAAAAAGACCGAAAAATACGCACACAAAATATCGCCAACAAACTGACAACTATACAAAAGTGCCAACAACATTTTGCCTCAATCCATTACAACAAAGCTTTCCACTGTCTGTCTTTTGGGTTGTCTTTCCGCTTTCATGTCTTTTGTGACTTTTCCGCTGCAAAGCTGAAAGCAATGCGCGATGCGGCGGCGAGGCGGGCGACTGTGTTGTATCGGTGCGTTGTCATCAGACTTTGGCGATAAGCAGCGCAGCACAATGCGAGTGTTGTTTTTAATGGTTTCAAATGCTTTTTACGATTTCGATTGTTGTCAATTTAACGCTGTCGAAGCGAGACGCAAAGCGTGAATGTGCAGCAAAGCAGCGTAAAAAAGTAAAAGAAAGCCAAGAAGCAGGCAAAGACTTTAAGAGCAAAGCAGTAAGAAGACTGCCGCATTTGTTGCTTGGGGTAGGAATGCATAGAAACAGCAACTAAATCTTTGAGGATTTATGGATTTTCAGAAAAAATTGCGCCAAGTATGCTTCATGAAGATCTACGACTGGTTTATGGGATAAGTGATGTTTAAAATAGTTCATATGGGGAAAAGGAAGTGAAGCCAGCAGATCTATGAAATAGACAAGCAATATAGTACTTGTCATACATTAGGTTATTGATTCGAGTAGATCATGGGTCCACAGTTCACAGATCATGGATCAGTTACAGTTTGAATTAAAAACAATAGATTCGATTTGAAAGGACGTGTACAGAAAAGTCCCTACCACTACTTGGTGGTGTTATTTCCTATTGTGAGTGCCCTCTGCGAATGCCAGGAGGGGCACATCCCTCTAAACGAGCTTTCTGTCAGTAGTCAAGACACTGTCTCCATCAAATCATTCCTTCTCGCAGAGGAACTTATCTCATTTATTTCTGGTAGGTCTGCTAGGAAGCTTGTGTCGACTGTCACTCTAAAAATTTACATAGAAAGTTATCTCAGTTATCTCTGTTATATCTCTCTCTCTCTTTTTTCTTTTCTCTTTTCTTTTTTCTCTCTCTCATCTCTGTTAGGGCTGCTAGGAAGCTTGAGTCGATTGTCACTTTAGAAATTCACATAGAAAGTTATCTCTGTTGTCTCTGTTAGATCTACGAGAAAGTATGAGTCGCCTGAAACTCTTTTTTCTTCTCTCTTTTATCTCTGTTAGAGCGGCTAGGAAGCTTTAGTCAACTGTCACTTTTGAAATGGACACAGAAAGTTATTTCTGTTAGATCTACGAGGAAATTTGAGTCGATTTAAACTCTCTTTTTTCTCTCTATTATCACTGTTAGGTCTGCTAGGAAGCTTAGATTGACTGTAACTCTAGACTTCAACCTAGAAAGTTACCTCTGTTATCTCTGTCAGATCTACGAGGAAGTTTGAGTCGATTGAAACTCTCTTTTTTTGTCTCTCTCATCTCTGCTAGGGCTGCTAGGAAGCTTGAATCAACTGTCACTTCGAAAATTTACATAGAAAGTTATCTCTGTTAGATCTGCAAGGAAGTATGAGTCGATTGAAACTTTTTTTTCTTCTCTTTCTAATCTCTGTTAGGGCTGCTAGGAAACTTTAGTCGACTGTCACTTTAGAAATGTACACAGAAAGTTATCTCAGTTATCTCTGTTTTTGAACAAAAATGTTAACCTTGATATAGTGAACAACCTCAATACTGTGAACAGGCCTTGCAATAATTAGTTCACTATATCCAGACACGACTGTATATATTTTTTATTACTTTTGTACTTATAATTTTTTTATTCAGTATTGATAACAATTTGATTTATACACATTTTTTATTTATTATCTTTGAATTTATTTTTGTGTCTTTTTTTTAATTTGTATTTGTTTTATTTTTTATTTGTTTTTTTATACATTTATTTTACATTTTATTATTTTATATTGTTTTACTTTACTTATTATTGTAATTCTTTATTAATATGATATTATTTATTGTTTAATTAGTATTTATTTTTATTTTTCTATTTATTATTATTGTTCAAATTTGTGTTTATTTTTTTATAAATTCTTCATTTATTATTTTGTAGTGTATTGTTTTGTATTTATTATTTTTTTTTGTATTAATTTTTTTTGTATTTTTTGTATTTGATGTAATTTTTATTTTTATTATTTTTAATTTTTTTTTAAGTTTTTTGAAACAATCTTTTTGATATTTTTTTATTTTTTTATGTATTTTTTTTATTTTTCTTTTACGTTTAGGCTTAGTTTTTTATTTTTCTATAATATTTATAATTTTTTTAAGTAATTTTTTTAATTTATAATTCTTTCATTAATTATTTTTTAAGTTTTTGTATTCTATTTATTATTTGTAAGTTTTTTTATTTTTTAATTTTTGATTCAAAATAATTTATAATGAATGTGTAAACACTTTTTCCTTACTTGCCACTTTATTCCTATATTTTTATTATTTTTCTCTATACATTATTTTTTATGAATTATTTTTGTTTTTATTATTATTTATTATTTTTAATTACTATTGCTTATTATTTTTTATTTATTATTAATTTATTTTAATTATTATACTTATTAGATATTTTTTATATTTATTTTTATGTTTTTTTCAAGATAAATGTTTTTATGAATTAAAAAAACTATTTCTTTTACTGTAGTTTTTATTTACTGTTCATAAATATTTTCGATGGCCAATTAAAAAAGATCGTTTATAAAATTGCACCACTGACGAGGTGCTGATGTTGTTGTATCTGTATTTTGCCAAAATAGAGTACCTACGCACTTTTTTCTAGCTCTTTTTCTCTCTATTATCACTGTTAGGTCTGCTAGGAAGCTTAGATTGACTGTAACTCTAGACTTCAACCTAGAAAGTTACCTCTGTTATCTCTGTCAGATCTACGAGGAAGTTTGAGTCGATTGAAACTCTCTTTTTTTGTCTCTCTCATCTCTGCTAGGGCTGCTAGGAAGCTTGAATCAACTGTCACTTCGAAAATTTACATAGAAAGTTATCTCTGTTAGATCTGCAAGGAAGTATGAGTCGATTGAAACTTTTTTTTCTTCTCTTTCTAATCTCTGTTAGGGCTGCTAGGAAACTTTAGTCGACTGTCACTTTAGAAATGTACACAGAAAGTTATCTCAGTTATCTCTGTTAGATCTACGAGGAAATTTGCGTCGATTGAAACTATCTTCTCTGTTAGGGCTGCTAGGAAACTTGACTTTAGAAATTCCCATAGAAAGTTATCTCTGTTAGATACCTATGCATCAAAATTTGAGGAATTTTGAGTCGATTGAAACTCTGTTTTTTCTCTCTATTATCACTGTTAGGTCTGCTAGGAAGCTTAGATTGACTGTAACTCTAGACTTCGACATAGAAAGTTACCTCTGTTATCTCTGTTAGACCTCCTAGGAAACTTGAGTCGACTGTCACTTTAAAAATTCACATAGAAAGTTACCTCTGTTATCTCTGATAGGTCTATAAGGAAGCTTGTGTCGACTGTAGCCTTAGAAATCGTCACAGAAAGTTTTTAATGGATTTTGAGTTTTTTGACATTTTCTTCATCATGACAACAAAGTACAAGTTTATATGTATTATTGTTGGATCGTGGGTGCAGATATAGCTTTCTTAAGCTCTCATACTGCAGATTCTGCGAAACCAAGAAGGATTTTTATTATTTTTTTCTATCTTAAAATGGTCATAATGTCTTTAAAGCTTCACATCAACATAGAGAGTTGTCTCTGTTATGTCTGTGAGGAAGCTTTAGTCGACTGTAGCCTTGAAAATCGATATAGAAAGTTTTTAATTAATTCTACATCTTCTCCATCATTCCAACTTCTACAGAGTATAAGTAGATATGTCTCATTTTTGGATCGTTAGAGAAGAGATAGCTTCTATAAGCTTTCATACTGAAGATTTTTGAAGCCTAAGAAGATTTTTTTTCTTTTTTCTATCTTAAAAAGTCCACTATGACCTTAAGGCTTTACATTGACATAGAAAGTTATCGCTGTTATCTCTGTTAGGTCTGTGAGGATGCTTGAGTTATTGCATTATTGGTGAATAGATCTCATACTCTCTCTCTTCAAACCCAAGAAAGATTTGTGTCGTCTTTTTATCTTAAAATGGCCATAATGACCTTAAGACTTTGTAGTCACTCTGGTAACTCCATAAGTCTTTGGTTAACCCTTTCGCTATTTTGTTGCCATATGGCAACATGCTACTTTGTGGACGTCTGAACCCTCAGTGGTTTCAAGAATACATTTTTTATCGGTCTTTAGAATAGTTAGAAGTTTTAGGATAAATACGAAATTAATAAACTGAATATTTAAGTTTAAACAAGAGAAGTATACACGTTTTTTTAATGGTATATCTTGACATAGTAAAGGAAGAAGAAGCAGACAAATTAGATAACTTTTTAATTTTACGTTTTCTTTCAATTTAGATACCTTTTTTTTTAATTTTGGCTGAAGTATATGAAGAAATATTCAAATTTGCATTATGCGTAAAAAGTTGTATATTTAACTAGTTATTACAGCAACAACGATGTGGTTGCTCTTATAGAAAAACACTCTAAAATACAGGGTCCGAGTATGAAAATTAAAAAATGTCTTATGGAATATTGCTAATATAACCACATAGAAGCCTAAAACGTAAAATTTAAAATTTTAACTTTCCCCAGTAAAAACCTGTAGCGAAAGGGTTAATGCTATTCATACAATGATAAATGTTCTTAAGTAGAGCACGAGGAGTATTGAAAAAAAGAAAGAAATAACCTTTTTGTTAAATAAGTACAACTTTTGCAGTTTACATTTTTAATGCAGTTTTCAATAATTAAAACATTTGATCCAATGTTTTTACATTGAATTTTGTACATTTAAATTTTTTTAATTTTAATGCAGCTTCCAATAATTAAAACATTTGATCCAATCTTTTTACATTCAATTTTGTATTTAAAAAAAAGAGTGACTCAAAAATCTAAACAAATTATAAAATTAGTATTTATATTTTCAATTCATTTCCGCACATTCTTCGAAAAACTTGCTCAACTTTGTCTAAACCAACATTGTGAAAGCCTATAGTATTGAATAATGCAGCGTGTTACACCCACAACTGTCAAATAAGACGACAATTTAATTAAAATATTGACGTGCCGCTGTGTCATTAGTGCAAAGTCCGCACATGCATCAACGTCACGCGGCTTAATCCGATGCGTTCTTTCAAATAAACATAAACAGCAACAAAAACACAACCAAACAGCGAAAAAAAAACAGCAGTAACAAATTAGCATTTCGTACATTGACTTCGTGGCACGAAAATTGTAGAATGCAAAAAAGCCACAGAGCGGCGCATGAAAGTGACGCAAAGGCGACACGCCAAGGATGCGGCTGCCAGAAGCGACGAGTAGGAAGCACCAAAACGGACACGTGAAAGCATTTCCTTGATTTCAATACAACAGTAAATATATGTACATATATATATATTTTTTTGGGGGTGTCAGTCAGCGGGCTGAATGAGAAAGGTGTCTATTTTCGTTGTTGCTCTTAGAAAGGCGCAAAAAATTGGCAACGCTGAAGACACAAATCGCAGCATTACGCTGAAATGAAGTTGGTTTTTTTTTTATTTGCACACATATAGTGGAAAATAAATAAAACGTCATTTGCTGCTCAGTTTGATTAATTGCGAAATTTGACACAAACGACTCGTTGACGCGCGCAAATGTGGTGGAAGTGAAAAAGCACACAGCGCAGTCCAAAAGCGAGGCGAGGCGTTAAATAAAGGGGCGCGAAAAATGCCAAGTTGTGGTGTGAAAAGAGAACAGAATGAGATGTGAGGTAGATGTGTAGAGGAAATAGGCGTATAAAGGTAGAGAAAGAGGAAAAGGGGAGGAAGGAAGAGTCAAGGAAGCGCCGCAACCGCAGCTGAAAAGGGAAAATGGCAACCAGCAACGATGGGCTGACAAGGCTGACAAGTAGTCGTCGTCGTCGTTGTCGTTGTCGATGTCGTTGTCGTCGCGCCAGTCAACAGTGGCACCACCGGCTTTCGTAGGCAACACTGACAGTCATTGGCGTGCGGAAAGAAGCTGTAGAAGTCACACTGCCACTGGCAGCATCCGCAGTGATTAATGATGTGATTGATGTTTGTATGGTTGTAGTATTTAAATTACAACAACGCGTTGTTGTAGTTGTTATTGTTGTTTTAGAAAATATTTTATTAGGGGCTGATAGTTGGCAAGCATTGTACATGAAATTTAATAGTTATGCGCTCTCAGTATTCATAGCCAATCTTCATGTGCTGTCGCATCACATACGATTACCGATTCGTCAGCCGTCGGCCAACATGGCATGGTCGAGGCAGGCCGATGGGGTCGTTGGGGGGTCCAATGTGTCACAGGGCTTTTGTATCGCTTGGAATTAATGATGGTCGTATGTGGTATTGTCTGTTGGCATATTTAATGGTGTGTGGCGTGACAGCGAGTAAAGTTTATGCCCGCAATTCAGCTGGATTCTTCTAGAAATTAGTGCTGATGTCGTTAGTTGTTATGACTTTGCACCTGTTATCCTTAATAGATTGTAGTGTGTTGATTTGAGTGGCACGGATTTCAACTGTACATTGGATTTGTCTTATTAGGGGACTTTATGATTTGAATTAATCAAAACTTCTCATTTTCTGAGATTTCATTTTCGGTGAGAAAAACCATGAGGCAAAATGTTGGAGGGGCAAAGTGGCGGACAGATGTTGATTCTAGTGAAATGTTGATTTGTCTAGTGGATAGTTTGGTTGAACATACTTACACCCAGTGGCGCACACAGGGCGAATCAGGTGGTTTTGGGCTTCAAACCCCTCAAATACAAAAATTGCTGGTGTAAAATATGGTTTCAAAAGGAATTGAGCTCAAAAGTTTTACGTAAAACCCCCAAAATGGAATCCTATGTACGCCACTGCTTACACCACATCGCTAAAGTACACAGGCTTTCATTTTAGGGGATTTCGAACACAATTTTCAAGTACAATACCACTGGAAACCATATTTATCCACACAAAATGTTTGTAAAAAACAGTTAATTGGGGATTTGAACCATCAAAACCCCCCACAGTGTTGCGAGCAGTGACAAAAATGCCAAAATGCAATGTTATAACCACAAAAATCTGAGTATGAGGTTTTGTTGGAAATATTTCAATTAAGAGAAATCCAAAGTTTTATGAAAAACTATTGGATAACATAGAAGTTGTGAGCTCTTGAAGTACGTTCTTCCAGCGTTAAAAAAAAATTATATACAAACAGCAAATTTTTGCTTTGACTTTGAGGTTGAATATTTCAATATAAATTATGAGCAGGTCCCTAAAAGTTACTATTGTCGTAAGTTTCATATAATTTAGGTCTGCTAAGACCAAAATTTTGCTGATTACTTTCACCTCTGAGCAGTACCGTTATGATGAAAATGTAATAATGAAAACGAGTGAATAAAAAGTGAGTTCAAACTTTAAAAGTGATTTAAAAAAAACACTAAATATCACTTTTGACATTTTTTGATATTTTGTTTCGGTAAGTATGTACATTATGCTGTACAATTTTCAGCTGCGCATATTTGCGCGAATGCAAGTTATTAGCATTTTTCGGTGAAGACTTGAGTTCAAATTCGCGATATTTTCACCGTTTCGTTAAATGCCAATGCAATCTGTCAAATAATGCTCTGCTGCTGATGGAAAAATTTGTTGAAGATAACTTCGGAAAATCAATTACGATTACTATTGTATTCGAAATAGAGGGGTTAATGGAGTTTCGACAGTACACTTTGATTTTTTTTCGTACAGACCCAAAAGTTGACAACCTAACTACTTCACTTGTATGGGAGGCGCCCTCTGGTGGTGAATTTTTGAACTTTAATTAATTTTGTATTTTTTGCACACTGGAATGTTGACGATTGATGAAGAAATCGTTCAAATCGGTGCAGTAGTTTTCCAGATACGATGTTTTCTCGCTTACTTTACTACATTTACAAGTGTAGAGCCAGTTCCATTGAAAATGACTAGTTTTGTATGGCAGCCACCTTAAGAGTTGGATATAGCGGTTAGGTGTGTATAGAAAAAATTTTTAGAAGAAAAAATAAATGGGGGTCAGCCTTACATCTGATACATCTGGGGGCAACCTGGAAACAGTGGGAGCTCAATTTATAAAAACGATGATTTTGTGTGGGAGCCTCATTAAGGATTGGAGACAGGGGGTAGGTATGTTAGAAAGAAATATTCAGGAGCAAAAATTAGTGGGGTCAGTCTAAGATTTTAACCCTCTAAGAGCAACTTCTGAGCAGCTGTGGAGCAATATATCGATTTATTTTCAATCACTTTTAAAAAAAGGACATTTTATCTACATACACATTTATAAATAAATTTATATTAAAATACAAATATTTTGAATGTAGCTTTTATGAACTAAGATAATTTGCATTGTTAATATGAAGTTTTTTGAAATCCGTTTGTATGGGAGGTGGTCGAAGTTTTGGTCCGATTTCAGTGAAATTTTGCACAGTAGGTTCTTTACTCATTCAATAACTGTATACCAAATTTCATTTATGTACGACCACTCCTTCTATTTTTGTCACTCCGCTATATGAACTCGCAACACTGTGCCCCCCACTGTGCTTAAGAGAAATTCGATAAAAAATTAACAAATTTTCTGCAATTTAAAACTCGAAAGAATAAAATGAGGCCAAAGTTTCTATATATTATATTTATATTCCATTTTTTTTAATTTTTTATTTTGTTTATTATTTTTTTATTATTTTTTTTTATTATGTTTTATTATTTTTTTACCAAACCTTGTTTTCCCCCATTTCTCTTAAAAAGTTAACTTTAAAATAACCATAGTACATAATAAAATCAGATACATAATAAAAACATGAATATTTAACTATCAACATTAAGAAAATCAACATCAAAAAGTAATGAGTTGCGATTTATGCAAGTTTTTCAGTTCAACATGTCAACAAGTCTTGTCGGAAACTAAAGTGTTAATTAGAAATATTAAAATTCAAATTTTCTCATCAAATTCAATGCATAAAATTAGAGCTTTTGTGCACGTTTCATGCTGAAATGAAAACTACCTGGAGACTTACATATTTGACACAAAATAAAACGAGAATATATTTTTATAAATATTTTCATATGCAAACCCCAAAACTTTACCGTTATAACACATGCAACACATAAACATAAAAAAAAACATATATGAACTGCAAGAAAGCCCTTCGCTGCTGTTTTTAATGAAAAATTTAAGCAGATGTGCCGCAACAACAGCAAAGCGCAAAAGTCAAGCAACATTAACAGCGTACAGTGGAAAAAAACAGTTAATTGCAGCAACACGCCGCATTAAAAATGCAGCGCACGTACCAACGCGCGTTTTTTATTTTATTTTTTTACAAAAAGTGTTTGTTGTTGTTGTTGTTTTTGTGCGCTTTTTCGGCGACTTTTTTGTATTTTATAACGTTTGTGAATGTTTTGTTATTGTGTTTTTTGTTTTTGGAGAAGATTTGCTGGGCTCATATGTGCCACTGCCACTGTCAGCTTGCACAACAATGGCAGCAACAACGACCGGCAATATGGCCGCATTAACCGACAATGAACGGTTCCCAAAAGCCTGCGGAATGGTTGGAGAAGAAGCAGCAAAGTGGGACAATGTGAATGGTGAATATGGCGAACATAAGGGGGCAGCGCAGCAAGAACACAAATTATATTCAAAACATGTTCTACAACCGCAGCAGCAGCAACAACAACAACAACAACAAAATCAGCATAAAGACTACACAAAATGCATACAACGAGACAACCTCAGTAATCCGGTTGCCAGCCCACCAAGCAACCCAGAGTGTTGTACCCCACCGCTCTGAGAGTGCTACAACTACAGCTGCTGCTTCTTCTTCTTGTTGCCGCTGCCGTTTGTTCTTCATCTTCTTCTTCTTGTACGTTTTCCTGCTATTGCCGCGTTGTACTTGTAGAATGAAACATGTCTTTATGTATGCACAACAAGCAGGCGAATAATTCCCACTTTGCCATATGAGTGCAATAACAACATCAACAACAACAAGAACAACAACAACAACCACAGCAACGACAAATTCCTGCGCATTGCAATGCACATACGAAAAGTGCCAAAAGCACCGAACAAAAGCACAAAAAAAGGTATTCGAAAAAAAAGCGGCAGCACTGCTCTCCGCCCAATATTAACTGTACGCTGCACAGTGGGCTGCACAAACACACACAGAGAGCATGTCAGTGTGTGTGTGTTTGTGTATTTATGCTGTTACGTCATTTAATATGCAATTGGCGTTTCGTTTTCGTGCCTTTTTGTATGTTTTATTTCATTTATTTTATTTTTGGTTTTTGAATTTTTCAACGTTCGCAACGTCGTAAGTCGTTAATACGTTCTTGCAAGAAATTTATGAGTATGCAGAAAAGGGGGAGGAGCAAAAGGGCGTAGTTGCAGCTAAGAAGCGATTCAGTGGTAGTGGCGAAATGGGTAGTGAGTGGAATTTGTTTCTTGTTCTAGTGGGAATTATTGATTTTTTTGAAAAGATGAAAAGTGTATGTGGAAAAAGTAGTAGAAAAAGCTGTTAGCTTTTTGTTTAATTAAACAAAATTTTTATAAATTTCTAAAAAGCAGCAATAAGAGTAGAGAAACTATTATAAGAACCTTACAAACTATAATAAGCATAATATAATATAATATAAAATAATATAATAATAAGCATATAATAAAAGAAGGGGGCGTGAGGCTAAGATTAGGTTTAAGAGTAAACGAGGAAGAGTCTTAACAGTGTCAGGAATAGAAGCAACAATTAGTATAAGATTTGAGTTAACTCTCTAAATGGCAGTGAGGATAAAAATCAGGAGTAAACCATCAGTAAGATTGCCAGCTTCATTAGAAATATTTACAATTTATTTAACAGTCACCATAGCTCAATAATGCGACCAAGGCAGAGGTTCCGGCAATCAACCGTGAGGTGTAAGAAAATGGTTCAAAAACAGGTGCCTACAGTTTTCTGTAAATTTGTTCTGGTGCGTTGAAAGCTTTTCGACTCATATAGGTTAGCTGTTTCCTACTAAAACAAAGCAGCCACCGACAGAATATTTGTTTTTTGATAAACTCTTGGCTTCGGCCAAAAGTTGAGCCTCGAACCACGACCCTCAGACTCCAACGCACACCGATAACTTTTAATACTAAAAATAGAAACAGAATTTAAGATCAGCTTAGAAGTGGAACAAGGACACAGGAATCAATATCCAGCGTCTATGATGGCTTGGTCTACGAGGTGTGACAATTAAGTAATGAGACTGATTTTATTGTCGCGCTTGTGGTAAACCTGCGACCTTGAAATTCCCTTCCCCTTTCCCGGCATCCTTCCCCTCTCCATTGATATATTTACCATCGCTCTAGCTTGTTTAGTTCGCCTGCTGTGTCGTGTTGAGTAGACGTGTGTTGGTGGTGCTCATCACGAAAATGGAGAAACGAAATCAAGAGCAACGCGTCGCGATAGCGTTGCGTTTTGATAGCCGTGGAATCGTCCACAAAGAATTTGTTCCATCGGGGCAAACCGTAAATCAAGTCTACTATCGCCAAGTACTCGAAAGATTGCGAAAACGAGTCAACAGGGTGCGCCCAGACATCGCTAGTAAGGGGATCTTTCATCACGACAACGCGCCGTGCCACACCGCCCTCAGCGTGTCCCAGTATTTGGCCTCTAAAGGGATCGTCGTGTTGCAACAGCCGCCTTATTCGCCCGATATGTCACCCTATGACTTTTTTTGTTCCCTAGAACAAAATCGGTGGTCAAAGGAACCCATTTTGAGTCGATTACGGACATCCAGGCGGCCGTGATGAGGGTACTCGCGGACATCCCA
Source organism: Melieria picta (assembly GCA_964056695.1). NCBI lineage: Eukaryota > Metazoa > Arthropoda > Insecta > Diptera > Ulidiidae > Melieria > Melieria picta. Next base: position 75,448,283 of record OZ057399.1, on the reverse strand, counting down.
GTCGAAGCGTTCCAGAAATGTTACGAAGCATGGAAAACGCGCTGGAATCGTTGTATAGCTGCCCAAGGAGACTACTTTGAAGGGGATGGGAGAGCTGTAGAATAATTTTTACATATACGGTTTTTATGGAATCAGTCTCATTACTTAATTGTCACACCTCGTATGCTGGTATGGACAATGAAACTTCGGTGAAAAAGTGTTCGACGCGGTAGTTGGAGATCAAAAGCAAAGAGGGAGACCATGTCTTTGGTGTGGAAGGACCAAATTGAGGACGCCCTATCATCTCTTGGTCATCTCTTGGCTAAGACACCTGGAGAGAACTTTTGCGGCAGGAGGTAACCATGTAACGGGTTGTAATGGCTAAGTTAGTAAGAAGTGGAACAACAGCCATGCCCTGTGTTCGATGTACTTTAGTCTGAAGAAAGAACCGAGCTAACTGGGTGTTGCAGTGAACGAAGGCAAGTCAGAGTATCTTTACAAAGAGTCTTTGCGTCGTGGACAACACGTCACTGTGGGCAGCCATATTTTTAAAAATTTGCTTTTTTTTTTCTTTTTTACTTCACTCGGAAGCATAGGACTTCAACAAGACATTGCCTTGGTTGGTTGATTACATTAATCGGTTCTGTGTTTCTCCCTGGGTAGGTGATTAGCCTACCCCAGGTAGTCCTAAGTAATGGGGCTGCCATCTATCGCCACTTAGGAACAACGCCTCCGATGTTGTGCGCTACCGTTCATAGTGCCATCTGTTGTGTAAAGGAGGTCACAGCAGGATGGTTGGCGACTTCGCTAAGATCGGCTTGGAACAGCACTGTTCCACTGTGTAGGACCATTTATGGTTTGCCCGATTTATGAATTCCTGTTTGACACAATGTCTGTAATGAGTCTTGCTGAGATCTACGAGTAGGATCGATCCATAGGGTCATCTTGCGGTCCCCTCCTTTGCCATTCCGACTGGTTCCAGTGTATTATCAATCGGCTGTCCTTCGAAATATCTTGTTGCAGCCTAACTGCCAGACATTATGACTATTCTTTTCCTCCTTGCATTAGGAGTCAGTATTTTTCTGGTACACTCAATTATGGCAAAGAGCTCAGCCTGGAAGACTGTGGCCTCATCTCCCAGACTGACTGTCAGCTTGGAGCTCGCACCGTATATCCCTACAAAGCTCTTATCATCCTTCTTCTTTTCTTATATGGTACAGAATCTTGTCAGTCGCTTGTTGACCACAAAGAAACTGATTTGTGGGCTTTCAAGGGAAAGGTACCGCGCAAATTCTGCGGTTCTTTCTGCTCGGGAGATGAGTACCGTATTCGATGGAACAGTGAGCTGTATGAGTTATACAGGCACTTGAATGGTATTATGCATGAATGAATGAATGGTCCACGAATGATTGGTCATGTTGCCCGTACGTCTGAAGATCCTACGGCAAGGGGATCCACGATACGGTACCCTCAGTTGGATCGCACGAAAGAGGGCAAAGAAATACCAAATATCGTAGAACCTGTTGGCGCTTATGATTTTCAACAAACCCGACTAAAGCATTTGTTTGTATTCGACCAAGACTGATAAATGGTTTTACCGCCAATTAAGTTAAAACAAGTTGGCAAGTTTTAGGCATTTTTTCATATTTTCGAATTGTTTTTTAATTAATATTGAATTTGAGACAAATTGCATAGTTTTGTGTTAACAAATGGCAAGTTTTTATGTACAAAGTTCGCATATTTATAACACAAACCAAAATGCAAATAATATAAAATTATCTTAATTATGCAAAGTCCACAAATCAGCAAGAAAATAATAAAAATCTTGAAAGGCGAAAAACACGTACAAGCAATCACATAAGTAAGAGCCAAATAAAACTACGTGACATTTTTACAAAAATTGCAAATACTGTACATAAAATGACTTAAGAGTTTCTTAGACAATATTTTGTTTGATTTATTACTTTGCCAGTTGTACGAAACGAAACGCATAAAAACCGAAAGATATGTAAAACGGAAAGTAATAATTTTTTTTTATTATTACTATGCAACATTATTTATTGATAACATTTTCTGCGGACGATTAAGTCTTTCGGTTGCCTTTTCCGCTTTTACAGAACTTTTACTTCTATAATTTATAATTTTGTTGTTGTTGTTGTTTATGTAAAAAATTTAGTTAGTTTGGCGTTTTACAAAAGTTGCATTCGCTTGCAGTGAATTTAGTTTGAGAGGAAATTTGGAAAATGTGTTAATTTTTTAAATTTGTAAAAATCTTTTCATGATATGGTAGAAAGTTAAAAGTTCGCTACAATAGCTTTTACCGTTAGTTTTGAATTATATTTTTTAAGCCGAATTCTTTTTAAAGTTCACAACACTCATCAAAAATTACATTGAATGTTGCAGTAACAAAATGTGTCTTGGAAACAATGTCGATTAAAGAAATGTTGCCAGGTGTTGAAAAAATTACAAAACATAATCATCAAGTCCAAAGGTTTACATAACGCAATGTTGCTAACATGAAATGATGATAAAGTTCAATAACAGTTAACCCATAAATACTCCAACATATGAAATTATAGAGAGCAGAGTTCGACATTACAAAATGTTGTTTAGAGCAAATGTTGCCAAAGATCAATGTTGGTAAAGCTTAAGGTTTAAGAGATAACTTATGAATTAAAAAGTAAATTAAAAATATATAAAACAACAAATCTGCTTCAAGCATTACAGCCAATCGAAGCATTCAACAAAAAGGTGAAGACGGAATTGTACAAGTACATAAAAACAAATAGAAAAATAAAAAACAATCTGACAGGGAAACTGGCTGACTGACTGATGAGTTGGCATCGAGCGATTTGCAAATATTCAAATGCATTAAAAATGCATAAGTGTGGATTTTTTTATAAGTTCTGTTGACGTGTTGCGAACGAAACTGCGCAGACAGTCTGGCATAGACAGACGGAGAATAATGTAGAAGATCGCTAGATGCGCGCAACAAAAACAAACAACAAATATTAAAATTTGTTGGGCAACAGCAAAGAGAAAAATTTAATTTATACAATGTGAGCAAATTTTCGTACGCCACGACCTTACAAAATCAACAACAACAAAAATTAAAATTATGTAAAAAATGCTTGTAATAAATTTTGTTGATTTTTGTTTTTAGTTGTTATACGCAATTTTATGACATCAAGGCGCACTTTATCATTTATTTTTGTAATTTTTTTATGATTTCTGTCATTTGCGTAACACCAATGGGCACCAGCAGCATTGTTTTGACATTTTTGCGCAACCTAACCTCAATTTGGCAAATGCATATAGACTTTATTTTTTGTTTTTCCTACAATTAAAAAACAAAAATTTTTTCGATATGCAAGAAACCAACAAAAACACAATACAAAAAATATGAAAATAAAAAATTGTTAGCAATTATTTTTAATAACTAGAAATAAACAAGAAAACAAATAAAGAAAATAACAAAAATAGAAACAATTCCTAAAATAAAATACAATAAATACTATAAATAAAATAAAATAAGACTAAAAATAAACTAAAAAAAAATAAATAAATATAAATAATGAATAATAAAAAATACATATTTAAAAACAAATTTTTAAAAACTTTATAAAATAAAAATTTATTAAATAAAAATAAGACAAAAGCAATAAAACCAGCACTAAACATTACGAAAGATATGAAAAACCAATTTTAATTTTAAAGTCAAATAAACAAAAATTAAAAAACAAATAAAATAAACAATATGAAAATAAAATATATATAAAAACAAACAACAACTACAAAAAGTTATGAATATAAAACAAACATAAAATACTAGGTATAGTACAAAAACAATAAAACAATAATTTTCATTACTTCATTATTTAATTAAAATTGTTTTTAATTATTGTTTTATTGCAAAATATAAACACAATACAGAAATAAATATAAAATAAAACAAACTAAAATAAAATAAAATACAAAAAATACAATAAAACAAAATAAAATCAAAAAATAAAATAAATAAGATAAAATAAAATAAAATAAAATAAAATAAAATAAAATAAAATGAAATGAAATAAAATGAAATAAAATGAAATAAAATGAAATAAAATGAAATAAAATGAAATGAAATAAAATAAAATGAAATAAAATGAAATAAAATAAAATAAAATAAAATAAAATGAAATGAAATAAAAAAATAAAATAAAATAAAATAAAACAAAAGAAAATAAAATAAAATAAAATAAAAGGAAATGAAATTAAATTAAATTAAATTAAAAAAAAATAACCCAAAAATAACTTAAGTATAGAAGCTTTAAAACTCTTTGAATTTTGTCAAAACAAAACAAATTTTTTGAGGTCCCATACAAAAATTCAGTTGAATTTGTAAATTTTTTTTACATTTCCATCTTTATTGTTGTTTTTGCTATTTTATATTTGTTGTTGTTGTTGTTATAGTTGCATTAGATGACATAAGTAGAGACGCTCCATTACACGATTCTAGTGAACATTTTGTTGTCGTCGCTTCTCATGGCACAAAAATGACCGAAATAACCTTCTCTCCCCCTCACCTCACACTCAGCTTCCAACACTCAGCTATATTTTTTTGTTGCCTTATATTGAATTCGTTCAGTCAGTCAGTTTAACCTTTAATTAAGTCAAATGCTTCACTTGAATTTCGCAAATTGTTGCAAAACAAAAATGCCTAATTTTTCTCGCGCTCATTTCAATTCATTTCGACTGCCATGAATCACGACTAGAAATTCGGCCTGGTAACCGAAATGAAAAATGGCCATTTGATTTGGTGTATGGCGGCCGCAAAACGCTCAGGTATGAGCAATGTTAAAAGTGCGAAATTAATGAGTTGTTGCGACAGCACTTAAATGCTCTGCATTTATATTGAAAGGTGGAAGTGAGAGCGTCGGTTGGCGGGGAATGAGACACGAAGAAAACGTGGTGTGCGAATGAGAAGGCATATAGGAAACAATGGAAGCGGTTAAAAAAAAAACATTAGACACTAAAATGTGTTGGTTTCTGGTTGATAGTTTTTGTTGTAGTAAAAAATAAAACTATGATATTAGATAAGAGGACAAGCAAAAGTGTGGAATGAAGCAGTACAAATGTTGCCGACATGGAATCATAATTTATGAAAAATACAACCGATTGTAAACGACACTGAACTACAAGCAACATCCGGTTATTCGAAAAGAAATCGAAACCGATTCAGTGGATTTTGGAAATTCAAATAAAATAGTAAATTTCTCAAATTGTGCGTATCAAGGACACCAACCACTGCGTTTTCTAATAACACCTCCTACCTACATAACAGCTACGAATGCACAGAGACCGTTCTACACAACCCAGTAAGAAATTTTCACTTACGAAGGCGTTTCTCCCAGGGGACGACAGATGGCAGTACCATCGCCTGGAACTGACAGTCATTCATCCAGGCAGAACTTCAATCGTTCGTCAAACACAAGGCATTTGTTTTGTTGAGGTCCTGTGCTCCCAAAGGAAGTGAACAAGGGACAAAAAAATCATTTAAAGGGACTGAATGTTTCTTCAAAATAATGTTGACAAAGTTTAAGATTATTCATATTGATTCTAATTGATGCCTGTGCTCCCTAAGGAAGTGAACAAGGGACAAAAAAATCATTTAAAGGAACTGAATGTTGCTTCAAAATAATGTTGACAAAGTTTAATATTATTCATATTGATTCTAATTGATGCCTGTGCTCGCTAAGGAAGTGAACAAGGGACAAAAAATCATTTAAAGACATTGAATGTTGCTTGAAAATAATGTTGACAAACTTTAATATTATTCATATTGATTCTAAATTTTGATTTTGATGGCAAGAATTGTTGATGGAGTAGGAAGTGGATTGAAATAAAATATAAAACATAAAAATATTTTTCAAGTAAATAAATAGTCAAAGAGTCATCTAGAAATTGTGGTTTAAATCAAAAATCAATAAAAGAAAAAAGTTTTGTAAGTAAAATTGTTAACAACTCGAGTGTGGTACACAAAAATACATTTATTTCAACTTTATTCTTTTACATAAATCAATGAGTTATCTGATCATAAACACTGGAACCATCAGGCATCCATAACTGGTTGCCAATTTTAAAATCTTAGCACACCTATTTAACATGCAAATATTTAGTTTCAGTTATTGATAACCAAAATGACTCGATCTGTGCTTTTCAGCACATTTTAAACACAATCCATGTCATTCTGAATTCATGGTCAACTTGAAAGTAGCATTTTTGACAAAAACATTGCACGCATGCGCACAGCGTAGACCTCGTTCAAGCTGTTTGCCAGGTACATTTCTGATGGTATCAGCCTGCGCAACATTTTCAAATAACAATGACTAATTAGCCGGCTAATGTATGGCTAAAATTTTCGGCAAATTCAACTCAATTGAATGCTCAAAAAATCTCCAAAATCAAAAGAGAGCGCATGTCACAGAGGAAACGCCAGCGCGACAAGTGCCAGTTGATGCCATTTACTGCAATACAACAGCAACGCAAGATCATGATTTCGTTGACAATTTCTTGTTGTTTTTGTTAAATTTTACTCAATAAGAGAAAACTGGAATTTCAGTTGGTTCGACTGCCTGCAACAGGCTGAGAGTAATTTTGTTTTGTATTAATTTTTTTTTTAATTTACTTTGCTCTTATTTTGCAGCCGCAGCGTTGTATCGTCTCTTTGGCATGAAATAAAATGCCAATAACCACAACAAAAACAATAACAACAATAATATACCGCATTGACCTTTCCGTCAATGTCCTCGAAACCTTGAATAATAAATTATGAAAAACGTAAACTTTAGGTCGTTTTCTCAGTGTTTCACACTTTTTTCGATTCCATTATTTCTGTTTTTATATTTTCGTAATTATTTAACATTTCTATTAAGATAATTGTTTATTGAGTTTTTTTTAAGTAGTTGAAATTGTTTTATTATAAAGCCAAAGTAATTTTAGGATAATAAAAATGTATTTATTATTAAATGTTTATTTTAAAGTTTGTTTGCAAATAAAATGAAATTTCTACGTACGTGCTGACGTAGAGATTCAAAATTAAATTAAAAGTATTGTTGTTGGCTTTAATTTGAGCTTTTCTTGAATTTTATGGTACAATTCAACTTTAACGTTGGCATTGTTGTTTTGCAAGACAAGCAACAGCAGCAACAACAACAAGAACTGGCATGACCTGGAGCTGAGCGCACAGTCAGCAACCAGAATGCATTCTGACGAGCAAAACTAGTTTGAGTCGGTTACATGATTACGTTGCGTTACACACACACACACACACACACACAGACACACACACACACGGCCAATGGGGCCCGGCAAACAAACGCGTCCGTCGGCTTTTCAACAGTTCCACCATCTCGGCCAGTCAGCCGAGCGACAGCAGCGAAATGTTGCTATAAGCCGGCAACAACGACGCTGTTGTCGCTCACAAGTGCAGCTGTCAAAGTCGGCTGCTGCCACCGCAAGTTTTGCCTTATTTTGCTTTACTTATTAGCGAAAGAGAGACACCAGAAGATTCAAGACGCTTAAAGTGTATTGCAATGAACATTGAAGATTCAAGTTTATAACTCTTCAGGTTCTCAAAAGTTTACAGCTATGTTTACTCCTTACTTGCTTCTTACTTACTTACTTCTTACTTACTTACTCCTTACTTACTTCCTTACTTGCTTACTTACTTACTTCCGTACTTTCTTACTTATCTACTTACTCACTACTTACTTATTTACCTTCTTACTTACTTACTCCTTACTTACTTACTTACTTACCTACTTACTTACTCCCTTAGTTACGTCCTTACTTACTTCCCTACTTATTTACTTACCTACTTACTCACTTACTTACTTATTTACCCTTTTACTTCTTACTTACTTACTTCTGACTTACTTACCTACTTACTAACTTCCTTCTTACTAACTTACTCCTTACTTCTTTACTTACTTCCTTACTTACTTACCCCTAACTTACCTACTTACTCACTTACTTTCTCATTTATCTACTTACTTCTTAGTGCCTTACTTCTTCCTTACTTACGACTTACTTACTTATTCCTTACGTATTGACCTACTTACTTCATACTTCCTTGCTTACTCACCTATTTAAGTATTTATTACTTACTAACCCACTTATTTACTCACTTACTTACTAACTTATTTACTCACTTACTTACTCACTCACTTCATATCTCCCATCTTTTTCATGCCTTCTAATCATTTGTACCTCACACTTATTTTCTCAGAGTCGCTTCTGAACATTATCTCCCACTTTGGAAATTTTTAACTCCTAACTTTCCCCCCATTTTTTATTTTTTCCGTTTACATTCGATAAATTTTAATTTTCCTCAATTCCATTTCAATATTCATTTAACAAAATCATTAACATTAAACAACACCAAACTATGAGGTACAAACTCCACATAAATACATCTACTTTTAGTTTTAGGTTATTGTTGTTTTTGCATTTTATTGATTAGCCTAGAATTACTCATATTGATTTCGCTCGATAAGTAACTCAGGGTTTAAGCGGTTTCATTTGAGTTGGTGCTGATTAGATAATTAAAAATTTGCACAGAAAGCCGAAAAGTAGTTCAAGTTCTTTGGTGAATTGGAGTCAAAAGTACAATTAATAGTTAGTTATCGACTGACGATAATGCGATCTATTGTCATATGATAAAGTAGTGGGCGAAGGTAAAAATGTTGTACAACAAAAAGTAGACGAAACTAGCAATTTGTGAGTGAATTATCAAAAAAAATTATTAATTTTTTCTGTTAAATGCAGATAAGGATATGAATTTGAAACTGAGAATGAAGCTATGAACTTTGATGACTAACACATGTAAGATTATATTTCGAACTATTGATGCAAAATAACTCTTCACATAACTTTAACTTCAAACCCAGCAAAATCAGTCTCTAAACAACGGAAGAAAGAAACGTTTCCCCATCAATCTAGTAAAGACTCGCACGAGAAACGTGCCCGTACAGCCGAAGCGAAACCCAAAACAGACCAAAGACAACACAAAACCGTGTAGGATAGAGTGTAGGGTACGCGGTGCGATGTGCGAATGTTGAGCGCACGCCAAACCAACTCACATGTGAGCTCGACGTACGTTGGCTGGTTAGGTTAAAAGCTCAGAAGATCGACTGCCGAACGTAGAACAGAATTGATGATGAAAAACAGCATTAGAAATTGTAGAAAACGACAGAACGGCAGCAAAAACAACACGCAGCGCAAGCGGGCACGATCGAAGGCGAAAGAACCCCAAAGCGCACAAGAAACTACGTCGAAAATAAATTCAAATTCTTCAAATTGGTGAAAAATGCGATGGACTGCGAAGGCACAGACAGCGCAAAAAGCGACAAGACACGACAAACGATGGCAAACGAACGCCACCGTAGATCGGAGCTACTATATTCCAATGCGGCAATTGACTAGAAATTGGTCATGCAGACGTACGCGTCCACATGACGGAGTGTTGCGCTACTCAAATGGATTTCGCGACTGAAGTGGCGCAGCGTTACGCTCGGTGCCGATATTTGCGTGTCTTTGCGTATCTAAGCGTTGCTAATCGCGTTTATGCTTTAGCACAATTAACTATTATCAAGTAAGAATTGTCTAATGAAATAATTAAAACCGAACAACTTGCCACACTGCACGAAGATACACGAAATCACTCAACAGATACGAGTGACAAAAAAAAAACAAACGACAACTTTAGAGCGCAACCGAACTGTACCGGCGACATAAAATAAAATGCTTCATAATTTTGGATTTTATTGTACCAACAACAGCAGCAATAAAACTAAAACACTTCTAAATACTACAACAACAACAACAACAATCACAACAATTTATAATAATATGCGTTGAACCAAGTATTGAAGAAGCTGTGAGGAACTAAAAATCACTGCCATACAATCATTTACCGCACAATGGCAACAACAACAACAGCAACAACAATCACAATAATAATAACGACAACAATAACACCAAAATATACCAATAGAAATTCACACATCTAATACACAAATACAATGAAAGATTTACCTCGACAAACGCAATTCAAATTCATAATAGCGAGGAGGAGAAAAGTTGATTGCACTCGATTTTTAGATAAAGCTTTTTCAAGGTCATCACCAAAAAATGTTTTCGTACGCTTTGAAATATATAGCAAAGCACGGCAACGTATAGCAATAGCAGCAGCAACAATAATAACAACATTAAGAGCACCAACAACAACAACAACAACAATCAGAATCAAAACAAGTTGTTGCTCTTCGTGCGGTTTGTTATTGTCGTTGTTATTGTTATTGTTGTTGTTATTGTTATACTAAATATGAATAGCAGACCAAGAACCCGCCACAAAACGCCGCTGTCTGTATGCATGCATGTACATATATAGGAAAAATAACAAAACAAACACAACAAATTAGAATGATTTTGATTTTGATTTTAGTGTGGAGCCACGATTTAGAAAAACATTGAAATACTTATGGCATCGAAAGATGTGCTGTGCAGTGAGTAAGCGCGCTGTCGCAAACTGAGCGATTCACCGCCGCGCCGCACAGTGTCGCGAGTAGGGACAAAAATCAAAAAAATTAATGTCGTAAATGTAGAAAAAAGTTTGTAGTAAATACCTCAATTTACTAAAATGTGAAAACGAATTTTAAAAATAGCAATTTATATACCAATGGCAGGCCACCAAACTTGCACTTTGTGAAGGTTGCTGACTTGGGTAGAAATTATTGCAATTTGTTGAATGTAAGTTCGAGGCCTCTTATTGAGAAATTTCCCACGGAACCTTATGTTAAGTAAATATATTTTATAAATATACAATTTTTGCAACTCTGTAGAAGCTTTTCCTCTTTTGTTTTGCTTTCCATATTCCTTGTACCGCTACTTGAAGAAACGTCAATTCATAGGAATAAAAGTGCAGTGTCATCAAACTTTAAACTTAAAAAAAACTACTTCTTACTAATTCGAGATTCTACAGTTTGATATAGCTGAAAGTATGCATTAATAGAAACCATGGACTTTAGCTGCACAAATTTGCCGTATGCAGTCAAAAATGGGGCTCTTTTTAAAGCTTGAGCTATACATTTTTGTTTTTAATAATATGCAAACACCACTTGATTTAGAAAAATTTACAAAAAAAGGTAGATTCGATGGAAGGCTTCGGTAATACTGGGTGGCTTGCTATCGAATCAAGGCAACTTTCGAAAAGAAGCAAAACTTGTTAATTTCTTCAGAACCAATTAGAGCAGTTAATAGGAAAATTAAAGTTAAACATGAAAACCGAAACTCTGATATACTGCAATATATAATATCTGAGGAGTAATATCTGAAAGGAGTTTTTTAAATTTGTCGAAAATAGATGTAGAGGGTTTAATTTTCAATAATTCATGATCGAAAACCGATTATCCTAGCAGTAAAAATTAACAAACTGTAATTTTTAATGGAAATATATGCTGTACTGGGTTTAATAAGAGATGTTATTATTTTTTATTTGGGTTTCAAATTACTTACTTACTTATAAGTACGCACAGATATTTGTAGTTTTTTCAATATTTCCTTTTTTATGACAAGCGTATTTGTAGGTTGATCGAAACCAGGTATTGAGGTATATACCTATGAGTTGCTGTACTAAATTTCATCAATATATCGTGTATAGTTTCCGAGACACTGTCAACTTAGTATGTGGTTTGTATGGGAGGTGGGCGTGTCCGTGGGGCGATTGAAGTAATTTTTGACGTATTAACTTCTCTTTATAACAAAATCATATGTACAAAATTTTATTGTCGTACGACTATTCCTTCTATTTTTGTCCCTCGCTACTATGGACTCGCGACACTGTGCGCCGCGGAAACGAAGTGATGATGGAAAAGACAGAGCAAAGACATGTGCAGTGCAGTGTAAATAAAATGAATAGAATTTTAAGAAAAACAAGTTAAATATTTTGCAGAAATATGAGAGCAAGACCCCAGTTTAAGAGGAACAAACCTGTAGCTTGGGTCTACACGATGAGAAGAAAAAATAATAATTTTTAAGCGACATAGAATGACAATTGGAGTTAGTTGAGTGCAACTTGAAATTAATGTTAAATGAGAGAGAAATTTCAAAAAGAAGCTGAGGGCCTTTGTAACTGTTTAGAGTATCTTTGAGCTGCTGGATCACACAAACAAACATGTGATGTAAGTTGATTTAGAACTTACAGATATCTTGAATGCCTTGAACAGATTTTCATGGAGTTTTAGGACAACATAAAACTTTGTTTCCTCACATATTTAGAGCACTCTGTGCTTATATTTTGTGTATAAAATAACCAAAAAACTATAGAGTCTTGTACCAAAAACTATCGAACTAGAACGAACTATCGAACTTTTTCTAATTTTCATTACATAGATGAAGACGAAGAGGGACCCTTGTCTTCGGTGAAGGGACGCCATATCATCTCTGGAGACAGTGACGCATACAGCATTTCATTTGGGGGGAGAAGGGGGTTTTCGCGAACAACTTTTGAGCCGAATACCATTCGACACCAGCTTTTTTTGTGCTTGGGGGGGTTTGAACTCCAAAACCTCCCCGTGTGCGCCACTGTCTGAAGAGACCTTTTTGTGTCAGACCGTAAGCAGTTAAGTAAGTAAGATATTGTTCCAATTTATTGTTCCTCATTTCCACAATCTGATAAGTTTTGATAATCCAAAATCTATCACACACATTCTGAAAGATCTGTACTTAAACCACTCCTAAACTACAACTGATATCGCAAGGAACCCAAGAGGACCTACGCTTAGGCTTTTTGAAAGCTAGCCTAACCTAACCTATTCCATCCAAACCTATTCCTAACCTATTCCATGGTTTTCTGTTCTTCCCACTTTTTTTGTGACTGAGCTTGGTGCACAAGGATATTTCTCTGAACTACTGAACAGTTATTGAATAAAAAAAAATGGGCATTTTTCATTGGAGAATTTGGGAACGGGCATACAAACCAAAGTCTCTTATAGCTTTCAACCTGGGGAACGCCAAAACTATTCTCGTCTCTATCTAATCCAAATTAGTACACAGTCTCCTCGTGGCCCTCCTGGATAGCAACTTTACCTAAGTAAAATACATATATGAAAATAATAGAGATAGAAAACAGTATCCTTCCCCTAGTTTATTCCCCTAGATTTACTATTTTCGAGTGAAAATAGTTCAATATTGGCACTGATAAAACAGTTTTGGATAGATTATGAATCTTATTTTTAATTATTAATTGCCGGCCTTAGGTTCGATTCTCAGCTCGAGTTGGTGAATTACTCGAGTGTGAAAGGAAAATTGCCAAAAACCATCGTTCGGATTTGGCGTTAAACTGCAGCCCATTCGTTTGAAATGTTTAGGTGTACACATGTTGAAAAAAAACAGTGTTGTATCCAAGTTTCAAACGGGTGGAGTTTGTGATATTACAACGGACCCATATGAGGCCTAAGTGTGTCTCATACAGAGGCAGCCACTACAACCTAACCTTTTTTTTAAGCGTTCATTATGAACTTTGGGTGAAGAATTTAATTAGGTTTTTATGTGTTTTGCTCAATTGTAAGACTAGAAAAATTAACCTTAAGACACAATAAAACAGCATCGTTGTTTTGTCGAAGGATCAATCAGGATCTACTCATATGTGTTCATAGATCTGGAATATGAGGGAAACTTTGAAGTGGTACAACAATCGAGTAAAATTGATCGCAATATTCTTGATAGTTCTAATAGAAAAACACTGTCTAACTAAAGGAAGTTAAATGAAGGGAAGTTAAGGAAAAGAAAAAAATGTTTTCAAGTGTTTAATCAGAGAAAGCGCTTTTGTACACCGCTGTGCTTAAAGTTTTTGTTGTAATTAAATACAAAAATGCGATAAAAGCATTCTAAATGCATTATCATCTCGACAGAGTTATCTTGTGAAATTGTATGCAGATTACGTAAGCAGTTGTAGGTGTATATACCAATCACGTAATCCGCAGCACGCCACTTATCAGTTAAGATTTTGAGGCCTTTTTTTGGCCTGTAAAAATATCCGGAGCTGGACGCAAAAATATCTACAATCTTATGCAAACTTAATGCTTAACGACAAGATTTTGAGAGAAATTTCCACAAGTTTTGAATATATTTTGTGAATGGAAATTTGTAGCATGTGTAGCAAGAATGAGCATGAAAATGAGATCAGGATAGGTTTAGGTTTAGGTTTTAGATTAGGTTTAGATTGAATTGAATTATTGGAGCAGATTCGGATTTTTTCAAGTGCTATGAGTTTTGAATGTTTTGAGGGCGGTAGTAATTGGGTTTGTTCAGATCGGAAGGAGTTTGTTGAATATTATTTAAAGACTGTATAGAAAAGTTATATGTATATAGATCTTGTTTTTATTTTCAACATACGTCAAGACTTCATAGGCTTTAAAATGTCTATATTAATGCAAAAATACTGAAACTGTAATCAGAATATAAATTCAAATAAAATGTTCATTGTTTGGGCATTATCAAAAACATGAAAAAGTTGCCAAAAGTATAATGGGACAACAAAAGGATAACAATTTTATTGCAGGTTTTTGTTTTATTTATGTTCTACGTCAAATGGAAAAAACCTCAAATAATTTACAATACAGATTGTAGACTTATTAAAAAATACTTTAATGAATAAGCAATGAGTTTAATAGACGTTAAAAAAAAAATAAAATTATTTATGCTTGCAAGTTTATGTCCAAAAATTTGCAACTTTGCAGCATTTTAGGCGCTTTAGGGCGCAATTAGAGACATATTAGGATTTTATAGCTTTTTGACCACCATGAAAATTGCATACATACATACCCTTACAAATATATGAAGACAGTCACACTTGACTTGAATTTAAGCGCTCTATCGCCTTAAAGTATGCAATTATTTGTTCCGCAAACAGCAATAAAAATGCGAGACATTCATGTTTGAGTCATTAATACATCCGGATTGCATAAATTTCGATTTAGGACTGCAAACATACACACACATATATAAGTAAATACACGCGGGCCACACATATAAACAAACAAATGTCAATAATTAGTCGAAACGATAGTATTTAAGTACAAAAAGGCACCAACACGTCCAGTGTTAGCGATGTGCATAATAAAAATACCACTCGCCGGATTTTCATTACACCGTGCGACAGCATTTTTCACACTGGGAAAAATCCATATGCGCGTGAAGCTAGATACCAAATATAGTAAAACTGCGTACTCAGTTTTTAATTTTTACATCCTCTGTCCTATTAAAAGGACTTCAAAATTTTGAAGAGGATAAAAAATAAAAAAAATATAAAAAATACTTAACCTCGTTAGAATATGGCGATATGTATATCAAATGAAAGAGGAAAGGTTCAGGAATTTAAATAAAATTGATTTTTTATCTATTTGTAAAAAAAGATATGAAAAAGGTCTTTTGAAAATTTTAGTCCTTTATATCCTTGAAAATTTATGTAGTATTTTCTTAAAAAGTAACTGTTAAAACCTAAAATCTCCTTGATCACGTGTCAAAATTTCATTACTCTAACTTTATTGGTTCGAAAGTTATTAGAAAAAAGGCGGAAGCTGCAAGTCTAATGAAGTACAAAAATTATAATTTATTTGCGTATCAGTATTTTAAATAATAAATAGATACAAAATCAATGAAGCGAGAATAATGAAATTTTGACACGTGATCAAGGAGATTTCGGGTTTTAACATACTTACTTTTCAAGAAAATTGTACATAAATTTTCAAGGATATAAAGGACTAACATTTTCAAAGGACCTTTTTATATCCTTTTTTTTACAAATAGATAAAAAATTAATTTTATTTAAATTCCTGAACCTTTCCTCTTTCATTTGATATACATATCGCCATATTCTAACTAGGATAAGTATTTTTTATATTTTTTTATTTTTTATCCCCTTAAAAATATTGAATTCCTTTTAAAAGGACAAAGGATGTAGAAATGAAAAATTAAGTACGCAGTATTACTATGTTTGGTCTCTAGTTTCACGCCCATATCAATTGAGTGTTATCAATTTCAGTTGTTGCTTTGCTTGTTTGTTCCTTTTCGTCTATTTAGACGCCCTCTGACAATTATTTTTGGCCCAAGCAAAAAGAACAAATAATCTGCTACAGGGCAGAAAACGAAAAATTCTCGGCTAATAAATCCGCTTAGGGTAAATAGACAACTTATACGCACATGCACACACACACTAAGCTACAGATGTGTGCGTCAGTATATTTCTGTGTGTGTGTGGGTGTGTGTGTGAGTAAGCAATTATTTGGCTGTATTACTGGCTGCGAGCGTTGTTGCTGTTGTTGACATCTTTCATCCAGCTCAGCGGCATTGTGTGAGGTTTTGTGTGCGATTCTAATGCTTTATTGAATTTATAACGCTTTCAGTGAAAATTTGCTACACTCATGGAAATATATTTCACTAAAGTTTTTATATGCCGAGGAAATTAATTTAAGTTCATAATGTTCTATTAAATTTAAGAAATTTGTAGCTGCAAAATCCTTTACTAACATTTTTCTTCAAGTGTAAGAGATATGCTTAACATCACGTCGCTATAATTTGAAGCATGTTGTAATAATAATAATTTTTGTAACCCAATCAGTTGACCACTTAAGTAAGTCATTTTCTTGTGCATAATTTTCCGTGGGGGAGAATAGAAATAAAGCAGGAAATTTGATTAATTTACGCAGCGGCTTGGCTAAATCTAATTGCTAAAAGTCAGCAGTAGAAATAACAGCAACAAATACTAATAGTAATATGGGCGGACTTTCATGGTTTAACCATAGAAAGACCATTGCGGTCATTTAGAGGGTTTTTCATTTTTAAATATCTGTACTTTTTTTAGTATTTCTATGAACTTTTGTTTTGATGGCTTTTATTTTGTTGTCGGGTTCTGCAATTAGATCTAAAATTAGGGTTCTACAATTACAATTTGCCAAATCCGATGGGTACTTTTCGAGTTATCAGTGAATATAATATGAAGTCTTTGTAGGTATGGAAAACTTGAGGTCATTTTAGTGTTAAACTGTATAAATTGTAGTCTACTTTAAGGAGGCTTGTTTGTTCACTTATTTTTCCAAAACCCAACCACATGGTTGGTTGACTGGTTAGAGTGGAGATGTCTCCGACAGTCAATTACGTTACAGGTACTGGTTACGTTACAGGTACCGGTTATTCCGGCGGTTCCACGGCGGTTTCCTGCTAGAGATTTCCTTGATATCCTCGAAAAAAGGTTTCCCTAGCGAATCATTCCCTCTTTCTTTCTAAAGATGGTCATGTACAGAGTAAGTTAATAAGTAATAAGTAAGTTAAGTCAATAGTTTCCTTCTCGACTGGATTGCAAAAGCTTCGGAAGCTTCGCTTTTTGCTTATCAGATCCATTGAGTTCTTTTTGTCGTACATCGCCAACGACAATTAAAATCCAAAGTGCCTTTTTCAGACAAATAAAATGTGGAACTTTAACACTCTAGTTGCCAAGAGAAGGTCTGTAGATATCAGACACTAAACCAATCCATATATCATACATTATAATTTTTCGAACAAACATTACCTCTACACCTCAATACTACCTCCAGGAACTTTTACAAAATATTATTATTTTCAATGTTTTTTCATAGAAAACATTTCATAAGCTTCGTCCACAAAACTTTAAGAACCAGTTTTTTTCACAGGATTTTTTCACAGAAAGTAAATTTTATAGATAGTGATGAGCTCGTATCCAACGAATTGACGGAATCCTGCCTGTTAAAATCACATTCTGCTATCCTGAGAGAGAATATTGGATTGACCAACTAGTTGGTACTTTTAGGTCTCATTGTTCGAGTTTAGCTATCCAAAAGTCAGCTGTTGTTATTGATCTCCTTTCTATTAGCTTTGTCAAGCGTTATTTTAAGTATAATCTTGTAACTAAGTATCCAAAGACCATAATTTTATATGAACTAGTGGGTTTATAATGTTATAAGTAGTATTGGAGAACTTTAGGACACAAAAGATTGAGGACTATAATAGCACATCTAACATCTAATGTTCTTGATTTTAAATGCTCTTAAATTGGCCATTTGAGCCTTTGAACAGAAGCTTCTCTTCGTAAGAAAAGGCTTCAGTCTTTAAACAAAAGTTCCTCTTCGTTAGAAAAGGCTTCAGACTTTAAACAAAAGTTTCTTTTCGTAAAAAAAGGCTTCAGACTTTAAACAAAAGTTTCTCTTCGTAAGAAAAAGCTTGAGTTTTGACAAGAAACCCCAACAATTAAGTTTGAATAGGCAAGTATTCTATTAACCCTTTCGGGACGGAATTTAATTTTGAAATCCAAAATACTCTCAGTAGAAATATTCTCATGCTATGAATGTTGAGGTTAGAAAATTATATTGGATGCTCACAAATTCTGAAATCATCCTTTTATGCGGGAACAACGAAATGGAAAAAAATATTTTGCGTGGGTCGTAAGATTTGAATAATTGTTTTGAGGGGCATTAAAAACTTGCTGGGACATATTATCCCAGTAGTCCCGAAAGGGTTAACAAACATTTTCCTAAAAAGAATTTGTTTTCAACTGGTATTGGTTGGCGTAAAACATTCTCCTGAGGTATGCTGGATCAAGCTTATACATACATACTTACAGCTTATAATGGATACTACATATTTTTTACAATTATTTACATACGTATTTACATTGTAAATATGTGTGTAGAAACTGGCATTCATTCAACGGAAATCTTTGTTTCAAAGAGGATATAAAGCAGTTATAGTTAAAGTAGTTATAACCAAAATTAAACACGCTCTAAATTACAATTGGCAACAAGTCGATCAACAAAAAACGTTAAGTAGAAAAATAAACACACTATAAACAATAATAATTATACACAAAAAGGTACTAGCCTCAACTGCCTACAAAAACATTAAAGACCAATCAATGGTATTGAGAAAAATTCTACAAAAATTATAACAAAATAAGTGACACTAACGAACAGGCCGAATTAGTCAAACAGCTGTCAGTGAAAAACACAGTGGAAACTTAGTCAACCAATTAAAAAGTGTCAAGCAAAAATTAATGTCAAAGCAAGCACAAACCAAAATAATATTAAAAAAAAACTCCCAACATGAACAAGAAATGCCAAAATTTGTGTGCACTAAACAGAAAGAATTCAACGCTGTTAAGAAAAAGATTTTCGAAATTTTCAGTTTGAATTAAAAAAGATTTGGATTGTTATAGCAAAATCCAATCAACAATAAGCATTCTGACAGCATCAACACCAAAAAGTACAAACGGCACAACGAAATTTTGGCTCAAAATGAACGCAAGCGGCAATGTCAAGTTGATCAAAGCGACGAGCAGTCAAAGCAGTCGCCGTAAGTGGCAGCGACGGCACAGTAACTGCGCTTAGAACCAAACTAATTGGCCAAAATAAACGACAGCCGAGCCAAAAAATTGCTGGACAGTTGTTTCTACGCGCAACGCACGCCAATAAAAACAACAACAACAAGAGCAGCACATTGAAAAATCAAATAATTTTGAAAAAAGCTAATCGTAACACAAGCAAATCTCACATACCAACAAACAGCGAGTTAATGAAACGCAAAGTTGTCGTGAAATCAAAGTTGTCACTGTCAGTGTTGGCGTGAGCGACTAGCGGCCGATTACTCCACCACTGTGCAGCACAGTGGTGTGGTGTGGTGTGTTGTGTGCCAGCTCCAATGCGGCTCCACACGTTTGGAGCACATTTGTTCGTATGTGTGTGTGTGCTTGTATTCCGGCGAAGATGCTTGGCCGACGCATGCAAGTGCAAGCGAGACAACCATTTGGCATTTCAAAACCACCCATAACAACAACAACAACGACAGCCACACACAAACTAACAACCATCGAAAAGAGTTAGCCGTTTTAGTAGCTAACGCTACGAGATCCGTCGCGACGTCCGGCTAGGCAGCAGCGGCTAAACTCGAGCGCGAGATATTTGCGCTCCGCACTCGCTCGCCGTCAGCACTCGTCGGTTGAATCGTGCGCTGGCTCGTTAGTTATTGCTGAACGGTTGGACGGATGGATGCATGGTTGGCGCTCGTTTGGCGCTCAGCGATGGTGAGTTGGCTAGTTCTATGGCCCCAGTTGAGTTAGAATTACTTATTGACATTATGTAATCGACGCGCAATAATGTCCGAATCGCCAAGTTAGTTATAGCCAAGTTAGCCAAGACGGTTGGCAAGTGGCTTGATATGGTTGAGATTTTGTTAAATCTGCATTGAGTTGATAAATTTGAAGATTTGCAAACTTTTGATATGCGAAATTTTGCGAGAGTAAGAATTTAATTTTAGCTTTTATTTAGTCTAACTCCGCAGTTTCTTCTGCTGAAAGAGTTAATTTTGAGAGTGACAACATTTGATTTGATCACAATTTAAGCACCACGCACTGTCAGCACTTTGAAGTCACATGCAATTGACAGCCAGTTTTGAAGCTTAAGTTGGCAGTTTTGCCAAAAGAAATAAATTAATAAAATTTTTGCCGCAGTTGGTTAAGCCAACAAATAATTTAGCTCAAGTTCTTTTGATTAAAATTCTTATCAGTGGATTGAGGTTGAGTGTAAAACTGAAAAAGAAATAAT